>WOXC01003666.1:0-442466 GCA_011680675.1 Gymnobelideus leadbeateri | reverse complement strand
GAGGAGGGAGGGAGGGAGAGAGAGAGAGAGAGAGAGAGAGAGAGAGAGAGAGAGAGAGAGAGAGAGAGAGAGAGAGAGAGAAGAGGAGGAGAAGAAGGAAAAGTAGGAGGAGAAAGAGGAAAAAGGAGAAGAAGGAGGAGAAAGAGAAGAGGAGACAAAGACAGAGAAAGAGACAGTCCAACTTGGTCATATCTATGCTTTATGAAAATCCCTTTGGAGACTGAATGGTGAATGAATTGGAATGGAGAGCGACTTGAGGCAGGCAGACCCACTAGCCCCTATTGTAGTAGTCCAAGTGTGAGGTGATAAGAGACTGCATGGCGTGGCGACAGTGTTCAAGGAGAGAGGCACTTTTGTGATGGCAAAGAATTGAAAACAAAGCAGATGTCCATTGTTTGGGGAATGGCTAAAACAGGTTTTCTTGCATTGATGTATTGGGATATTGTGCCGTAAGAAATAATGAATATGATGAATACAGAGAAGATGGGTAGACATGAATGCGAAGTAATCAGTCAAGAAAGCGACGTGTACAATGACTACATCAGTGTAAGTGAAAAAAAACCTCGAAAAAATAAAAGAAACTGAATTCTGAGATTATAACACTCAAGGTTGGCCCTAAAGAAGAGGTATTAGAATGAAACTGATCTTTCTTTTTGGCAGAAGTGGGTGACTGTGGGTAGGGAATAAAATATAAGCTATGTTTTGCAACCAATGAGATATATGTGTTGTATATATGTGCGTGTGTTATCCCGTGTTTTTGTGTCTATGTATGTTATTCTGTGTTTTGTGTATTATATATATATGTTATACTATGGGATTTTTTCTTATTTCCCTGCTATATTATGCCTAGTGAGCTGTTACTTAATTGTTTTTGTAATATTAGGTAGTAATAGTCACATTTTTGTAATTCTTAAAGGTTTCCAAAATGCTTTACACATATGATCGGATTTAAATCACAGAACAATCTTGTGTGGTACATGCCAGAGTGATCCTTTTCTTCACCTTGCACATGGTGAAACTTAGACTTTGAGTAGTTAAATGAATTTCCCATTTGTCATATACTTAATGTGATAAATGGGATTTGAACTCAGATTTTCCTGACTCCAGTTCCAGGACACCATCAACTTTGCCACACTGTTTGCCAATAACTATTTTTATCCTTGGCAAAAATTCACCTTGGTCACAATGAGTATTTTTTTCTGAATGTTCTTATGTATCTCTAATAAAATATTATTTTAGAACTATCAATATTTACTAGTAAAGATTAAAATCATTCTTTCATTTCTTTATTCCTCCCTGGTTTATCAAGATCATATTTTTCTCAAGAAAGGAGTTTGGTAGAGTTTGCTTTTTATTACTGAGAATAATTTGTGCAGTAGCATAGGTATTAATTACTCTTTATGTTTGGTAGAATTAATTTGTAAATACTTTTAAATCAGAAGTTTTTGCTTTTGGTAGTCATTAATGACTTTTGTGATTTCTTTTTCCAAAGTTAGTTTGAAATTTCTATTTCTTCTTTTCTTAAATTTGACTATTTTTATATTTTATTTTTAAGTCATTCATATGAATACAAAATATAGTTTCTGATGATTCTCTTTATTTGCTATTTTTATGAATGAATATGTCTTGTTCATTCTTTATTTTGGCAATTTAATTTTATTCAGTTTAAAAAAATCAAATTAGCTAATGGTTTCCGAGATATTTTTAACCTCTGGCATATGAATTAGACTGGAGGAAAAATGGAAGAACAAAAAGTGCTGACTCTGTGGCAAATGAACAGGGACATATGGTTGCTTGAAATATGTCAAATTTGTGCTGTTCCTGAGGCTCATTACTGGATGACATAGTCCCTAGCAACCTGCTGCTACAATTCTAGGGCCACCTTAATTATAAATGTCTTTCTATTATCTAGTATATATGTATAATACATAGGTGTGAAAGTGAATATAGCTACACACATACATTGTATATCTGTGCATGTAAATGCATTTCATATACTATGTATACATTATATACATGTGTATCATGAATACATAAACATGTGTAATAAAATATGTATACACACATCTACATGTGTACATGTCTGTGCATTACATATATATGGGCATATGTAAATATATGTATATAAATTCATGTACAGAAATAGGAAGTTGCTGGTATAGGTGACAGGTGAGGGGGAATTATGTGGTTTCTATTGTAGTTGTTTTCTGTACTATTCTTTTCATTTGTTCAACATCTACTGTTTGCTTAGGCATTTTGAAGTACTCAGCATACAGTAGTATCTAAGAAATCCCCTTATATGGTACCTAATGATTCCCAAATGCCGTATCTATTGTAATATCATTCCAGCCTTCCAAGAGTTTCTGTCAGCTCAAACCTAGGTCTTCTGACCACTCTTTCCTTTGTATCACATCACCACTTAAAGAGGACCTGAACTTTGCTCTGTCCCTCTGGGAACAAGTGGGAGAGGATGGGAGGAAAGAATTGCAAGTTGTTTTGCTGGTGATGGAAGTGTATGGAAGGACTGTAGCTGTGATGATTCAGAGCTGTACTCGGGATTGGTTCATCTTTGCTGCAAAAAAAGACAAGCTAGTCTTAGGTGTTCCTGCAAAAGTCCCTAATCCCAAAGCAAACCCTTCTTTCTTTCATTGCTCTGTGGGAGAATCTGTGCGATAGACATCTTATTTTCTCTCTAGAGGTTCCCAAGGGAACCAAGCTCACACAGTTTACTCCTTTTAGAGAGCTTGGTCCAGGTCCACTTGGCTGACTGTCAGTTATTTGAGCATGAGGGAGGAAGAGTTGTTTTCCAGGCAGTCTTTCCCCTGCTGCCCCTCTTCAAAGTATTCTGTGTACTGGAACAAGTAGGAGAAAATGGATTTTAAAAAAAATGCTTTAAATTTAGCTTACTCCTTATGCTACCCTCAGTAAAAAAAAAAAAATGACTAAAGCAGCTGAGAGATAAGGAAATGATCACCAATTGACCCTGGGAGTCCCCCAGTGGCCAATCTAGGTAAGACCGAAGTTGGGACGGTGGTGAGTGAACCTGGACCAAGGATCCAAGCCAGCAAGCAGAGACTTTTCCATGTGAAATAATTGCCTCACTGATTGCTAATTATTTCTAAAACACAGTATACACTTAGGGTGAACATTGCTTTTATAATGATTCCCAGGAATGAGAACTTTACTTCTGTCAAGAGGAATTGCTATCTTCAAAGTGGTTGTGTAAATCTCCATATTTTGTGCTTTTCCCAAATCAACACTGAAGCTATTTATGTTTCATTAAATTTCTTCTGGGGGATAATGGGATCACTAGTGAGGCTATTATTTTATTCTTCTCTGTTTGTTTAGTGGAATCCAGATAGGAATGATTCTGGAACAAATCACTAGCTTACTCTTATTATTCTATTTATTTTTTTTAATGTTCTTTGGGCAGGTAAATAAAATAACTGCTTTTTGTAGTTGAATGAAAATACTATGAAATAAGTTCAACTTTTCTGGATTACCTAAATGCATCCTTGGTATTGCTTTAATAACAAGATGATAATATAACATCCTCTTTTCTACTTGGTTTTAATTTCTTCTGCTAGCTCTCTGTATTTTGAAAGCTTTTCATTCTTCAAGGTTTGGAAATGATGAGTATTTGGTATAGTAATATCTGTTAAATATTTTGTTCTTACATTTTTGTGGATCAGAGTTATATATTAATGGTTGTGGGAAACAGTTAAGGATGTTTTAATTCTGGTATATTTATTCATTGAATTTCCTTTCTTTTTTGCTTTCCTTTTGTACTTTAGTATGTTTTGTCAATATCTTTGGTTTTTACATTGACTAGATTCCCCCCGAATGCTTTTCTTTCTTCCTAGTGAGTCATTTCTCACAGAAAAAGTATAGAAAAAAATCAGCCAAAGTGATCAGTACATAAAAAATCTCACGTTACATAAAATATTCCACACTTGTAGGCCTCCAACCTTTACAAAGGATTTGGGAGACAAGCTTATTCTTTGTAATTGTATAACATTTGATTTTTATTTTTTTGTTGTTTTCTTTCCATTGGTTTATCCATTGTGCATATTTTTCTGACTCTGCCTACTTGAGCATGCATAAGTTTATGTGAGCCTTTCCATACTTTTCTGTATTCATCAGTTTCAAGGGGTGTACTGGAGCCATCTGTAGCCAGCTTGACCAATTTTTAAATTTTTGGTGTATCTGTAATCTATAAAACAGTCTTTGATTCATTGTTTTATTAATTGTCTAAACTTAAAGTGTTAATAATGCAGATTAAATTTAAAAGTGTGTATTACATTTCCCCCTTTTGGTTAAAAAATGTATCACTGGGCCTCTATGTTGTTCTATAAATGTTACTCAGCTAGGCAGGAATGCAGTAAGAGGCTTAGGGAATGATGCCATCACCAGACTGGGGACCATCTGATTACTGTAGGCAAATATTCATATGAATATTATTAATAATAAGCATTTCTGTAGCCTTAAAGGTTTGCAAAGAGTTTATATCCATTATCCCAGAACCCACAAACATATTCATTGTTTCTTACAGCATTCTAATAATATTCTATTACATTAGTATGCTACAATCTGTTTAGCTATTCACCAGTTGATAGGTCTCTCTTTTGTTTTTAGTTCTTTATAACTACAAAAAGTTCTGCTATAAAAATATGGGTGTATATGAAACCTTTCTTTTCTTCAGCAAATTACTTGGTGATACTTGCCTAACAGAACAATCTCTTAGAGAATGTATTTTAGCCACTTTATTTGCATAATTCCACACTGTTTTCCAAAATAATTGTACTGCTTCATAGCCCCACCAGCAATTGATCAATATATCTTTTCACAACGCCTCCGATATTGACTATTATGATTTTTGACATCTCTGCTAATTTGCCATGTATGAAGTAAACCTCAGGGGCCATTTGGCTTGCGTTTCTCTTATTATTAATGATTCTGATCATTCTTTCAAGTGGTTGTGAATAATTGGCAATGTATCTTTTGAGAAGGGTTTCTTCTGAATTCTCTAGTAGAGAATGCCTTTTGTTCCTCTTAGTTGGCTATATATTTTGTTTAGCAAAGCTGTACCAGTATACTTTATAGAAAGATATCCCTTCTCATCCCCCCCAATCGATCACTTCCTTTACCCCATGTGCATTAATTTTGAGGGGTACAAAATCTTTTCAATTTCATAGAAGCAAAATTGCTCATTTTATCCTTTGTAGTTACTTTTATCCCTTCCCCCTCCCCATTAAGAATTCATTTGCTACCCATAGCTATGAAAGGGGATTGATCTGTTCCTGTTATTTTTTCATGTTATGTTCAGGTCATGTATCCATTTTGAATTGATTGTGGAATATGACATAAAATATGGGTCTAAGCCAGGGATAGGGAACCTGTGGCCCTGAGGTCACATATGGCCCTCTAGGTCCTCAAGTGCACCCCTCTAGGTCCTCAAGTGCAGTCCTTTGACTGAATCCAAACTTCACAGAACAAATCCCCTTAATAAAAGGATTTGTTCTATAAAACTTGTACTTGGTCAAAAGGCCACACAAGAAGGCCAAATGTGACCTCAAGGCTGTAGGTTCCCCCCTTGGTCTAAGTCTAATTATTGCCACATTACTTTGCAATTTTTGTGGTAGTTCTTATTATATGTTAAGTTCTTTCCTAAGTAATTTATGCCCTTGGATTTATCAAACATGAGGTCATTGAGTTCCTTTATTTCTGATTCTCCCATTCTAGTCTGTTCAATTGATCTACTCTTTTCTATTCTTTAACCATTACCGAGTGGTTTCACTGATTGTTGTTTTATAATATGGTTTTGGTCTAGAAGTGTCCTCCCTTTATTCCTACATTAAAAAATTAACTTGATATTCTAGACCTTTTGTTTTTTCTATAAGAATTTTAAAATTATTTTATTTTTCTTTGTAAAGCTCTTCTTTGCTCATCTTTACAACTTTAGTTTCTTTCTCATGTCTTATTGCTGATCCTTCTAGAATAGTATGAAATAATGGGGGGAGTGGAGAGAATGGGCATCTTTACTTTGCTCCTCTATTTTGGGAATTTCTAGTGTATTCCAATAAAATGGTTGCTTTTTAATTTTAATTTTTTTTTGCTTTTGGAGGGGGGAGGCAGGGCAATTGTGGTTACGTGACTTACCCAAGATCACACAGCTAATAAGTGTTCAGTGTCTGAGGTCAGATTTGAACTCAGGTCCTCTTGACTCAAGGGCTAGTGCTTTATTCACTGTGCCACCTAGCCACCCTTTTTATGTAAAAAAAAAAAGAGATTCCTTTATGCCTATGCTTTGAAGATTTTTTTTTCAGCATAAATGAGTAAGATACTTTGTCAAAGTCTTTTTCTGTATCTATTAAGATGATAATGTAGTTTTTGATGTTTTTGTTTTTATTTTATTTTATTTTATTTTTTATATTTGAAACATTTAATGTTACGACCTCGAATTTCAGATCCATTTCCTTCCTCCCTTGTCACCCATTCCTTCTTGGGAGATAAGTAATTCAGTATATGTTGTACATGTCTAGCTATGCAAAACATTATCATAGTAGATATATTGTACAAGGCTGCTTATAATTCCCTCCCACTCATCCCACCCCCCACCTGGTCCATTCCCTACATGATCCTGTCCCTCTTCTATAGTGGGTACTTCCAACCTCCCCTCCCCCCAAGGATGCCCTCCCATCCATCATCCCTCCTCTCATCCCCCTTCCCCCTATCCTGCTGCAGGTTGAGATATCCCATTTAGTATGTATGTCATTTTCTCCTGAACCAAATTCAATGTGAATGTGGTTTTGCCTTTTTAGCCTTCCTTATTCTCCCCTGTAGCAGCACCCCAATATCCCCAGGGTGACTGCCAACACAGGTTCTTAGATCTGCTTTTCAAAAGGAAAGCAACTCAAAATGGGTTAACAAGCTTACTTTAATCAAACAAACATACATTACCTAGTTCAGGGAAAAAGGTCAGCACCCGAACTTCAGAGTTACAGAACTTACAGATCAAACAGACAGGCTTCCAAACTGTCCTACCATTATATCAATACTAAATCACAGTTACCAGAGAGGGAAGCATCAACATCTGGGTTTTCAAAGCCGGGGCGCTCTCAACAACGGCTTCCCAGAGTCTCATCTGGTCAAATCACACAACACTTCTCAAAGTGAGCCCCAAAGCAAAGCCTCTCATCAGGGCTTATATAGCCTTCTCCTGGCTCAGAGAATGTAACAACCTCCTTGACCCACTGCCCAATCATACAGCATCAAGGTGTGGTCATTCCTGAAAACCAAGCCTCCCACCACAGGCTCCATGTGACCACATTCAGCCTATTAGGAGGCAGAGCATATTTTCAAGTCAAGGAAGGTTTTCAGAGTCTCTTAAAGCCAATCAAAGTCTCTTAAGCCAATCAAAGGGCCTAGGGGCAGGGAAGATCTTTAAATCTGCATTTCCATTACATCCCCCTCCTTTGCAACCACTTCCCCTTGCTTCTTCTACATGAGATAGTTTACCCTACCCTGTCTCTCCCCATCTCCTCTTGCCACTTTCCTCTCTCACCTCATAATTTCATCCCTTGAGTATTCTCCCTTCCCAACAAATTCAACCTATGCCCTCTATCCATATATAACTGTAACCATATACACACACGTTCACATATGTATTCATATGACCACACCCCCTTCTTCCATTATTTTCATAGTGAGAAAGATATCATCAGTCACAGTTATTGCTTTTCCATATAGGAATGTAAATAGTTCAACTTTGATAAGTTCCCCTTGATCTCTCTTCCCCGATTACCTTCTCAGGCATCTCTTCCTTCCTGTGTCTGGATGTCAAATTTTCTATTCAATTCTGGTTTTTCCTCAAGAATGCTTGAAAGTCCTCTATTCCACTGAATGACCATATTTTCCCCTGAAACAAAATACTCAGTTTTGCTGGGTAGGTGACCCCTTGGGTTCATTCCCAGATCTTTTGCCCTCTGGAATATCATATTCCATGCCCTTCTATTCCTCAGTGTAGAAGCTGCCAGGTCCTGGGCTATTCTGATTGTGTTTCCACAATATTGAAATTGTTTCTTCCTGGCCGCTTGTAGTATTTTCTCCATGATCTGGGGATTCTGGAACCTGGCTATAATATTTCTGGGAGTTTTCTTTTTGGGATCTTTTTCAGGAGGTGATCGGTGGATTCTTTCAACCTCTATTTTGCCCTCTGGATCTAAAACATCAGGGCAGTTTTCCTTGAGAATTTCTTGAAGGGTGATTTCTAGGTTCTTTCCTTGATCATGGCTTTCAGGTAGTCCAATAATTTTTAAATTGTCTCTCCTGGATTTATTCTCCAGGTCAGTGGTTTTTCCCATGAGATATTTCACATTGCCTTCTAATCTTTCCTTTGTTTGGATCTGCTTAACAACATCTTGATTTCTCATAAAGTCACTAGCTTCCATTTGCTCCAGTCTAACTCTGAAGGAATGAATCTCCTCAGTGAACTTTTGAGATTCTTTTTCCATCTGGCAAATTCGACTTTTTAAGGCATTCTTCTCCTCATTGCCCTTTGGGCCTCCTTTGCCATTTGAGCTAGTCTATTTTTTAAGGTGTTGTTTTCCTCAGTCAGGCTGTTGACCCTCATTTCATACTTTTCCTGCATCCTTCTCATTTCTCTTTCCAATTTTTCCTCCACTTCTCTTATTTGATTTTTAAAGTCCTTCTTAAGGTCCTCTATGGCCTGCAACCTGCTCATGTTTTCCCCTGGGGCTTTTGGAGCAGGACTTCTGACCTCACAGTCCTTTTCCCGCTCTATGCCCCCAAAATAGGAGTCTAGGGTTGCATTTTTCTGTTTCCTTTGCCTTGGCATGTTGCCACTAAATTACTTGACTTTTGGGCTTGTTGCCACACTATGGCTTTAAGGCCAGATAGAGGAATTTTCGTCCCGAACGTGTGGGGGCAACTTCCGTTTCTGGCAAGCTGTAAACCCACCCACAACTTCCACCCTAGATCACAATCCAGATCCAGGGAGGTTAAAGCAAGAGCGATTACCCCCCAAGACTGATCGCTGGATCTCCCCACGATTTGTAGGCTGGGAGCCAGAGCTGCCTCTGAAAACTACAAAATGGCTTGTTTCCTCAGTGGCTTCTAGCCCCCAGGGGAGGGAGCTGACGCATTCCCCAAATACAGTTCCCAAAGTCCATAGGACACTAACCTCTTACTTTGTCCTAGGCATGTCTATGTTGATAATTAATTCTGGAGTCTCCACAGCTCCTGGTGTTCTGGGGTTCCTCCAGCTGGCTGCTGGCCCTGCCGCCCTGGGGCTAAAACCTCGGCTCATGAGAACCTGGGCTCGGCTAGGCTCCTGTGCTCTGCGCTCTGCTGCCAGGTCCCAGACCTCTGCGCTGGTCCTTCCTGCAGGGCTGCTGGGCTGTCCTCAGCGGGAGGTTAGCTTCTCTGTGTCGTTCTGTGGGTGCTGGGGCTCCAGAAGTTGTTCAGAGTCCCCTTTTACATAGTTTGGGGGGAATCTGGGGGCAGAGAGGCTTGGACGAGCTGTTTCTACTCTGCCATCTTGGCTCCACCTCCCCAAAATCGATGTTTTTGTTTTTAATATGATTGTTTTGATTATTTTCCTAATGATGAATTAGTTTTGCAACTTGATTAGGATTAATATATTTTTTGAGAAATTGCTATTCTCTGACTGTATCTTATTTAAAACATTTAAATTATTATTCATTAATATATTGGTCTATGATTCTCTTCTTCACTCTTCCATTGTTTAGGTACAGATGTATATTCATGTAACAAAAGGAATTTAATAGAATGCTTTCTTTCCCAGGTTTTTGTGAATAATTTATATAGTTATAGGCATTAATTATTCAAAATTTGATTGAATTCTCCTGTAAATACATCAGAACCATATGTCTTTTTTTGTGTGTGGTAGTTTCTTTACAATGAATCCTATTTCCTTTTAATTGATTTGATCAAGATAAAAATTTAGTGTTGTGAATTTGGTGGATAATTGTAGCTTCATGATCATTTCTTTCTAGGTGTCTCGGTACTAGATAGATATTAATTTTTCAACGTGACATTACATGTGCCACAGTTCCTACCATTTCATTGCATAATCTACATTGATCAGTAAGTCTGGGTTCCTATAGAATACCTGTTCTGTAATTTCTGATAGAAATGATTTGATTATGAATCACTATCATGAACCCCACCATTTCTAGAAAAAATACATGTGATTCAACCATTTAACCAACCGAGTATTATTGACTTGTCATCAACCTTTACTATTATAAAGTGAGGTCTGTTGGATTTCTGTAATTAAAAAAAAAAGCTTATCATATACTTTGAGAACATCTTTTATCTTCTTTTTGACAAGGAAGTGTTCTTTCTATAGTCTCCTTGGAATGATAAGCCCTCCAATAAAATTTGTGGGGTTGTTTTTTTTTTTTTTTGAAAGCCTAGGTCCACTGTGTTCCCTTTATTATGCCAAAGTATATGTTGAGTGGTTTTGTGTAGGTGTTAATTACTTGTGTTCTTTCCCCTTAAGCTTTGACTCCATTAATGGAGTCAAAAATACATGTATTTAATATACTCAGCTCCACCCTGTTCCTTTTACTCAAAATATTTTGCCTAGAAAAAAAAAACCAAGGTATTTTTGTCTTCAGCCATTTGTTCGATTTCAAAGCCTTCAGTCTGGATTCTTCTTAGACACACATTAAGAATAATTACACTTAGGGCAGCTAGGTGGCACAGTGAATAGAGCATGGGCCCTAGAGTCAGAAGGACCTGAGTTCAAATCCAACCTCAGACACTTAACACTTACTAGACATGTGACCTTGGGCAAGTCACTTAGCCCCAGTTGCCTCTCCAAAAAAGCAAAAAAAAAAAAAAAAGAACATTACACTTATCTAGTCCAAAAGACATTTTGATATCATTGGAGAAACTTTCCCAAGATGAATTACCTACTTAATGTTCCTTTCATTCAATCCCTATAATTCAATATCATCATCTGTTTACATCAAGTTGCTAATATGACTCTAGTTATGATTCCTCTTTTAACTTGAAAGTCATACTCAGTTCTATTCAGAAGTGATGCTAATGTACTTAAAGTTTTGCAAAACCATAAAAGGCTAAAACTATTTGCTTGGAAGGAGACACATTTTATATAGATTATTTTTTTTATAGTAGTAATAGGTCAGAGAGGCTCCTCATACCTAGAAAAGGAAATTGAGATGCAGAGTGCTTAAGTAACTTGCCCCATGGTCATTCAATGGGAAGTATCAAAAGCAACATTCAACCTCCTCCAACCTCATTCAACATTCAGACTATTCTTGACTCCAAGTCCTTTGTTGATTTTAATACTTTACTAAGATATGCTAGTATGTTTAGATCACTAGCCACAGTCATAATAGAAAGTATACTGGATTTAGAATTAGAAATAGTTGGGTTCAATTCTAGTTTTGATTCTTATTCGTCATATGTTGAGAAAATCTATAATACTTCACTAATTATTATTTTCATCACCTGTAAAATGGATACTATGGTAATATTTATACTATCTCATAGAATTATGAAGAAAGTACTTTGATTCTTAAAGTGGTATTTCAGATGAGTTATGACTATTAAT
This sequence comes from Gymnobelideus leadbeateri, assembly GCA_011680675.1. Taxonomy (NCBI): domain Eukaryota; kingdom Metazoa; phylum Chordata; class Mammalia; order Diprotodontia; family Petauridae; genus Gymnobelideus; species Gymnobelideus leadbeateri. The sequence continues at coordinate 430,840 of WOXC01003666.1, read as the reverse complement.
GGGAAGTTTATTGGATTTCACATCAGAAAACTGAGGTTTGAGTCCTGGATATGCCAGCTACTCCTTGTGTGACTTTGGGTACATTGCTTTGCTACTCCAGGATTCATTTTCTACATTTGTGGAATAAAGAAGATAAAATGATAAATTGTACTTAATGTTGGATCTTAGAGTCTAACTTACAGTCTTCTGACAATATTTTATATATTTTCTAATATATAAATAAGTACATATATTTTCCAAGCTGCCTTTGAAGCTATCAATTAGTCATTCAACAAGTATGAATCACTTAACATCTCTGAACTTCTAGTTCTTCATCTTTAAAACATGGAGGTTAACTAGATAGATTTCATTAGATTGTATGTTCCTAGAGGGAAGTGATTGTCTTTTATCTCTTTTTTCTAATCTGTTCTTCCTGGTGCTTAGCATACAGCTTGGTACACAGTAGGTGTTTAATAAATGTTTAATGATTGATTGGTACTTTCTCTATATCTATAATTCTGTGATTTATTTTTCCTTTTCTTCTCTGAATTCTTTGAGTATCTTTTCTAAGTGAGGCAAAGATGTATTGTCTCAGTATCTCCATAATGCTTTTATACATAATTTCAATTAAAAAACACTTCTCCAGCTGCATAGAAATTGTTATTATAGTCTTGAAGAGGCTGAAGAATACTTCAATGACCCCCACTGGGGTACTTTCTTTACCAAATGTGGATTCCAACTCCTCTGGTACTTACTAGAGATTCTTTGATAAATAAACTATTTACTATGATGTGGCCAAGTTGATCATGGGTCTCTCTAGTCTTATGCTGGATGCTCCTTGGACAGAGCTTATCCATCACTGGGCCTATACTTTAAGCCCTTCTGTCTTTGTTTGCCTTACTATGTTTTGCTGGCATAACCTTTGAGGGATGACTAACCTCCATGCTACAAGAAAGCATACAGTAGTATAGGGTCTAACTTTATAGGGTTAGAGAATTGGGGTTTGTGTTAATATTTGCCATTTTAAAAATTACAAATTATATTAGGGAACATTTGATATTAAAGCACTAATGTCTTAATGCAAAGAAAGTGCCAGAAGGACAATGGGGACCTGAGGCTTTGGTTAAAAAGTCTCTAAAAGGGAGAGGTAGAAGATTCCAGCAGATTAATATTATCTATTTCATAGCTCTGTCCTACTCACAGATATCCCGTCTCTTCACTTCCTTTCAACTCCCTCTCCTTCCTTCACCTTTCCTCCATGTCACAGGAGCTGGGTCAAGCTGCTCCTGGTTATAGAAACCATCATTTCCTTAGACAACTGGTGAACAGAAGGCATCTGCTTTTCAAGGGAATCTTTTGAGTCTGAGGACTCAAGACCCTTATGACATACTAATTTTAGACAGCTGTTCTCTTCTACTTCTCCCTGCATCCTCGGAACACTTAATGTCTTGCTGTTTACTTTCGAGAAGAAAGCATTTACCAGAAGTAATGTTTGTTGAAAATGCTATATTGAGAAACTGGAGATGAGAGTCAGTTATACCTCAGCATGGGGTTGAGAGTCATTAAGTATTGGCTTCTCGTGATAGCTAAGTGGTACCTTAAGTGTTTGTTGTGTCTTATTCCTGTCTTTCCATGTTGGGATTAATTGGTGTCATCATTGTCTCAAGGCAAAGACTTGAATGAGTCATGAAGTTAAAACAGTCTTTTGGTTTATAATGACATAATAACAACTTCAAGGGATTAGATGAACTATGAGGAAGTATTCTTTATGTTATGATTGTCAGAAAAAGATAATAATAGAATTTTAAAGTGAAAAGATCCTCAGAAAAAGGTTCTCAGAAGAAGATAATAATAGAATTTTAAAGTGAAAAGATCCTAATGATCATGAAGTCCTTGGGCCCATGGCATGTGACCAAGAGACAAATATAAGCTTCCCGATTTTGCTAAAAATTGTTTATCCCAATTAGCTTCTATAAAGATTACCTGGGCATGCAGAATTAAATTTGTCTCCTCAGTCTTTATTGCTAGATAAGTCTCCAGGGTAATCTGCATGGTTCTAAAACTATTTGAAAAAAAGCATGATGGGAACTGAAACAGTTTTAGTCACTCCCAGCCCAACTATTAGTAGACCTGGAGGGCTTCCTGCCAAGGAGAAAGTAAAGCAGTCATAAAAACATACTTGACCTGAGCAAACTTTGTTGGCTAGAAGGGTTTGACTCACAAAAGGGCTAAAAGAGCCTTTACTTTATGACTGACTCACAAAACAGTTCTGAACACTCTTTTCAGGGATGCCACATGTATTTTTAGGCCTCTTCTTTCCACTCACTTGTCCATCACTGTAATTTAGACCTTTATCATCTCTCTTTCTCCTACATTACTAGAAATCGCCTCTTAATTGGTCTCCCTGGTTCAAATCTTTCTCTTCTCCAGTGTATTCTCAACACAGCTGCCAAACTGATATTCTCAATACACATTTTGCACCATGTTATATCTCACACTCAGAAGTTTCAGTCACCCCATAGTACCTCTAGGATAAAATAGAAATACCTTCACTTGACATTTAATGTTCTTTACAACCTGGATCCATTCTGACTTTCCAAATGGATTGCACTCTGCTCCCTAGTGTAATGCATTCTATATTTTGGTCAAATTAGATTTCTTCATATTCTCTACACATTCTTTCTCCTGTCTCCATGAATTTTCATAGGAAACCCCTATTCTTGGAATATGCTCTCTTCTCTTAGAAGGCCCGGCTCTACTCACAAAGTAATATCAGATAGCAGTTCCTATGGGAAACCTTTCCTGCTCTTCCTGGTTGTGGTGCTGTCCCCACTGAAATTATTTCGATTACATATATATATGTACATATTTATATGTATATATAAATGTGTCTCATATAATAACATGACATATATCATGCTATTTACTTATTTTTCTATATGCTATTTACTGCCATTGGAATGTAAACTCATAGAGGGCAAATATTTTCATTTTATCTTTGCATCCCTAGTGTTTCACACTTAATGGGTACTTAATAAGGGCAAGTTGCATTGCATTGAATTGATTCCAAATAACTGGAACTAAAGTATCATGATTATGAACTGAGGTTAAGTGACTTGTTCCCAGGGTCACACAGCTGGTGTCTGACATCAGATTTAAACTCTAGGTGGAATGACTCAGAATTGATTTTTGGCCTTGGGCTATTCAACATTTTTATTAATGACTTGAAGGAAAGAGTGGTTAATAAATTTGCATGTGACAAAAACAATGTAGGACTGAAGGGATTGATGACACATTTTATAACATCCAGAATCTAATATTTCAATAGTGAATCTAAGAAGAGACAATTTAATAAGATAAGCTAAATGTCAATTCATAAATTTGGACTTAAAAAAAAAAAACATCAAAAGAAGTTGGAAGAGACACACCTACATAGCAGTTTGTCTAAAAATGATTTGGGGGTTTTAGTGGGTGGCGAGTTCAACATGTGTCCAAAGGGTGGAATTTCAATTGAGAGAAAAATAATGCCCCTGATTAGGTAGATGAAAGTTACGATATGGTCTGCCTCCTCAGAGCACATCTATACTATTATGTGGCATTCTGGGTTTCACACTTTATAATGGAGATTTTTATGCTGCAAAAATCCATTAGAGGGGAATAAGGAAAGGAAAAAAGCCTGGAGATCATGTCATGTGAACAGGATCATTTGAAGCAACTGGAAATATTTCTATAGAAGAAGACAAGACATGGGGTGTCATCTAGATGAACTTCAAATACTTTGAGTCCCTGAAGCTTCTTGAATAGGGAGAGTAACAGGATTAAAACTTTGTTTTAGAAATGTTAATTTGACAGATATGGGAAGGGTCGATTAGAGAGGGGAGAGGCTACCAGGTGGAAGAGGAATACTTTGCCCTGGAAAACAACGAGTTAAAGTTTCAGAGAGACCGATTTAGACAGTGGATAGCAACACTGGGCTTAGAATCAGAAAGACTGATTTCAAAATCAGACCTTAGAGACTTATTAGTTGTGTGACCCTGAGCAAGTCACTTAACCCTATTTGCCTCAGATTCTTTATCTATAACGTGAGCCGGAGGAGGAAATGGCAAACCACTCCAGTGCCTTTGCCAAGAAATCCCCAAAAGGAGTCATGAAGACTAAAACTAAAGGAGTCAGACACGACTAAAACAACTCAACGACAATGAATCAGAGCTCTCCAAAAGGGGACTGGTGTATCTTGGAAGGGAATTGAATTCTTGCTCATTCTAGGTGTTAGAGAAGATTCTATTGACCTTTGGGATGTTGTACAAGGCACTGATTTAAGTCTAGTTTTTCTAAATGGATTCAGGAGTCCCTTCCAAATATGAGATTCTGTGATATTGAACTTCTTGTGATCTTGTTATAGTGGATTTCTTAAAACACATTTATGTAATACAAGTTTTCAACTACGGAGGAAGACAGCTAAGAAGCCAACACACACCTAATGTAAATCACTACACAGTAGCTCATGTTGACCTGAAACACTTTAGTCATAACCACCTTATTAAGCAAGTAGTACAGAAGTGATCATCCCCATATAATAGGCATGGACTGGGTGGCTCACATTACCATTGACCTTTCCCTTTTCCCCCCTTATATTGGGCTCACATTCTCTGAACACCTCTGTCCTCACTTTAGACATGAGGAAACTGAGGCTCAATGGGGTTAAAAAATGACTGCCTGTGGTCATACAAATGCAGGGGAAAAACTAGGGTAAAAATATCGTCTTGTCTGGCTTCAAATCCAGTGCTTTTTCTCTGTTTTAGGTTATCTTTCCTATAGATAATGTCAGATATCTGCATCCTTGGTGACCAAATTTCAAATATCGCATATAGCATCACTTAAAAAAAAAAACCCAACAATGTAGAAAACATGTCAGAAACTTGAGAATTTCCAACCAACTATGAGAAAGCTTCATGTTGACATGTATGTTTTATTTTTGAGTGCATGAGGCATATTTAATTTTGAGAAGCTTTTAGCTAGATAAGTTGGAAACATAAAAACATTTAAATGGAAAAATTCTGTTCCTCTCCCAATAAATTACTTGAAAGGTTTTAGTATGACCCATTAATGCTTTCAAAAAATCTTGATAAACATAGAACTCAGAGACAAAAACTCTGCCAAGTTACAGACAAGAAATCTGGAACTGATTTATTTTATAGTGCATTAACATAGCTTGGTAACTTTTATAACCTCACTTAGAGGTTCTTGTAACAGAAAGTTATTTTTCTATGAATCCCCCTGTAATTAGTCAGGAGATAATGTATTTTTGCTGATGCTTAACCAACCAATAATTGGGTACCCTGTGGTTGATTTAATTTTATCAAAATAATCTGCTATTTACTGTGGGTGTGAAATGCTAAATTCAACAAACATTCACAGATTTATAAACTGAGCTTGGTGCAGTTGGGGGAAAAAAAGATGATTATTAAAGGAGAATGTGATTGCACTTGAAAAGCATCCCTTAAACATTTTTTGAGGTTCCAAGTTAATACTAAATGGGATTGGCTAAGATTACAGAGCCAGGAGCCCTTTCCCATGGAGGACCACTAATCCAGAAAAAAAAAAAACAAAAACAAATCAAGGGTCATATGGAAGTATAAAGCAACTTAATTTTGAGAGTATGTTGAGGGGGAAAAATAAAAGTTTCAATAATTTAAAAATTAAGAACACAGACCAGAAAACCATTTAATAAATACAACAGGTATTTTACAAATATAGTTCAATTCCATATCATGGAGCAATTTAAACAAGAAGAAAAACCTTCCTCCTTAATGCTGCCCAAGAATTCCTGTCTTCTGGAAGGATGGGGAATTTCTGCCCTCACCCCGACTTTTAACCAGAGAAGGCCCAAACATCACAATTGAATTAAACAAAAGAAAGCTAGCCCCACACTTTAACATTTGGGTGGCAAGCCAGTAGAGTGAATGTCAAATCCAGTAGCCAAAGACTCCCGGAGGAAGGACTTTTGGTGGGAGAAAAGGAAAGTGAGAAGACAGTTTTCTCTTTTTTTCTCCTTATCTTTAACTTTGAAAAGTCGGAGATCCAGAAATCCCCATCCACCAGCAGCAATTGTGGTGTCCTCAGAGCACTGGTGCTGACTGAAGCTGAGAGTCATAGTAAGGTCAAGTAAGAGACACCAAGGAAAGGCATCATCAGAATTCTCTAAGGAGGCTGACCCTTGAACTCTAGGAGCTCAACATAGAATTACACTTAAAGAGAGCTTTGTGAAAGTTCCGGGAAAGAGGAAAAGGACTTTTAAAAACTAGGAGCCATCAGCTTCAGTTATTAAAGAATAAGCAGTCAGCTTATTCTTTAGCAGCATGTACTCTCTTAAATTTAAACCTTTCCCCAAGGGCCTTTTATGTACAAGTGAAGAGTATACAGTTTCAAGGGGGTGTTTTAATAAAATTATACATGCTTAGTTTACCTTACCTTTTAAAAAAACTTATTTTAAAAACCTAAGTCCAATGGATACTCAGTGGTGAGTATAGAAATGGAGACCCATAAGTAACAATACTAGAAAACCCCCCAAACCCTCGGGGGGGGTCTAAAACCCCCCAAACCCTCAGGTCTAAACCCCTTAGAACCCTGAGGGAGTAGTAGCAATTGCCCTTTGGGGACCTAGTCTGACCATTTGAGTGGGATTGGGGAAGGATCTCAAAGTGGGTGTTATCCTTCCTTGAAAGCTTAACCTTTACCATGACATCTCCCATAAGCCTTCTTGTTTTGGTGCTCTCTTTCTTATCCTAGACATATCAATATAAAGTCCTATGGCTGGGCTGTTTCATTCTTTGTACTGGGATCCCCAGTGCCTAGCATAGAGCCCACCACATAGTAGAGACTTAATAAATATTTGTGGATTGATTGATTCAGGACCTTCATATCATTTTTCTTTTTTCCAGTTTGGCTCAATTTGCCTTGTTCTTTGTCTGGGTCATTAGTCTTCTTGGTACTGGAGGAAGTGAGGACAAGATGGTTCTGAAATGGACCCACTCAAATACAATTAAGAACTGGGGAGCAAAACATTTTTAGGGGTTGTTTGTTGTAGAGAAACTAGTATGTTTGCTTAGCTAGAACAATCTTTTGTCAAATACTGTCAGTCATGATTTGAACAGACATCTTTCTGACTTCAGGTTCAGCCCCCCTCTCCCCAAAGGTTTTCTTAGTGTTATCACATTTAGCCTTTTCCCTTGAACAGACAAATGACTTAACAAAAAACATTAGATTTCAATCAATCTAAAAGATTTCAGCCTCAGAGTTAATAGGGGCAAGGCCATTATTTTTACCAATGAAATATTGAAATCTAGAGAGCAGGATTAACTTGTTCATTATCATCACAGAGGCATCCCAGAATTTGAATCCAGGTCCTCTGACTTTAAATCCAGTGTTCTTCCACCATATAACTTTTCCTTTCAATGGACTGACTGAATAGAATGAACAAGCACAACTTTGTATTTGAAGATATTTTTCCCCTTAGGATTCTATAATTTTGCTATTATTCTTGGGCAATATGGCCCCCTGGAGCTAAATGAGACCAGAGCATATTGTAACTTCCTTCTGGTCAGGAACCATGTCTTATTTTTTATCTGTAATATGTGGAAAATAATAGATGCTCCATAAATGATGGTGAGGGTGATATGAGACAGTGTGCTGTAGTGGAAAGCCCTGAAGGTCTTAGAATCCAATCTGGAACTGACTTCTGACTGATAATTACTGGAAATATAAAACTGAAAAAATGACTTTATCACTCTGAGCCTCAGGTTCCCCATCTGTAAAATGGAAATGATGATGCTTGTACTCTCCATCTCAGAAATATGATGAAGAAAATGTTTGGAAACTGTGATGTACTATATGAATGTGAGCTGTTATGATTTAGGGCGATTGCCTTCTGGCTGGGAGTTATGAATCTTTTAATGCAAATAATGAATCCAACCACATGGTCTCATTATTCAAATCTGCATTGCATATCTCCATTGGGAATATGAAACCAATGACCATATTCTATGTAATTATGACTTAGAATAGTGTGAATTTGAATATGAGTTACCACTTCACTGGCTTTTATTTGCACTAATTGGCATTTAACTATATCTACCACAACCCAAATAGACATTTTATAGTCATACTTAGGGAGAGATTAATTTATAAACACAACTGTTCTGTCCATTACAAATTTATATTGTCTTATCTCAACTAGGCCCTCCCAGCAGCAAAGAAATCCTTTTTAATCTTTCCTAATTGACTCTTTATCTGTACTCCTTAAATCAGACACTCTAAACCTTTTCTTTTCCCAAGCCTCCCATAGTATCTCTTCCAACTTCCCTTTACCAGAGGACTTTACTTCAGAATTTATAGCAAAAAAAAGAGGCCATTTGCCTTGAGGGTTCTTTTTTTTCCTGCTTCTTTACATCTTCAAAATCCTTGACATGATCACTTCTCATTTCCTCTGATGAAGAGGTGACCTGCGCATGAAAGCCAAGCTCTCTCTACATGGATCCTTTATCCCATCTCCTCCCTTTTCCTTGAGCACACTGCCCCCATAACCTCACCAATTCTCTCTCTAATATTCAATCTCTCCCTGTCTACTGGATTTTCCCAGGTTGTCTATAAATAGACCTGTCTCCCCATCCTTTAAAACAAAAACAAAAACCAAACAACCCATCAATACCTGATATGCCCGGGCACTTGTGGTGCAGTGGATAGAGCACTGGCCCTAGCATCAGGAAGACTCATCTTCCTGAGTTCAAATCCAGCCTCAAATACTCATTAGTTGTGTGACCCTGGGAAAGTCACTTAACCTGATTTACCTCTTTTTTCTCATCTGTAAAACGAACTGGAGAAGGACATGGCAACCCACTCCAGTGTCTCTGCCAAGAAAACCTCACATGGGGTCATGAAGAATTGGACTTGACTAAAATGATCAAGCAACAGCAATGACTGACCACAACTGCTAGTTATTGTACTTTAGTCTCCCCTCCCAATTCAGCCAATACATGCCCCTGCTTTCTCATTATCTTCTAAAGCCGCTGTATTAACATGATGACTGTATTATACATTTAATTACAATAAATAATATAAAATAATAAGCATTATATATTTATATATATTTATTATATAATATAATATAGAATGATAAACACTATATATTTTCATGTAACTATTATATATTTAGTCACAATATATGATATATAATAATAAACATTGTATATTTATATATCTATTATATGTGATATAATATATAATGATAAATACTCTATATTTACATGTAACTATTATATATTAATTACAATATAAATAATAAACATATTTATATACCTTTCTTATATATCATAATATATAATGAATACTATATGTTTACATATAGCTTTATTATTTATTATACATAATATACAATAATACATATATACATGAGAACTTCATTATATATTTTAAAGGAATTGCAAGTAGTACATAATATACTTGTAGCTTTGTGCACATTGTTTTTATTATACTGTGTTATGGAAATGCTTGTTTTGTTTCATAAAATAAAAATTAATTAAACATTTAAAGAAAGTGTCTTGTTAATCTCTCCATAGCATTTGACATTACCGAGTACCTTTTGTTCACTCAGCTGCCCTTTAATCCCTTTGGCTCTTTCTTCTCCATCCCCTTTGCTTCATCTCCATGCCATAACCATGAGCTGTGGGTACCACCCCCCAAGCTCTGGCCTGGGTCCTCTATTTTTTTTTCCCTGATTCTCCCTTACTTGGCGAAATCATCAACTTCCACAGCTTAAACTTGCATTTCTACGAAGAGGATTCCCAGATCTCTATTCCCAGTCCTAGTTTCTTTTCTGACTTTCAGTCTGACATCAAAATGCCTTTGACATATTTGATATTGACGATTACTCTTTGCTCCTGGTTCATTTCTGTTTCCTGATTTTTCATCACTGTTTTTTGACTCTTTATTGTTGTTTGGTTGTTCTGCTGTCATGTCCGACTCTTCATGACCCCATTAGGGGTTTTCTTGGTAAAGATACTGGAGTGTTTTGCCATTTCCTTCTCCAGCTCATTTTTACAGATGAGGAAACTGAGGTGAACAGGGTGAAGTAGGTCACACAGCTAGGCTAGTGTCTAAGGCTGATTTGAACTCAGAAAGATGGAGTTTTCCTGACTCCAGACCTGGTGCTCTACCCACTGTACCACCTAGCTGCTCTTTCTCTACTCTATCTTATCTAAACACTTTTTTAGTTCCACTTTGCTAAATAATCATCAATTTCCTATCAGATCTGTGTGGGTTATACCCCAAGGCTGTCTCCTAGGTTCTCATTTTTTTCTTTTGCCCATCTTTCCAGTTCTCATGAGTTTAATGATAATCCCTAAGCTAGGAACTCCTAGATTTATAAATCCATCCCCAGTCATTCTTCTGCGTTCTGGTGCTTCATAACCAACTCCCTATTGCTGTATACCTCCAACTATGTCTCCTGTTTACGAATCTTAAACGACAGTATGCCCCAAACATAGTTCATTATGACACTGACGTGTTTACAGGGACATTAAAGTATGGCAGTATCTTTCTGTTCCAGAATAGCCACCCCTTCTGCTCTCCTTATTCCCCCCTCAAAATCCTATTCTTTACAAAGGTCTATTTTGAGTCATGTTTTTTGAGGTTGTTATTGTAAAAAAAAAGTGTATGGGTGTGGGAGATTGGGTGGGGAGGGGAAAGAGAGTTTCAAAGAGCATGCCTTAAAGATTACATTAACCAAACAATCCAAACCCTAAAGATTTAAAATATTTAAAATTTCAACTTCCACAAATATTTGTGAAAAGCTGCAGAAAAAATATGCAGAATGCTCCTTGAAACACAGGGTGAGATAAGACAAGAAAAACCTGGTCTCTGTCCTCATGAAGTTCCTTATTTTGGTGGGGGGGAGGGTGAAAACATTTAGTAGGTCAACTTACATGTTTTGACATGGGGTAGTAATAATGTGGCTGTTTTTGAGTGAGCTGGAAAATGTCCATCAGAGACAGCTAGAGACAGCTTTACCATCTTTCGGCTGTGTTCTGTTACCTCTAAATTAGGTGTTTAGCTCGCCTTTACTTGGATGTGAGAATATTAGACTAGACTTCCATTTTGAGAAACCAGCCAGGTCACTTTTCTAGTCATTCAATTAAATTTGGAAATGAGTCTGACACGTAGATTTGCAAAAAAAAAAAAAAAAAAGATTGTTTAGTTGTGATTTTCCTACTCTATATAACTATATGATGGCCCGGATTTCAGTGGGAGGTCTGATGTTCCAAAAAAGACCTGATGGGCTGTTTCCCCCAACTGCCCACCTGTGCCTCCTTATTTCCAAATTGGGTTTGGAACATGTCAAGTCTGTTGACTAAGGACTAAGTGACTGCCAAAGTCGATGTCTAAGAGGAATCAAATTAACCCAGATTCACAAAAAACTTGGAGCTTTTTGTTTTCAGCAAAATCCTGTCTTTTATATAGAAGCTTTATAACTCCAATTTATCATCCCTACTTTAATGGAAATTTTTGCAAAAGAAAATGCCATTCTGGAGAAATTTCCACTGGTGGCATAATTTTCTTCCCTAGGCTCCTGGGCAAGAAAAGGGAGTCCCCAAATTTTCCCTACTAAGAGATATACGTCTCAGGGAAAGCTCCCAACCTCCATCCAGGCATTTCCTCATTTATCCAGATGTCCACTAAGGCAGTCACTTCACCTGGACAGAACATGAATAAAAGTTAGAAAAAAAAAAAGAAAATTGTCCTCTGAGCAGCCAAAATGATGTTGGTACAAAAACTCATACACCTATGTAGGGAAGCCTTTTTATTTTTACGTTATACATAGTTCTAAAAATAATAATAATTATTCTTACCATAATGCTGTTTAAGATTTTCAAAGCTCATTATAAACATCTCATTTTATTCTCGTAACAATACTCAGAGACAGGTTTTCTTATTATCTCCACTTTATAGATGTCGACATTGAGGCAAACAGAAGTTAAGTGACTTGCCTGCTTATTAGACATAGCTAGTAAGTGTATGAGCCTGAATTTGAATTCAGGTCTTCCTAACTCAGAGTCCAAATTCTAACACAGCTGCTGCAGATTAAAGGTAGTAAATTAATAAAGCCTGAGGGTAGGAAAACGGTGGTAGGAGGAGGCAAGTCTACAGCATTGGGAATAAAGTCCTGGAGGGTTAGGACTACCTTCCGTTGATAGGGATGGGGAACTCCCAGTTTTGCCTTTCTGAATTTCAAAACAAGGGCTTCTGCCTGGTTACCTCCCTCTCCCCAGCCCTCCTCTCTCTCTTCCCCACTCTCTCCTCTCTCCCTTCCCCTCTCTCTCCTCTCTTCCTCTTTACATCCCTCTCTCTCCCTTTCTCTCCCTCTCCTTCTCCCCCTTCCTTTCTTCCCTTCCTTTCTCTATCTTTATTATTATTTATCTATTATGTGTCTGGCACATAATAGCCACTTTGTAAATTACTGTTGATTATTGGGTAATTGAAAAATGAGAGAAGAGTCATAAAAATATGTGGAGACAGGAAAATACAAAACACAGAATGCCACAATATCTTTGATTTTGAACTTGAAGGGATCATAAAATCCATCTAGTCTGACCCCAATATTTTGTAGATGAGAAAACTGAGGATCAGGGAAGTTAAATGACTTGCCCAAGGTCACACAGGTATTAAACATCAGGAGTAGGACTTGATCCCAGGTCATCTGACTCTATAGATAATGCACTTTTCACTGGTCTGTACATGGCTGGGGGGAATTAAGTTTAGGAACCAATGATTTATAGAAAGCCAGCGTCTTCTCTGGACTAGGAGTCAGAAGATTTTTGTTTTGGTCCCAACTCATCTGGGTCCAAGATGTGCGACCTTGAGCATTTTATTTTCTCTTCTGCAGAATTGGGACAGGCCTTGAAACCAGTTCTTAAAGATCCTGCCTCGGATATTTTGGCAACATTTTTGCCCTTGTAACTTGAGGTTCATTTTCTTTCAATTCATTCCTTGAAAATACATAATACATAAGAAAATATCTTTATAATAAACTGGTTAAGAGAAACCGTTTTTGTGTAAAAGCACTGTGATGTCTGAACAAGGCTGCTGCTTAAAAGCCAAATGTAGCTGGCCTTTTCTCAAATATAAAATAAGGAAGTTGGATTAGATCAGTGGTCTCCAAATTTTTTGATGCATACGTAGCAGTAAAAATTTTTGAACACACCCATATATGTAGAAATAATATTATATAAAGAATATATGTATACAAACATAATACATACATGTACTTATAAATTGCATACATGTGTTGAATGTAATTTAAATCCCCAAACCTCTTGCCATGGGAACTCTCTCTTCATTGGTGGATATTGAAATCCTATTCCTGAATGAGGGGTGGGGCAGAGCCATAGGAGAGGAGAAAACTGCAATTGTTGGAGTCTCTTCAATTCTCTGAGTCTTGGCAGGTTGGCAGTCACATCTAGTTTCCAGGGAGAAGATGGACAATGCCCATCTCACTACAGATTGCTAAGGGGAAATAAGACTAGGAAGAAGCTGACATGAGAGGAGGCGACAGTTTCCATCATATCCCTTTCTCCAGCTTGGCTACATTAGAGATTTGGGGGAATTTCCCTTGGGGTGAGATCTGGGATTCTCTCTTGGTTGAGCTGAGTTACCTCATTCCCAATCAGAGAGTTTCTTCACTTTGTATATAGTATATCCTTTCCTTTTTATGATTTATGCTTTGCTATAAACTAGGATCCTACTTTCTCTGTGTGTTGATTGTGGAACTGGTATTTTCCAGGAAGGGAGTTTAGCCTTGGGTAGAAAACTTGAGGGTCTTTCTTTCCCCATAAATGACTAGCAGTCAGAAGCTGAGCTTGAACCTAAAAACCACGTCCCCTAGACTAATAATATTTAAGGGATTGGATAGATATACTTCTAGCCTTGCTACACTCTCTCTCTGAGGAGAGCAGAGTGGTTAAGCTTCTAACCCAATCTTTGGCTTTTCTTCCTGGCAGGAAATAAGTCTCTCTTGGAGAAGGGTAGGGGAGAAGAAGCTAGAGATGTCTGTTCTACCACCCTTCAAACCACACAGTGGTGCCCCCATGCTATATGTGGGAAAGAGCTTCAATATATAATATATTCAATATGTCACAAAATGTAAACAAAAAAAGGAATTTTTTAGAGGGATAAGGAAAAGATAAATGAGACTTAAATGTTTTAAAATCTCATTTCTTACTCCTATAAGAGAACTTTTTTTCTCTTACTTAAATATCATTAGTAATATTTTAGTTGGAAGCAATGTGATTCAATATGTTTCATTATTTTTGACTGAAAATCCCTGTTTTAGTCCTGGGAGACAGTGTGGACTCAAAAAGAATACTTATTAATTAGTAATGACTTAGTCAATGTGATCAGTAGAGTGAGCTTAAATACTTTCTACTGAAATATGCACAAATAGTGCATAGAGCCCTGGGCCTGGAGTCAGGAAGACTAATGCTCCTGAGTTCAAATCTGGCCTCCAATAATCATTAGTTGTGTGACCTGGTCAAGTCATTTAATCCTTTTTGCCTCAGTTTCCTAATCTAAAATATGAGCTGAAGAAGGAAATGGCAAACCACTGCAGTATCTTTGCCAAGAAAACCCAAAAGGGTCATGAAGAGTTGGACACAATTGAAAAAAAACTGAACCTCAAAATTTGCCATATGTAAATGCAAAATCATCAAGGAGTTGTCTCTGATCCCAATTCAGCAAGAAGTCTTCACTATAAATTTATTCCCCTTTCTTTGCCTGGTTCTACTTAATGGATGACATCAAACCTTAATTTCCTATTCATATCTGGATTTTTAAATTTGTGTTTTTATATTAGTGTGAGGAATGGAAAGATGCTCAGTTTGTCTGGACAGTAGAGTGTGGAAAGGGAAATGGTATATTAGGCTGGAAAGTTGAATTGGGACCAGGTTGTACACAGGGCACTAAAAGTCACAGAAAAGAGCGTGTATTTTAAAAAGGGAGCCACCATAGCGTGAAGAGGGAAGTGCCTGTGTTTTAGGAAAATCACTTTGGCACAAGAGTGAGTAGAGAGGGGAGAAATATGGGGCAGAGAGGAAAACTAGAAGACTATTGTAATAATACAGGCAGTAGATGAAAGGGTCTGAATGAATGATGTTCATGGCTATGTGAGCAGAGAGAAGGGGATGGTTTTGGAGATAGAAATGACCAGATTTGGCCACTTTTTGGACATAGGGAGTCAGTGATAACGAGGGGGCCTGAGTTGTGGTGCCTTAAGAAGCTGATCCAGGAGCAGAAAGGAGATTGGGATCTTACATAGGAAAGGTGGCCAGCAGAGTGACAGATAATGGGGAGTGGTAGTCATGGTTACATTGGAGACAACTCCCTTTCCCACCAGTTGGCTGTTATGGGGAGCATGGAATGCAGACAGTGGTGTGCTGGAGGCAGCTCAAACCAGCTTGTGAGAGTCAATTGCTAAATTTTTAGCATGAACATTTGTGCCTTGGAAATAGTAAATGATACAAATATGCTGGTGTGTCTAGACTAGAGATGTCAAAGACCACAGGGGATCATAATACTTCAGAGTGAACTGTGAATCATGAATCATAAAATGATAACTAATATTAATATGTGGTGTTCTAAGGGACTATGGAACAGCAGGAATCCTTGTATATGATTTACAAGCCCATTTCAGCTTTAGTTTGATCACCTTGATCTATACTTAAGAAAGTGATGGAGAAATGTTGATAATGCAGATAAAACTTAAAAATGTGTCTTGAATACACATGCATACATACACACACACAGAGAGATAGAGAGAGAGAGAGAAAGAGAGAGAGAGAGAGAGACAGAGAGAGAGAGAGAGAGAGAGAGAGAGAGAGAGAGAGAGAGAGAGAGCTAAACATTTATAAGCATGCCACTGGATTAAGCTTACTTCCACACCCATAACTGACTGATTGTACACTCTTGGCATCATGCCATGTTCTCTCTAGTAAACAGAGAAAGCATTTAGCAAATACTTGCCAAATACTTACCAAATACCATACACAATGTTAAATACTGCGAAAATGAATATAGGACAAGCAAGCAAGACAGTTCTTGGCCTCCAAAAGTGCTTAGTATAATGGCTGGCATATAGTAAGCATTGTAGAAATGCTATTTATTATCATAGTTATTATTATTTTTCAAGAGTTTCACAGTTTGAAAAATACATATGCAATCTTATTTGATACTGACAACAGCCCTGTGGAAGCAGGTGCTTTATCCCCATTTTACAGGTGAATCTAAAAGTAATTATGTGGCTTGGCCAGGGTCACACAGTTACCAAGTGGCTAAGCTAGAATTTGAACTCAGATCCTCCTGGCTCTAAGTTTAATGTTCTATTCATTGTGATACCTAGTTATCCTTGTTAGGTCCCTTTTATTTCCAAATCTATAACCCTATGGTTCTTAAATTAAGATAAAGGATATACAGTGTTATCAGAAAAAAGATTTTCTTGGTCTTGGACAAATGAGTACAGATTCAGGGCAGGGGGCAGCAATTTATAACATTCTTTCTTGTCAAGTCAAGAAGCATTTATTAAATACTTACTATATACTAGGCAGCTAGGTGGTACAGTGGATAGAGTACATGACCTGGAGTCAGGAAGATTCCTCTGACCTCAGACACTTACTAGCTGTGCGACCCTGGGCAAGTCACTTAACCCTGTTTGCCTCAGTTCCTCAACTGTAAAATAAACTGGAGAAAGAAATGACAAACCATTCCAGTATCTTTGCCAAGAAAGCCCCAAATAGGGTCATGAAGAATTAGATATGACTGAAAAAAAGACTGGACAACAAAACGATATGTACTAGGCATTCTTTGAAGTACTGGGGATATAAAAACAAGCAAAATTTTTATAGGTCCACCCTCCAGGAGCTTAAATTCTAATAGGGGCAGATAACACATAAACAGAGTCTGAAAAAGAGAAAGAGGAAGAGGGACTTACCATGGGTGTATGGAGGAGAAAGAAGTCTAGGGACTCAGGAGTGGAACTGGAAGTCTATGTGCTGGGAGCTGGGGTGCAGGAGTCAATATGGCTGGTCTGGATCAGAGGATGGGGCCCTAAGGGCCGAAAGGACTTCCATGGTGGAAAGGTTGCTGTGCTGTGGTTGAGAAGGGTCCAGACAGTCAGGAGAGCAGCCTGGAGAGGAATGTCCCTTCAGAGACCCATTACTGGATAATGGAGACCAACCCCTGCTGGGGATTCTTCCTTCACGGTTCCGTAAGACACCTGAGTTTATATTTGTCTTTAATTAGGGCTCTTCTTGGTAATGTGAGTGCCTCGATTGCCCTGGATGCTGTTCTGACACACAGTGCTACTGGAAGCCACTTGCCAGGATTTCTAATAACATGATTGTTATCCACACTTTGTCCCTGGGATGTTTAAAGAGAGAGCTACTGAAATCTTATCTGCCTGCGGTTTGGGAACGTGACCTTGGATTCACAAGTTTCTTAATGGTGAGAAAACTGTTTATTCTCACCATTGTTACTGAGTCAAATGTTGGAGAATTCAGGTTGATTCCATTTGACAAGAATCTGTGGAATGCCTTAGAGAGATAATGTGTATCCAGTGTTGTCTGGGAAGGCAAGGGAAGAAAGTGGCATGGAAGGGCTCTGTTTTCAAGGATGTGTAATACTTTGGAATGTTGGGAGCAGTGCAGGAAGGGGGTAGGAGTGTGGATTTGGAATCAAAGGAACTGAGTGTGACCCCCCAGCTTTTCCACTTACTATCTGTGTGACTTTGGGCAAGTCGTTTAACTTGTCTGAGACTTGGCATCCTCTTCCCCAAAAGGAGGGCATTAGAATAGGCAACTTCCAAGGTCTTTCTAGCTTTAACATCCTACACAGACTATGGAAGCTCGAGACAATGTAGTATAGTGGATAGAACTATATGGAGTCAGAAGTCTTGGGTTCAAACCTTACTTACCATCTGCGTGACCTTGGGTGAATCACTTAACTTCCATCACATATAAAGTGAGAGTTAGATGACCTGTATGATCCCCCCAACTCTAGGCCCATGATATTATAAACCTATGATGGTGCAGTGTTCATGTACCAAGGAGTCTCTGAGCTCACTCTCCAAGATCTAGGCTGGCTGTATCTCTCCTTCAGGACAGGTTGGGTGTCTTTTTTGTACCATGATAAGCTCAAGCCCTCCTCCTGGATGTGTTTTGCCCATTGTTAGCTGTAAGCAACCAGCAGCCCCAGAGAAGCAAATCACAAACTATTCTAGTGTTATTACCAAGACAGTCAGACACAGCTAAAATGACTGAATCACAGTAACAACAACCAGCAGCCCATTCCTTTTTTTTTTTTTTGGAGAGGGGAGACAAAGCAATTGGATTAAGTGACTTACCCAAGGTCACACAGCTAGTAAATGTCAAGTGTCTGAGGCCAGGTTTGAACTCAGGTCCTCCTGACTCCAGGGTGGGTCCTCTATTCACTGTGCCACCTAGCTGTCCCCCCCTTTTTTGGTATTATCAGTATTCTTTTTTTAAATAAACTTGAATACATAATAAGAAAAGAAAAAAATGTAAACTTAAACATAAATAAGAAAAGAAAAAAAGTCATGTGCACAGCAGAACATAGGAGAGGATTAAATATATATATATATATATATATACATATATATAGCAATAACTTATCATTTAAAGAAAGTAATATTTCAAGAAAGAAATATTGAATACTGTGTGTTATGTTGAAAGCTGTCCACCTTTTCTTTGTTCTCTGCTGTACACTTTTTATTTTGTTCTTTTTTTTCTTCATAACAATTTTTTTTTTTGCTTTTTTGGAGGGTCAGTTGGGGTTAAATGACTTGCCCAAGGTCACATGGCTAGTAAGTGTTCAGTGTCTGAGACTGGATTTGAACTCAGATCCTCCTGACTCCAGGGCCGGTGCTCTATTCACTGCAACACCTAGCTACCCCCATCTTCGTAATCATTTAATCAACCAGCTTCTATTAAGGGATATTTTATTTCAAAGATGTAGCAAGAAGTACAAACATTTTCCCTCCAACATTGTCTCTATACCACCTCAGTCTCTGAGAAAGGTGGGTTCATACTTAATGCTGTGGTCCCACCAACTTCACATGCAAATCAATTTAATGAAATTCAGTTCAACAAACATTAAGCTCATCATACATACAAGGCCCTGGGCTAGATACTGGGGCTACCAAGATAACAAATGACAGTCCATTTCTTCTGAGTTTCCATGCTAACAGGGGCAGGAGTAATAAGAAATGGACAAAAATTTAGTATGGTCCAAGGGATGATTTATAAGTGCAAATAAGAGCTCAAGAAAAAGTACAATAAAATTGTTGCAGAGAAAGAAAGCATTTTCAGTTAGGCAGAGTAAGAAAAAGCTTCACATAACTGGTAGGATTTGAGATGGGTCTTGACTGAAGTAGAGCTTGACAAATGGAGGTATAAAGGTATTGTGTCCCAGGCATGAGCAACGACCTTCATAAATGCATTGAAAGGGCAGGGTGATATCATGCAATAACTATTGGTCTAATTATAAAGTGCCTGAATGAAGGTAATATTAAATAAATATTAAATTAATAAATTAAAAGTTAAAATTAAATATTAAATAAGTGAACATTAAAATAAAATATTAAAGGTAATGTTAAATAAAAATTAAATATTAACTAAGATAGGGAAGATAGAAGACCATCCATTTGTGAAGGGCCTTGAATATCTACATAAAAAATTAGTATTTTATTTTGTAAGCATATAATAGTAATGCAATTTGGTTCCTTTATATTGGCAAAGTTGATAGGGACTTAGCACTTAGTAATTAATCAAGCCTCTGTTAAAGAAACAGAAGGTATGAACCCCTGTTGCTGACATAACAGGAAGGAGTTGAAGAAGGAAATGGCTTAAACAGGAAGCCGCTAATGCCATGTGTGTATATAAGAAGTCTCTGCTGGGTCAGACAGATCTTCTTGGAGCTAGGTTCTGGGGGGTGAGGAAGAGAGGCCCATGCTGGAAAGAATGATTTTGATTCTGGAAACCAGCTGGAACTTCTGTTGGGGAGCTACCAGCTTCTCCTGGGAGCTGCCAAAGACTGAGGAAGCATGACTGTGATACTGGTACTTTGTATGAACCTATTTGTGGCTTTGTTAAACCTTGACTTCCTGGGAACAGAGACTGTGAAGGATTTAAGGCGGACTGGACACTGAGCTTCAGTGTGGAACAGGAACATGCATGGAGAGCTGGACAAGGAGCTGGGAGCTATCTGCCTTTGAACCCAGGTGATAGTTTGGTGAATCCACTTAGGATCTGGGACCATGGAAGAGGACCCAGGGAATATGAGAGACCCCCCTAGTCAAGTTGAAAGAAGACTTTACCTGGTTACTGTGTACTGACTGAGAAGATTGTAATTTATTTGTGACTGACGGGTGGATGGCCCACATATTTTTACACTATACCTTAAGAGAGTACTGAGCAGTGACTGATATTGTAACTTAGTGTGCCCCATTAGTGGAGAACTTTGACTATTGTATTTTGTGACCCTTAAGGAGGCAGGCTTACTTAAGGATGACTGAATGATGGAGTTGATTGAATGATTGAGTTACTAAGTGATTGATGGACTAAATGATTATACCTTGTCCCAAACTGTGTGACCACCATGGTGAAAACTATGTGGCCATTTTCTGTGATAAGTTGTTGTGAATGCTGCAGTTTGATTATCTGTGATAAGTTGTAATATCGTGAATGCTGTACCTTGATTTTCTGTGAATGTTTTGCTCTGATTTGTTATTTAATAAATAGAGTGTTCACTATACTGTGTAATCAGAACCTTGAAAGCAGTCCACAGCAGCAGTCTGCTGGAAAGCTGATTGTTCATGGCTTTACAAAGCAATGGAAATTTTTTGAACAGGAGAATGACATGGTCCATATCAGGCATTGGAAGAGCCGTTGTGATTTGTTGTAGCTGTTGAATCAGTCAGTTGTGTGGAGGATAGATGGGTGAGTAGAGAACAAGGAGACCAGTTAGGAGTTTATAATAATAAACTTTAAAAATGACTACTGAACAAAGAAAAATAGAAATTGTTGAGCCACTTGGAGTTATTTTGTAAAATTCTATAAAGATAATTATGAAGGATCTCTTGATGACTAAAGACCGATACTAATTTTCTTTGTAGCTTGACTTCATCCTATAATGGGGAAGGAGTAGAAAATGAACTGGCTTGGAAGTCAGGAGGCCTCCGCTTCAGTCCTGGCTCTGCTACAGACTCAGTATGACACTGAGAAAGTGATTTCCCCTTTTTGGACCTTGTTTTTCTTGACCGTAAAATGAAGGCACTAGACAGGATGATGCCTGGTGTCCTTCCAGTTTAAACATTCCATGTTCTATCCTCTGTTCCATGGTCATAGTTCAAAGGAACCTTAAGGGTCCTGTAGCCCAACCTCCTCGTGTTACCAAATGAAGAAACTGAGGCACAGGGAGATGAGGTGACTTCCAGATTTAATAGCCTGTATTAAAGGGGAAAAAGCTATTTATATTACACTAAGGGATGCCTTCTATTAGAAGTTTGGACTTTTAGTCGGTCTTGCTGTTTTTTTTTTTTAGAAGAATTGGGAGAGAATGCAAATCATAATTCAAATTTCCCTATGTACGTCTATTCCAATTTGCAGTTTATTTTTTATTTTATTTTTTCTGCCATTAATAACTGCCTCCAAATTTTGTCTTTAGGGTGAGTCTTTCCATAGCTGATCTCAACCCAAACATGAAACTTTTGGGTAAGGTTTAGGAAAATCTGTTCAGCTGTTTTTGTAGGGAAAAAAAGTTGATATAAAGTACCTTCTTTTCCTCCCAGGCCCAAAATAGCTGAGTTTATTCTTCCAAATGAGCTTGTGGTCAGGCCTTTATGAAAGAGTCTGAATGCGAATGAAAAGGATTTATATTCAAGATCATTACTTCTGGTAAACGGTCTCTCTCTATCTGTAGAATCATTGCTAGAAAGCAGAGCACAAGACAGATGAAACAGACAGATAACTATGAAAATATTGACAAAGAACTGTGAAAACTTTGACCCTGGGCAGCCTTCAAAGAGAAGACTCTCCAGTCATTCTTGGTGAATTTTTCTTATGACTTTCTCCCAAGGGCATAGGTCCATGTTCCTCTCCAGGCTTCTTATGCTGAGCAGAAAATCATTCATATTTTAGAATTAATTTAATCAATTAGTAAGGCAAATGAGATACACATCATTTTCTCTTCCCCCTCCATAATATGTCAGTGGAGCCGTGATCACAAAAATACAAGTATTCCCTCCAAAATTATACATCTCTGTCTATCTATGGCTACTCATTCCTTGCAACATTTGTCCATGATTTCCCATAAGTTCACTATGGGTGGTCAACTTACCATACTTCTGAATTCTTTCATTCTCATATGTTTGTATTGGGTGACTTGGACCATCCATTTGTTGTGTTTCATTCCAACTATATGGTGACTAGTTCATATTCTTTTCTCGTAATACATTTCTTTGATGACATCTTTGATTATGTTTTTTCTAAATAATGTGCTGCAACCTTTTCATACCTTCCCTGATTTTCTGTTACCTTTTGGGAAATTCCTAAATTCAGTTCTTTGGAGTGTGTGATGTTCCATAGCTCACAGCCATATTGTGTCACTAGAAGAATTCATTTCATTAATATTTTTGGATATCTGTTGCTTTGGATTATCTGTCAATGGATTATTATTACTAGAAAGCTCTTTTCCTTATCTGTATAATAAAGAAAACTACCTGTATTGCCTGCCTGGGTGGGTCAGTCTAAGGAAAATGCTTTGGAAACTGTAAAACACTAGAGTATATAAAAATCTGCTATTATAATTAAATTCATCTTTTTAAAAATAAATCTCAGATAGAAACAAAAATAGGACAAGTTACTTTCCTGTTCTTCATATTAATTTTCTAAAGATTATTACACAAATGGGTAAAATTATTTTATTATAATTTAATGAAAGTATTAGGAAAACTCATCTGTACATCTACTGAAAATGTCTTTGTCATAACTCTAGAAGCAGATGTTATGGGAATGATCATGCTGTTTCCTCATGGTTTTGATTTTTTCTGTTAGGTCTCTTTGTTCTGAAAGCTTTTCTATTCATATAGTTTGGATATTATGAATATTTAATATTATGGCATCTATTAAAATATTGTTTTAAAATTATTCAATTAAATTATTATTCTCATGTGTTACTAAAAGCTGACTTTTGGATTTGAAATGAATTGAGACAATCTCTGGGAAAAGATGAAAGTTAAATTCTTTCAAAATTAATTTAACATATTAACTAAAGAAAAAACAATGACAGCCGAGGAATTTTTTTTTTTTTTTTTGCCCATTTGCCATCTTGTGTGCTGATGTTGCGGGAGAACACAAACTTCCTCCCACTACTCAGCCCTTTGTAATCTAGCTTTAAACCTCATCACTCAATTAAAACTGCTTTCTCCAAAGTTTCCAATGATTTCCTAATTTCTGATGTTTTTTCCTCAGTTTTCTTTCTTCTTGACCTATTTGTTGAATTTGACATTGTTGAACACCATTTCTTTCTCAATGCTCCTTAGTGGATTTTGTGACATTATTTTTTGTGATATTATTCTTTCCTGGCCAACCACTCTATCTCATTCTCCTTTGCTGCCTCATCATCTATTCTCTCTAACTTTGGGTGTTTCCTAAGACTTTCTCCTGGATCCTTTTTCTTCTCTCTTTACACTCTCTCTTGCTGACCTCATCAGCTCTCATGGGTTTAATTAATTATCATCTCTATGCAGATGAAGCCCAGATCCAAATAGTGAGTCACAATTTCTCACTTGATCTTCAGCTCCTCATTACTAAGTACTTATTGGTCATTTCAAATGGGAATTTCCAGAGACTTCTCAACTCCATGTGTCTAAAACTGAACTAATTATCTCTCTTCACCACCTGTTCTTCTTCCAAATAGCTCTATTACTACTAGAGACATTCTTCTGGTCTTCCACATTGACAATCCCGGCATCATCCTCAACCCCTCCCAGTCCCTCTCTCCATTTCAAATTTCTAAATGGGTTACTGAGTTTTGTCATTTTCATCTCTAAAACAGCTTCCCATCTGACCATTTCTCTCTACTCTAGGGGTGGGGAACTTGTGCCTTGAGGCTACATGTGGCCTTCTAGGTCCTTTTGACTAAGTCCAAGTTTTACAGAAAATTCTCTTAAGTGCTTAATAAAAGCTGATTGATTGATGGATAATTGATGTCACAGATATAATAGAGAACAGGAATACAGAGCTCCACTAAGGTCTGAGGCTGAGGTCTTGTGATATGGAGATGCCTGGAGTTCACAAAGGCCATAACAGAACACAAAGTCTGGAAAATTCTACCACTTTGGTAACACTTTGGGGGCGGAGCCAAGATGGCAGAATAGAAACAGCGTGTCCAAGCCACTCTGCCCCCAGATTACCTCCAAACTATGTACAAGGGGACTCTGAACAACTTCTGGAGCCCTAGCACCTAAAGAACAACACAGAGAAGCTAACCTCCCGCTGAGGACAGCCCAGCAGCCCTGCAGGAAGGACCAGCACAGTGGTCTGGGAGCCAGCAGAGTGCAGAGCGCAGGGAGCCGAACCCAGGTCTGCTGGAGTCGCGGTTCAAGCCCCAGGGCGGCAGGGCCAGCAGCTGGCTGGAGGGACCCCAGAACACCAGCAGCTGTGGTGATTCCAGAATTATCAACATAGACATGCCTAGGACAAAGTGAGAGGTTAGTGCCCTTTGGACTTTGGGACCAGTATTTGGGGAACATGTCGGCTTCCTCCCCTGGGGGCTAGAAGCTGATGAGGAGACACACCATTTTGTAGTTTTCAGAGGCAGCTCCAGCTCCTGGTCTGTGAACTGTAGGGAGATCCAGCGATCAGTCTTGGGGGGTAATCGCTCTTGCTTTAACCTCCCTGGATCTGGATTGTGATCTGGGGTGGAGGTCCTGGGTGGGTTACCAGCTTGCCAGAAACGGAAGTTGCCCCCCCACACATTCAGGACAAAAATTCCCCTATCTGTCCACAAAGCCATAGTGTGGCAACAAGCCCAAAAGTCAAGTAATTTAGTGGCAACATGCCAAGGCAAAGGAAACAAATTAAACAGAAAAATGCAACCCTAGACTCCTACTTTGGGGGCAAAGAAAGTCGAAGCATAGAGCGGGAAGAGGACTGTGAGGTCAGAAGTCCTGCTCCAAAAGTCCCAGGGGAAAACATGAGTGGACTGCAGGCCATAGAGGACCTTAAGAAGGACTTTAAAAATCAAATAAGAGAAGTGGAGGAAAAATTGGGAAGAGAAATGAGAAGGATGCAGGAAAAGTATGAAATGAGGGTCAACAGCCTGACTGAGGAAAACAACACCTTAAAAACAGACTAACTCAAATGGCAAAGGAGGCCCAAAAGGGCAATGAGGAGAAGAATGCCTTAAAAAGCCAAATTTGCCAGATGGAAAAAGAATCTCAAAAGCTCACTGAGGAGATTCATTCCTTCAGAGTTAGACTGGAGCAAATGGAAGCTAATGACTTTATGAGAAATCAAGATGTTGTTAAGCAGATCCAAACAAATGAAAGATTAGAAGGCAATGTGAAATATCTCATGGGAAAAACCACTGACCTGGAAAATAGATCCAGGAGAGACAATTTAAAAATTATTGGACTACCTGAAAGCCATGATCAAAGAAAGAACCTAGAAACCACCCTTCAAGAAATTCTCAAGGAAAATTGCCCTGATGTTTTAGATCCAGAGGGCAAAATAGAGGTTGAAAGAATCCACAGATCACCTCCTGAAAAAGATCACCAAAAAGAAAACTCCCAGGAATATTATAGCCAGGTTCCAGAATCCCCAGATCAAAGAGAAAATGCTACAAGCATCCAGGAAGAAACAATTTCAATATTATGGAAACACAATCAGAATAGCACAGGACCTGGCAGCTTCTACACTGAGGGATTGAAAGGCATGGAATATGATATTCCAGAGGGCAAAAGATCTGGGAATGAACCCAAGGGTCACCTACCCAGCAAAACTGAGTGTTTTGTTTCAGGGGAAAATATGGTCATTCAGTGGAATAGAGGACTTTCAAGCATTCTTGAGGAAAAAACCAGAATTGAATAGAAAATTTGACATCCAGACACAAGAAGCAAGAAATGCCTGAGAAGGTAATCAGGAAAAAGAAATCAAAAGGAACTGAACAAAGTTGAACTATTTACATTCCTATATGGAAAAACAATAATTGTGACTGATGAAATCCTTCTCACTATGAAAATAATGGAAGAAGGGTGTATGGTCATGTGAATACATATGTGAATGTGTGTGTATATGGTTACAGTTATATATGGATAGAGGGCATAGGTTGAATTTGTTGGGAAGGGAGGATACTCAAGGGGTGAAATTATGAGGTGAGATAGGAAAGTGGCAAGAGGAGATGGGGAGAGACAGGGTAGGGTAAACTATCTCATGTAGAAGAAGCAAGGGGAAGTAGTTGCAAGGGAGGGGAAGAATAGGAAGGCAAAAAGGCAAAACCACATTCTCATTGAATTTGGTTCAGAGAGAGAATGACATACATACTAAACGGGCTATCTCAACCTGCAGCAGAATAGGGGGAAGGGGGATGAGAGGAGGGATGACGGATGGGAAGGCATCCTTGGGGGGAGGGGAGGTTGGAAGTACCCACTATAGAAGAGGGACAGGATCAAGTAGGGAATGGACCAGGTGGGGGTAGGATGAGTGGGAGGGAATTATAAGCAGCCTTGTACAATATATCTACTATGAAAATGTTTTGCATAGCTAGACATGTACAACATATACTGAATTACTTATCTCCCCAGAGGGAATGGGTGACAAGGGAGGAAGGAAATGGATCTGAAATTCAAGGTCTTAAGATTAAATGTTTCAAATATATATAAATATGATTATTAATACTCTTTTGCTTGTAATTGGGATATAAGATGTGTAGGCATTGGGACACAAAGATTCACCTTCCTCTAATGGAAAAGTCGAAGGGGGTATGGGAGAAGATATGGGAGAGAGCAGATTGGAGGAAGTGATATCTTGCGGGACTGCTATTCTGGGAGGG
The DNA here is from genome assembly GCA_011680675.1 of Gymnobelideus leadbeateri. Lineage (NCBI taxonomy): Eukaryota > Metazoa > Chordata > Mammalia > Diprotodontia > Petauridae > Gymnobelideus > Gymnobelideus leadbeateri. The sequence continues at coordinate 403,690 of WOXC01003666.1, read as the reverse complement.
TGGGTAGGGGAAAAACGGGGGGCGGCGGAAATGATTGTAACTCAAAATCTGGTGGAAATGAATGATGTAAAACAGAAGTTAATAAAGCATTTGTTTAAAAAAAAATTCTACCACGTTGGCAAGGGTTCAGGTCTTTTCAGTGATATAGCTCTGTATAGGGTCTGGCTGAAGACCCTCCTGGAGAAATGCAGAGAAAGTCATGACCACCTTGACTGTGGTGATGAATTTCTCATCCATAGTAATTCATAAAGACCTCCAACTAAGTCAGGGGTTGGCAAACTACCACTCCGTTTTTATATGGCCAAAACCAGCTAAGAATAGTTTTACATTTTTAAATGTAAGAATGGACTGTTCAAAACTAGGCAGTAGGCCAGATTTGCTCTTAGAGCTGCAGTTTGCCAAACTAAGGCATAGAACTAAGCCCTAGAGTGGTTGGCATTGCATTGTGGAAGGAAATGTCCATACTCACAGAGAAACAGGCACTTTAAAAATTGAATTATGAAAAGTAAATACATTTATTTATTATTTTATTAGAAGCTGTGAGAGGCAGCATAGAGTAGTTTATAAGGGTCTTGCTCCATGCCAGAAAGCCATGAGTTCAAGGGTCACCTCTGACACCTTCTGACTGAGTGACCTTGGATAAGTTATTTAAGCTTCTTAGTGCCCCAGGAAACCAAGCTAAAGATCTAAGTTACAGAACACATATTCATCTATATTGGTAGAAGGCATTTCATCTTTGAGGGCTCCCTATGGCACAGGCCTAGACAAGACAAAAGTCATGATAGCAATAATATTCATAGGATTAATTTGTTAAAGTTTCCAGAGACTAAAAATTAAAAAGTGAGTGCTCCTTATTTTACTCTGAATAAAGATATTTACTGGAGAAACTAGAAACTCTCTCTAACCCCAGACATTCTGTTTATATCATGCAGTTATTGGGATGTATCAAAAATATTTGTCATCCCATATTCTTAGAAAATAGTCTATGGAAAATATATTACAGGATACAATTCTTTATCATTCGAGCTACTACTGCCAATTTTTCAGCTTGAGTGAATTCTTTCCTAAGTCCATACATCACTAAACTGGGTTTTCTGAAGAATCATAGGACCTCAGAGCTAAAAGTGACCTCAATGTAGTTCAGTTATCTTCAGTCATGTCTGACTGTGACCCTATTTGGCAGAGATGCCAGAGTGATTTGCCATTTCCTTCTTCTGCTCATTTTACAGAGGCAAACAGGGTTAAGTGACTTGCCCAGGATCACATAGCTGGTAAGTGTCTGAGGTCAGATTTGGACTCAGGAAGAAGAATCTTCCTTATTCCAAGGCCAGTACTCTAACCACTGTGTTTCCTAGCTTCCCTGAAATTGATGCCAGGGTTTTCTAATCTAGTCAATAATGGAATAAGGAACTCCTCTTCCACCATGTACCCTGGTTATGGGGTATCTGGCCTTTACTTAAGGACTTCCATAGGTTGTAACACTTAATTCTTATTTTGGAGAGCTCCACTAGGCAGTTGTGTGGTTCAGTGGATAGAGACAAGTCACTTCACCCTGTTTGCCTCAGTTTCCTCATCTGTAAAATGAGTTGGTCAAGGAAATGACAAACTACTATGTTTGCCAAGAAAACCCCAAATGGGGTCATAAAGAGTTGGACATGGCTAAACAGTGACAACAGTAAATGATCAGTAACTCCACAGTCTTTCCTCAATCAAGCCTATATTTCTTTTGCACCCTCCAACAACTGCAACCCATTTCTCCTGAATCTACCTCCTGGGCCCTAGTAGAATTTGTTAATCCCACTTCTGTGTGTTAGCTCTTTAACTACTTGAAGACATATTTCAGTTCCACGCTCAGGATTCTCTTCTCCAGGTTGAACATCCCCAGTTCTTACCCTTAATCCTTATGTGATGTGAGTTTGAAGACCTTATATTTGGGAACACAGATTTTACTCTGCAAAGGACCTTGGAGAAACATCTTCCCAAGCCATTTTGCAGATGAGGGAACTGGGTTCCAGAGATAGCAAGTGACTTGCCCAAAGAACAAACACAAAGTACCAGCAGAGCTGAAGTTTCCAATGTATCATGCTGTCTTATTTGATGAAGGAATGAGTCAATCATTCAAGCGGAGATGAGCAGCTACTCTGTGCCAGGCACTGTGCTGGGGATGTAAAAGTGGATGGAAAGTGTCCCTGCCCTCAAGGAGCTTATTCTCAATGTACACATATAGGTATATACAAAATATAGACCCAATCAATATGAGATAATTTTAGGGAAGGTCTAACTGCTTATGGGGGAATCAGGGAAAGCTTCATGTAGGAGATGACATTCGACTTGGGGTTTGAAGGAAATTCAATATTTTATAAGGTATAAAATGAGAGAGCATTCCAGCTGTAGGGGATATTTTATACAAATACATGCAGATTGGGGTGGCTAGGTGGTGCAGTGAGTAGAGTACCAGCCCTGGAGTCAGAAGGACCTGAGTTCAAATTCGGCCTCAGACACTTAACAGTAAAACTAGCCATGTGACCTTAGGCAAGTCACTTAACCCCAATTGCCCTACCTTCCCCCTTCCAAAAAAAAGCAACCCCCCCATAAAACCAAATACATGTAGATGGGCTTCATTAATGTTCCTCTCCTCTCTATATACATTAAGATCCAGATCTGTCTCTGTCTGTCTCTCTGTCTCCGTCTGTCTCTCTGACTTGTCTCTGTCTCTCTCTCTTCTTCCCTCTCTCCCCACTCCATCCCTTCCAAAAGAAGCATTATGGTTTAGTCTTTGATTTTTTTCCTCCGGAGATAGTCCTAATACTAGAGGGTTGGTGTTTCTGTTGTTAAATCTCTTTGTGTCTCTTGTAATTATTCTATATCTACTTTACATTTACTTACTCATATATGTGTTATATCTACCAATAAGCTCCCCAAAGATGAGGCTATATTCTTTTTGATTTTTTTTTTTTTTGGAGGGCAATTGGGGTTAAGTAACTTGCCCAAGGTCACACGGCTAGGTTTTTGTTTGTGTGTGCATTAAGTGTCTGAGGCCAGATCCGAACTCAGGTCCTTTTGACTCCAGGGTTGACGCTCTACTCACTGTGCCACCTAGCCGCCCCTGATGAGGCTATATTCTTATACCAAGCACAGAATTTGTGCAGTAGGTGTTTTAGAAATACTTGATTTCTTTGTGTGTGTGTGTGTGTGTGTGTGTGTGTGTGTTTCTTCTTTCTTGTGGTTTCTCCCATTGGTTCTAATTCTTATGTACAAGATGAATAATACAAAAATAATTTTAATATGAATGTACATATTGAGCCTGTATCAATTTACATGCTGTCTTGGGAGAGGGGAAGGGGAGAGATGGGGAGAAAATATGGAACTTAAAATCTTATGGAAGTGAAGGTTGAAAACTAAAAATAAATAAATTTTAAAAAAGGAATACTTGAATTTTTTTTTCCAGAATAGAAAAATAGCCATGGTGTGGTAAGGTCAAAGTTTTCTTTTTAAATTCCTGAATTCATAGGGTACACATGGTTTCTAAAACAAACTCAAATTCAAGTGCAATGCTATTTTTAAGGCTGATTTCCTGAAAACTGGTCACTGGTGCAATAGCGAGACATTTGGATGACGTACAGAGGAAGGAGATAGGGAGAAAGTTGTGGGAGTCAGGAGGTACCCAAGCTCATTGTACTGCTCTGGGTCTCAATATCCCCTTTATGTGAAATGAAGAGGTTGGAAATAAGATCACTGAGGTTCCTTCCAACTCTATATTCTATGATCCTAAGAACTGAAGGAGCGGGGAGGTGTGTTGGAGGGGAGTGGAGAAACAAAACATGGGCAAAAGGGTGGAGATGTAGAAAGCTCGGAAAGAGAAATCTTTCAGTGTGGACAGAAAGACAACACAGAAAAAGAAACCCCACTGGCTTCTTATTCTTTGTAATTAGATGTGTACGGTGGTATCATGTGGAAAATGTTAGTGGTTGGCTTATTCAGATTGCCTGCAAAGCATATATTTTGAAAGCTGAGCAGAGGACCAGAATTTTCTTGGTCTTGGGATGATATTTGGGCAGAGATCAAAGCAAGAGAAGAGGTTCGGGCAACACATTTCCTTAACTGCCTGCAGGAGGAAACTTTTTATAGTTGGAAAAAGCCAGTGATTTCTGCCAGATTTGAAACTTTAAAGTTTACATCATTAATCATAGCTGTCAAATTTCTTTTAGTAAACTGCAATCTGTTGACATATTGTCTTTTCTTGGAGAAAAAATAAAGTAACATGGTGAAGAAAGGTACATATGGGAATCAGGAATGGAGGAAAATGTGACTTAAAATGAAATAGATTGGGCATCTGTGATCCTATCAGATAAAGTCAGGGACAGGGTCCTGGAACAGCAGACCTGAACCTTGTCCAGACTTGTGCTTTTCAAATCTGCACCTGTCCATATTCCACTCTCTCCTTGCTCTTGCTTAAACCACTATCTACTCACTGTATGGCTTAATATTTCTTATGGAATGGGGAAACCATGTCTGAAGATTGTTTAAAGCAATGGGAGATGATTGACTTTGAAGCAAGAAATTTCAGGTAACTTTCTTCAAATATATTTTTTAAATGGCCAAAGGGAAGAGAGACCTGATTTATCGTACTTGAGAGTGGGGGAGGCAGAACTGAGATTAGGTGATGGAAGTTACAAAACTTGGTTCTACATAAATAAAATGGCAGTGGAAGGAATCCTGGAACTGGAGTTGCAAGAGATCTGAAATCACAGCTGTGATCCTTGCTAGTTGTGTGACCCTGACTTTCTTTAGCTGATCATAGTTAGCATTTCATCTGTCCCTTTGCATTGTCTTCACTATGACCTACAATCCTTCTAGTCCTTGGTTCGTGCCCTGGCTATCAGTGATACACTAGCTATATACTCTCTTCTCTTTTCCCCATCTTGACTCCTTGTTGAACTGCTTCAACTGTATACTGTCTTCTCTTGAGTCCTCTTATCCTGTCACTGATCATGCCTTGCCAAAGCGAAGTCTTACATTACTCCAACCATACATTGCCTTTTCTCCTCTTGATATGCTGCTAAATCATGAAACTCTGCTTATTGGGTCATCTACAAATTTATATTATATAATTTCACTGCTGCAAAGGCAGTTGTTTTGCAATGTTTCTAATTGAATCACTCATTACAATTTTGACTTTTTCATTCTTTTTCAACCTCCCATAGCTCCCCTCACCTCCAGGCTGACAGCTGGGAGGGAACCTTGCCTCATACTTTAATGAAAAAAATTCAGGCCATTTGCTGGGAGTTCTACGTCCCTTCTCTTCATTTCACATCATTCCGATGCCTCCTTCCACTCTCTTCTCCTCAACTTTGATTCACATGAAGAAGTAGGTAGACTCCCTTGCAAAGGCAAATCCCTCTACATGCATTCCATCCTGTCCATTCCAGTAGATTATCCCATCTGTCACCTCTGCTATTAATCTCCCACTTATCTTCCATCTCTCCCTGTCTACTGGGTGCTTCCTTACTGTCTATAAACAGATCTATGTCTCCTCCATCTTTAAAAAACCCTTCACTTCTTCCGTTCATCCCCACTAGCTATTATCCTGTATCTCTCTTAAGAAGACCACTTATAATTGGTATCTCCCCTTTCTTTTTTCTCACTTTATGCTAAACTTTCTTCAGTCTGGTTTCTGATCTCATCATTCGATTGAAATTGCTTTCTCCAAAGTTACCTCTTATTGTTAAATCCAATGCCCTTTTCTCAGTCTTCATATTTTTCACCTCACTGTAGTTTTCAACACTATTGATCACCCTTTGCCTCGTGGTAGTCGTCTTCTCTCTCTCTCTCTCTCTCTCTCTCTCTCTCTCTCTCTCTCTCTCTCTCTCTCTCTCTCTTTCTCTCTCCCTCTTTTTCTCTCTCTCCCTCTTTCTATCCCTCTTTCCCTCCCTCTCTCCTTTCTTGATTTTCCTCTTGCCTATTTACTTCTCCTTTTCAGCACCCTCTGCTGAATCTTTACTAAAACATATCTACTAATGGTGTTTATTACCCAAAGCTCTTTCTTGAGTCCTGTCATTTTTTCCCTCTAGTCTATTTCTTTCACCTAGTGGTCTCATTAGCTACCAAGGATTCAATAATCATCTCTATACAGATAATTCTCAGGATTATTTATCCAGTCTTAACTTCTCTCTTAATCTTCACCCCACATTTCCAATTGCCTACTAGACATCTAGAATCGAATGTCCAGTAGGCAGCTTAAACTCAACATGTCCAAAACTGAACTCATTATCTCTGCTTGCCTCCCTAACTCCATCTCTGCATTTCTCCTTTTTTCCTAATTTTCCTGCTACTGTTGAGGGTACCACCAACTTCCCAGTCAGTCATATGAAGGTTCCTATCCTAGGTGTCATTTTTGCTTTTTTTCTCACCATCCCCATTCCATATTCAATCTGTTGCCAAGGCCTATTGATTTTGCCTTTGTAGCAGCTATTGTACATAACCCTTTCTCTTCTCTGACACTGAACACAACTCTGGTACAGACACTCATCACTTCATACCTGGATTATTGTAATAATCTTCTGGTTAGTTTCCTCGTCTTAATTCTCTTAAGTTTCTCCCCACCCTAGGTTATCTTCACCTGTCAAATAGATCTTCCAGAAGAGCAGGTCTGATCATAACACATCATCTTCCAATTTAATAAACTCCAAGGATCTCCCTGTTACCATTGGGATTGAATATAAGATCCTCTGTTTGGCTTTCAAAGCTCTTCATAACCTGTTCCACCCCCCACCTTTTTGGTATTCTTATATTTTATACTCTGCCTGGTACTTTGTGGTCCATTAACATTGTCCCCCTTTCTGTTCCTCAAACAGGATGTGATTTTTGTTGTTGTTGGTGGTGATTTTTTTTTCTCCACTGACTGTTCTCACCTTTTGTACAGCTCTTCATGATCACTCCTATTTCCTAAATTCTCTGGTTTCCTTCAAGGTTCAGCTCAAATATTACCTTCTGCAAAAGGCCTTTCTCACTTCTTCAGTTTGCCTTATATAGACAGATTGCCTCCTCCATTATAAAGTAAGCTCTTGGAGGGTAGGGACCATGTTTCTGCATTTGTTTTTATTCCCCATGCTTAGCAGTGCTTGGGAAAATTGTTGTTCAGTAATTCAATTGTGTCTGATTCCTCTAATCCTCTGGACTATAGCATGCCAATGCTGTCTTGGCAAAGACACTAGAGTGGTTTACTATTTCCTTCTCCAGCAGATTAAAGGCAAACAGAGGTTAAATGACTTGCCCAGGGTCAAACAGATAATAAATGTCTGAGTTCAAATTTGAACACAGGTCTTTCTGACTCCAGGCCCAAAGCTCTATCCACTGAACCACCTACCTGCTTCTGCTGGGGAAATAGTAAACACTTAATACATGCTTGTTGACTTGACACTGGGCAAGTTCTTTTACCTCTTAGATCACTAATTTTTATCATCTATAAAATGGGGAAAATAATATTTTTATTATCTATATTATAAGGTTATTGTGAGGACAGTGGTTTTCATGATTTAAAGCACTTTATGAATCAGAGACAGATTTTCATCCTGTATTGGAGGGAAGAGAGAGTGAGCCCTAGTGGTAGGTCCTGCCTCACATGTTTATGGAGCTGTTTGACTTTGGGTCAGTCATATGACCCTTCTCAGCCTGTCTTCTCATCTGTAAGATAGCTGCATTGAACTTGATGATTACTCAGGTTCCTTTGAGCTTTAAATGGATGTTCCCATGATCCTTTGAGTGCAAGTTTCTATAATTATCTTGTCTAACTAAACCTGTCCAAAAGCCTTAGGAAGCCCAATGGAGCTCTTCAGGTGAACTCTGGATCAACACTTGAGAGGGATGTCATGGCAGTTAATTCCACACAAGTAAGCATTGAATATTCAGCAAAGGACACTCATCTTCTCATTGAAAAGGCCTGGATTTGTGTCTTGCCTGTGGTACTTATTAGATGTGTGATCCTGGGCCAATGACCCAGTCTGTCTTGGCCTAACTTTTCTCATCTATAAAATGGGGATGAAGATAGTATAATTTCCAGCATCTGAGGTTTGTCTTGAGGACAGCATTGTATAAACAGGAGCTGATATTATTTATGTCTCTGATTGATAATAGCCTTCTCCCTCACCTTTCCATCACATTCTCCATACCATGTTACATAATACAGTTGTCTATGTTTGTGGGTTATTCTTTTTTAGATTGGAAGTTCCATGAGGGCAGCCAGCCCTGAAAATACATGCTTGTATTTGTATTTACTTTATATGGATTTTATGTGTCATATTATATTTTATATTTGTACACACACTTTATATTTACTTACATTTACATGCATGACACAGTGGAAAGAATTCTGGGTTTGGATTGAATGAACATGGGTTCATATCCCAGCTTTGCTACTTACCCATCTGCATTACCTTGGGAAATTATTTTTATTTTCTCAGTCTCAATGTTCTCTTCTGAGAAATGAAGCATTTGGAGGAGATGATCTCTAGGGTCCTTTTAAAAGTCTAAATCTGTGTTCCTATGACTGTGTTCTTTCCTCCTGTAAAATATACTCTCTTTGAGGTCAGGGATATTCCATTTCTGTATCTCTAGTGTCTAGGACAGTGAGTTTCTGGCATATAGTAGTTGCCTAATAAATGCATATTGAATGAATCTAAAATTTTCATTTTCCCTAAGCCTAGTACAGCAGGTCATTGGCACCTGCGTGACTTAGAGCCAGTCACTTAACCTTTAGGGGTTTCAGTTTCCTCATTTTTAAAATGAAGGATTTAGCTAGATGGCCTTCAACCCATCTAACTTCCATCTCTAAACCTATGGTCTTTTGATTTTCCATCCCTGGCTCTTTCAGTTTTACCATACTGCCTCCCTTGTACCATACTGCCTCAGTTGTACCATACTGCCTCTTGAGAATGCTAACATATAATTGTAATGATAAAAGAATGATAGAAGATAAAATTATGTTTATAACCCTGACATATAGACTGAAAGGCCCTTGGCAATAGGTCAAGGGGGGGGCTCCAAATTGATTTTTGATGATATTTAATCCCTTTCTAAGGTTGTACCAAGATACTGACTTTCCCCAAGCCCATAAAGTTGGATTGAAAGTTATGACCCTTCCCTTAGGTCTTTCTCTGATGTCTCATTACTCCAGAGGTGGCCCTAGATTCCAAATGTCTATGTCAGAAGAACACAGGCTCCTCTCCAATTGGAAAGCATTTGAATAAGAGCCAGAACTGTATGTCTTTAATCTATGGGTCAGCCTGAATAAATGGGGAGAGGCTTTTCAGTATTTGCTGTATATTTTGACCAGAGTACCTCAAAGGAGTATCTTCTATGGTGTCTGGTAAGGCTGTGATTCCTATGAGGAAAGAGTATCTAAATTGTTTAATCACCCAATAGAATATCAACTCCCTGAGGGTAGAGACTGTTTCATAGTCCATCTTTGTTCCTTGCACATAACATTCTATTTCCCATCTCAATTCAACCCCAATAGTGATGTGAGGGGTGGTATAGAAGGGATCCATAGGTTTCACTAGACTATCAAAAGGGTCTTCATTCTTCCATTCTTTAAAAAATGCTTTGTTGATGCCTTTGCCTGCCCTTGTAACAAAAGAAAAATAATCTATTATAGATAACTTCTCTGACAAGATATATACTTATCTAGTACCTCTTGTCCCTTGGCTATCTCCTTTTTCTGGAAGGAGCATGATTCCTTTTCTCTTTTACAGAATCTTATGACCCCCTTATTAAATGCTTTAATTTTAAGGCAGAGCTGCTCAACTACTATTTCTTTTAAAAAAGTTTTGTTAATTTTTTTAAAAGAATAAATGTTGTCATTTTCTAATAATCCTATTGCCCATGGAACTCCTCCTTTGTAAGAAAAACTGGAATTAAGCAAAACTAACAAGTGATGACTATGTCTGGCAATGTATGGATAGTATAGGGCTCCTCCTGCATCTGTAATACATTATCTCTATACTGAGAAAAGAGTGTGTTTCATTCTGAAGGCAAGATTGGCTTTTGTGCTTATCTGAATTCTGATATCTTACAGTGTTCTTTTCCTTTACATGACTGTGACCATTGTGTATATTCTCTTGATTTTGCCTACATAGACCTGCATCTGAAACCAAGAGCCTTGGGAATAGCAGTGCCCCTCCAAACAAACCAGCCTTGCTTCCAGGCCATCCCCCCAGGGCCATCACTGAAGGGAGAACTCATTGTGAAGAGAGTACCTACCTTACTAAACACCATTGGCAACATCTTCTGACCAACTGTCACTGACAGCTGGAGAGGAACAGGAACTGTGAGAGTGGCAGCACCTGGTCCTGTTTCCAGCTCAGCCCTCAAAGTCATCATCATCTGGGGAAGCAGCTTCTGTTGAGAGAATACCAGTATGCCCACCAACTCCCACCCACAGGGCAGGCATGCCAGGCTGGTTGGAGCAGTAAACACTCTGAGGGAGAGACAGGTGGCATCATGTGCCAGGTAAGTAAAATCCCCCACCACCTTGACCACCATTTTGTTTCAGACAATTGGAAAATTTTAGATGATGACAATGTTCACCAGCCTGCTAAATGACAAGACAGCATGGCAGCTGCCCTAGGAAGAGTGCTAGATTTAGAATTGGAATATTTAGCTCAACTACTTGCACCCTGCTTGATCCTATGCAAGTCACTTAATTTCCCTGGGTCTTAGTTTCCCTCTTCTGTAAATAAAGAGGACAGACTAGATGAATTCTGTGGCCCTTGCTGCTTCTAAGTTCATGACCCTATGTTAATTGTTACAACTGACTCCTATTTATGTCTAATCCCTATGCAAAGTTCTAATTTACAATGTTTCATTAATGCACTCAGATTCTTCAGTTCTGTGTTTGGTATGTTACATTTCCCACCCAAGATGCTTTTCTGCCTAAGAAGCTCTGCCAAGAACTCACTGTGTGGCCTTGGGTAAGTTGCTGCTGTTCTCTGGACCTTATATCTTCCATGTACAACGAGGGGGAGAGGTAGATTAGATGCAATCCCCAAGGTCCGTTTTAGCTCAGTGACCCATGACCTCACTTCTCGGGAGCTCAAACTCCTAAGGAAGCCTAACTGTTGGATTTCCTGGAGTGATTATATATCTTCCATATGCTTTAGGGGCATTTTAAAATGAGTTATTAAAATATGTTTAACATGCTAAGATTTGAGGTTCTGCCCACACAGACCTAAACTCATTTTATTAGTAGAGTTCTAAACAGAAGTTTAAAAAGTTTATGAAAAGTATGTGAAACAGCAGCCTCCCTATACCTATACCTGCACCTGCGCCTATTCCAGGAGACTGGAATGCTGGTCCATTTTCATTGATGAAAAGCACCTGGTAGCCAGTCCTCCTTAAGTAAATGAGATGGAAGCAGGGGCGGCTAGGTGGCACAGTGAGTAGAGTGCTGGCCCTGGAGTCAGAAGGACCTGAGTTCAGATACGGCCTCAGACACTTAACACACACAAACAAAAACCTAGCCGTGTGACCTTGGGCAAGTTACTTAACCCCAATTGCCCTCCAAAAAGCAAAAAAAAAAAAAAAATGAGATGGCAGCTTATAGATGGCTTCTAGATTGGAGTCATGGGCATATGTGCATGGAAATAGAAAAACTATAATGCGGACAGGCTTATAGAAAGCCCCAAAGTTTCTGAAGACAGATCCCCAGACTGTGGCTTTGGAAGCAAAGGCTTTCTCAGTCCTCCAGAGTATTGGGAGTGGCTCATAGATCTAGAGATTAAGTGACCTCACAGGCCATCTAGTTTGTACCTCTCTTGTTAAAGAAACCTAGGCTAAGGGAGATTATGCTGTTTGCTGGTCACATAGGTCATCAGTTGGACCCAGGTCTTTTGACCTTAAAGTGAGTGTTGGGTCATCTCGTGAAGAGAGAGGCAGTATAAATCAAGTTTAATCTGACCTCAGGCCCTTGCTAACTGTATGACCCTGGGCAAGTCACTTAATCTCTGACTGCCTCAGTTTCTTCATCTGTAAAATGGGGGTGATAATAATAACACTTACCTTCCAGGGTTGGTATGAATTTCCAATGAGGTAACATGTGTAACCATTCAACATCTTTGCAAACATTCAAACACTCTGCAGATGCTAGTTATTATTACAATTTTTAGTCCAAGCTGGTTTTAGAGACTCCACGGGGTGTAGGTAAGGCAATGGGCCATGGCCAAACCTTGGATGGGAGCGGAAGGTTCCTGCAGGCTCTTCCCTTCCACATATTTTTTAAATTTGGCACAGAGTTACACATAATTTTAGTCAAGTCCATTCTCTTCCAGAGAAAACTCTGCTAATGGGATTTGTCTCACCAGTAGCAAAAGGATTCCGATTAGAATAAAGATCTGGGGGAATGGGGATCTGGGCATGTTGGACCACCTCTGTAAACAACACTAGCTACATTCCCTTAGAGCTGGTCTCCATGTCTGGCAGACAACAGCTGCTGCCACCTGGAAATGTCTACCAACTCTCTGGAGTAGTTTGACCCCCATTCTAAGGGATTGCTGGCTGTTCACCCAGCTTTGAGAAATGATTCAAGACCAGGGAATTCAGCTCTTGCTCCACCAAAGGAAACAATGGCTTTGCCGGGACTCTTGGTAGCCTCCAATAAGGAGGAGGAGAAGGAAGAGGGTGGTGGTCCAGGGTCCAGTTCCTTGCATAACATTTTGTTGCTTCAAGGAAAAATGGACAACTTGTTGATGAAGACCTGAAATAAACATCTTCAATGACTTTTAAAATCTCCCTGTTTTTGAAGTCTAAAGCTCCATCTGAAATTCCAAAGTATGAAGCAAGAATTTAGGATGAAAAGTAAAGCAACATTGTGAGTAATACCCTTACTCCAAATAAATAAGAGTGGAAAAAATGAAGAGGAAAGATTTCAGAACTGACATTGAATGTTCAAGGGTTTGTCATTTGAAATCACAACTGCGCAGTTCTGAAAACTTTTGTCCACAGCAGTTGGTTCTGATCATCTCCTCTTCCTTTTGTAAAGGGAGCACCCTGGCTTCTTTCCACAGGCAAAAAATGGAAAGAACCAAAAAAAGATGATTCAAGTTAAACTGATTAAATTTAGAAGGAAAAAAACTGTCCTCTACTGTATCCCTGTCCACCCCCCAGGTAAAGGCTATCTGAGGTGAAAAGTGGAACCAACCCTAGGAATGAAACACAGGGCAAAATTCATTTTCACTTCTTTAAATATTTATTGAAATGACATATAAAGGGTTAGCACTGTCTTTACTGGCCCTGCCTGCAATTCCTGGAATCCAACAGCCCTGGAAATCACTTAGCTCCTCAGTGAGGCTGCTGGAGCTCGCTAGTGAACTGTGTACTTTTCCTGTCTGTCTACGCAAGATAGCTTTAAGTAGTTCAGCTCAGTGAGTAAAATTATGAAGTTTACCCATGAGTTTACCCATCTCCCAGCATAGGCTAGGAGATGGTTGGTATTTTTAAAATAACAAGAGCTGGTAAAGGCAGAAGAAACAACATGAGAAATCTTTCTCCCTGCTTTAATACTTAATCTACAAAATTTGGCTTACATCCGTCTTCTGCCAACTCTTTAAAACATGAGTGACAATCACAGCCTTAAGTTATAAAATAAGGAGATATATAACATGAGAATACATTTATTGTCTGACTAAAAAATCTAAGACAGCTAAAGAGTTATTAGGTTCTCAGGATTCCTGGAGTTATAAAGAAGGTATTCAAACCCCCACAGCAAAATGATACCCTGAGAGCCCAAACTTTGAGCATCCCCAAACAGCTCATCTTTTTAAAGTCACCAAGGTCTTGGCCATTGCACTTAGCTGGAGACAATCCAGTTGGGGAACATAGGGGCAGCAAGAACCTCCTCAGTTTTGGGGATTTGTAAGCTCTGCAGCTGGGATACATGTCTCACAGTCTTTTTAATTTGGAGCATGCTGAAATACAGGGAAGAGATTCTCCCACTCATAACGGGTGTGCAACACACTGCTGATTCCTTCCCTAAAATGATGGAAATCACAGCTAATAAATAAAAGAGAAAAGGAGACAGTGAAGAATAAACCTGGAGATTTAGCTGCTTGGCTGCTAAATGAAAATGTGGATCAAGGTTAGACTCAGGGCATGCTGAGGTTTTATCGTCTCCCCCAACCAGAAGAAGGATTATGAGTGAAGAGTCCTTGGGGGGAAAGGTCTGCTGACTTCCCGGCTTCCAGGTGATTTCTGAAACAAGGGAGTAACTGGACTGGTAGGCATGATCCCAAAGCACCTTTTGAAGTTACTGGAGTTCCATGAACAGTGCTTTTATAGCAGAAGAATCTATAGCAACCACAATCACAAATACCATACAGAGCGATACAGCTGTGACTTTTTTTTTTTACTAGTACCCCAGACTTACTTTTCAAAGGGAAATCCAAAGTATCATTTTGGGAGGGAAAAAGATGGGGAGAGAAGTTTTGTCCCCAACACAGTGCTGAGAGTCTCTTCACCTCCAGTGTGTGCTTCTGGAAGCCCCTTCTACACTTTGAGATAATCATTTTTGAGCCTCCCTAACCGGGTGCCATGGCTTCGGATGGTTAGGGAGAGCAGTTCATGCTTATCCCTCAGCCCTGCGGAGACATCCAAGGTTTCCTTAAGCAGAGCCCTGGTGTGAATCAGCATCCCCAAAAAGTCATCATTAAGCCTGCCCTCCTGCCTACCCTCCTGATCCCGGCCCTGCTTGAACTTGCTCTCCAGCTCAGTGAGTGACTTGTCAGAGTTGGAGTAAGCATCGCCGATCTGATTGGATTCCCGGCGCAGGTATTTTCCGTAGCTTTCCTCTCCATCCAGGTCGTAGGAGATGCTCTTGCTGATGCCCTCCAGGACCCTGCCGGCATCTTCCACCTGTCGGCCCAGCACCGTGAACTCCTCGCGCAGGGTGAGGCTCAGCAGACTGCTGGCCTGGCCTGTCTCTCCTTGGGAGCAGCGCCGGTGGTCACTCACTCGGAAGAGCAGCTGACATTTCTCTGGGTCATCGTTCTCTTCATAGTCCCCGTCCGGCACAAAGTAGTGATGCAGGGTCCCGTTGGACATCTCTGGGTAGAGGGGCCCATCAAAGTAGCCATGGCACAGGTGGCAGAGGAAAGTCATGCAGATATACCACAGCCCGGACATCTTGGAGATCGAGGCTGGAGCTGGGGGAAAGAGGGCTAGTGGGCAGAGGAGGACCCGGCTTCCAGCCAAGAGTGGAGCGAAATGAAGTAGCCCCCTTGCCTCCCAAGTCAATGCCCTGGTGAAACAGCAAGCTCTGTCCTGCACTCAGCCCCCAGACACTTAGCAGGCTTCATGTGGGCTCACCACAGGGCGCATCTCCTTTGGTTCTTGGGATTCACACACAGATCTTCAGGCTCAGCTTTTCCCACGTCCTTCCTTGAGAGACACCCCTCTCCCTGGCAGAAACTCAGAGTGCCTGCCTCCGAGGAAGGAGGGGATCCCCCTCCTCCAGTCGACAACACACAGCTGGAATGTCTGTTCTGGGGATTCCCTTTTCCCACTCTGCGACTGGTCCCTTCTTCCTAGGAGATGGAGCCGGCAGCCTTGCTGAAGGAAAGAAAATCAGGAAGAAAGGGGAGGACTGTTGCGATCAGATAGTCCTGTCTGGGTCTTTGGGCAGTTTGCTACTATTCCAACTCCCGGATTGGTAATGTGGAGCTTTTCCTCTGGCTAATGATATCCTTAGGATCTCCAGGCTCTCAAATTACAGCAGGGTTTCGTCACTTAGAAGCCAGGGAACAAGTTTGGAACGAATCCTTTCCACCAGGTCTCTGTTATTAAAGCTACAGGGTCTCTTTTTGTTTATTTAAAAAAAAAAATGAATGTGAGTGAACCTCTCCAATATAGAGTTTTAGCTTGAAAACAGGGAAAGGCAGAACTTGGCAGCGAGTGAATTCCAGAGGATTTTCCAACCCAAATCATGAGTTGGAGAAAACAGACTGTCCCCTGATGCCTTTGCTACAGAAATCCTGCTTCTCCACTTAAGTTGTCAGTTAGGCTGAGCCTTCCTAACAATTCTATTTTTGCATTTGCCCTTGAGTCTCTGAGACTCAGTCAGAAGGCAGGGAAATGACAGACTGGATGAAATTTTTAGGATTAAAGGCAAAGGGCCCTACTATCCTTTTAAAACATCAGCAAGACAGGATAGGAGACACTTTGGCCTTAAATTCTGTTAGAGAAGAGAATCCCAACAGGCTCCTGTGTAAGATGGCAGTGGGATATTTTCTTTTTAAGAAAACAGCCAAAATCAAGCCCCAATATTTGTTTTCTTACTCACACCTGGAATGCCATCCCTCTCCCCCAACCCCAGCCAACTGAGATACCACTCATCCTTCAAGAACCAGATTAAAATGCCACCTCCGCAATAAAGCTTTCCTTGATCAACCTGGCCAAAAGTAGTCTGAGATTTTAGGATCAAAAGACCTTAAGTTTACAGCTAGAAGAAATTTTGAAACGATTTGGTCCAACTCCCTTATTTTACTAATGAGGAAATGAGGCCTAGAGAGGTTAAGTCACTTTTCCAAAGTCATACAGGCAGAAATGGAAGAGCCAGATTGGGATCCCAGGTCATCAGACTTCAAAAGCAGCTCTCTCTGTACTGTACCAAGCTGCCTGCCATGCAGACAGAACATTGTGTTCCTTTTTTGTTCTCAATCAGATTCTATTCTGGTTCTATGATCACTATATAATTAGATATTTATATGCATGGATATAATATAAGAAGCAGCTAGATGGTTCAGTGATTGGGTCTAGAGTCAGGAAGACCTGAATTCAAATCTTGTTTCAGATATGTACTAGCTCTATGACCCTGGACAAGTCATTTAACTTTTGTTTGCCTTTATCCACTTGAGAAGAAAATGGCAAACCAGTCTAGTATCTTTGCTTAGACCCCTCCCCCCCCATGGGATCACAAAGAGTTGGTCATGACTAAACAATTGAACAACAACAAATGTAATCAAATTATATGATTGTTATAATTATAATTAATTAGCTGTTCATTTTTCTGTTCATCTATGCTCGAATAAGCTCTATTAGGGTAGGAGATTGTATCTTTTTAATGTTAGAATTTCTCCTACTGCAGTTCTCTGCTTTGCTCTTGTAAATGCTAAAAATCATTTCATTCATTACTGGATAAAGTGTTGGGGATGGAAATCAGGAAGACCTAAGATCAAATTCTATTTCATATATGACTTTGGTGACCCTGGGCAAGTCATTTAAACACAGACCTAGTTTCCTCATCTATAAATGAGAATAATAATGGTGCCCACCTCCCAAGGCCTTTGTAAAGATCAGATGAGATCACATGTGTAAACTGCTTTGTAGACCTCAGAGTGATATAAACATATGTGTGTTATTATGCAGCCATCATCATCATCATCAATCATTGTTATTGTTACTTTCTTCTTTGCCTGGCACTTTATAGATAATTTCCAACTATTAAAACACACACATACACAAACCCCCAAACAAAAACAAAAAAGAGTCCTTCCCTTCAAGGAATTCACTTCCATTCTATTTGATACGGTCTATCGGTTGTTGACTTGAAATGAATTTGTTCTAGGAGAATATATTTTTAAAGCAAATTTCAAAAATATGTCTTATTTGTTTAAAAGAAACAACAGCAACAGCAACAACAAAACCCAGTTTAAAAATTTGAATTTAAATCTATTACTCTAAAAGGAATTCCTGCTCAGAGATAGAAAAGACTTGTGACCTCATAGACCCCTTCAACTTTGAAATTCTGTGTTTTCATTATTCTTTTAGCTCAACTTCTATTCACAATAGTTCCATAAAATGAGCTGAACTGTTGGGACCATTCCCATTTTACAGATGGGAATGCTAAGACATAGGAGACAGATCATTGGTCCGAAGTCATTTAGTTTGTTACTGGTAGTTAGAGTACTTTCTCTTATGTAAACTATGGTGTCTCTGCTCATCTGACAAAGTTTCTAGATGAACATTCTTGAGAGAAGTTTCCTCCACTTTTTAATTTATACATCTATCACATGGTTATATTGTTCAAGACAAAATCTGCCTGCCAGTGGGCTGTCCCTCTTCCCTTCCCACTCTCACTTCTTGTGCTTTGAAAAGCCCCCTGCACTCCCTAAAATGATGACTTTTGTTAATAGACTGTTTCTTCCCCTGAACCTGAACACTTTTTGAGTCTTGCTCATCAGTGCACTGTTCTAGGAACCATTCTTCACATTAATTTCTGTTTACTCTAATTGAGTGTCTACATGACATCAAACACCTGGATGAAAAATGAAGAATCCAGCCAATCATTTAGACATTCTGCCTTCCTGATGCCAAACATCTGGATGTTTGGAAATGTCCAAATGATTGACGAAATTTTCCAGTTTTTAATCCAGATGTTCAGCATCAGGAAGACATAGGGCTTGGCTAGTTTATTGTGTGTTTATATCAGTCATAATGGTCTGCCATATTTTCCTAGGGCTTTGGGGAAGCAAACTGTATGCTTTCCTCCAATAGACCTGGCTGGGGGATTTAGGG
Organism: Gymnobelideus leadbeateri; assembly: GCA_011680675.1. Taxonomy (NCBI): domain Eukaryota; kingdom Metazoa; phylum Chordata; class Mammalia; order Diprotodontia; family Petauridae; genus Gymnobelideus; species Gymnobelideus leadbeateri. The sequence continues at coordinate 385,129 of WOXC01003666.1, read as the reverse complement.
ACTTCAACCCTACTTCTCCAGAGCTGTAACAAAGGACAGAGGCAACTGGCCTGTGTTAGAATGGATGATACAAACCAATGAGGGAAGGATGAATTTCCTGTGATCCATTTTACCTAGGGACATAGACATCCTCTCCATGAAATCTTCCCAGACTCACAAGATCATAGGGATCTCAAAGGTCCCTATGCACTGAATCTTGACCTAGAAGGGACTTCAAAAATCACTTACTCCAATACTTTCATTTTACACATGGGAGAACTCAGTTGTAAAATACTGTGAAGGTGGAAAAGATGTCATAATCCTCATTGTTCAGATGTGGAAATAAAAGTGCAGAGAAGTGACATGATTTACGAGTTTGCACTGCAAACCATGGACAAAGCCAGGATTAGGACCCAGAACTCCCTAACTTAGCATCTAATATTCTTTTCATTATACCTCATTGCTTTATACATTAGTCAACCAGCAATCACAAAAATTTATATAGTAATTACTATGCTTGGGTGAAACTTTTAAGAAATAAAAGCCAGTCTATTAAAGGACAAAAAGAGAGGGAGGGTGTGGTAGTGGAAATAGTGCCAGATTAGAATGCTCCCTAATCTAAAATTGAAACTTTTTTTTTAACTGTGTGACTTTAAGCAAATCACTTCATTTTTTTACCTCAGTTTCCCTGAGGCCATTTTGAGTCTGTATTTATGGTAAGGGAATTTATCCTCTGAGCTTCTGATTTAACTAGCATGTTTCTAATTGCATATAATTATTTGTCTTAAACAGGAGCTAAATTTTGGTAACCTGCAATGAGGTGTTAAGATTTTTACCATTTTCTTCTTGCATAGTCAACATTGGTTAATAAAGTCAGATTTCTTTCTTTTTTTTTTATTAAACAAATGCTTTATTAACTTCTGTTTTACATCATTCATTTCCGCCAGATTTTGAGTTACAATCATTTTCCCCCCATTATTCCCCTACCCAACCTCCCAGAAAAAGTAGTCCCACAAGATATCACTTCCTCCAATCTGCTCTCTCCCATACCTTCTCCCATACCCCCATCGACTTTTCTATTAGAGGAAGGTGAATCTTTGTGTCCCAATGCCTGCACATCTTATCTCCCTATTACAAGCAAAAGAGTATTAATAATAGTATTTATATATATTTGAAACATTTAATGTTAAGACCTCGAATTTCAGATCCATTTCCTTCCTCCCTTGTCACCCATTCCCTCTTGGGAGATAAGTAATTCAGTATATGTTGTACATGTCTAGCTATGCAAAACATTATCATAGTAGATATATTGTACAAGGCTGCTTATAATTCCCTCCCACTCATCCCACCCCCCACCTGGTCCATTCCCTACATGATCCTGTCCCTCTTCTATAGTGGGTACTTCCAACCTCCCCTCACCCCAAGGATGCCCTCCCATCCATCATCCCTCCTCTCATCCCCCTTCCCCCTATCCTGCTGCAGGTTGAGATATCCCATTTAGTATGTATGTCATTTTCTCCCTGAACCAAATTCAATGTGAATGTGGTTTTGCCTTTTTAGCCTTCCTTATTCTCCCCCTCCTTTGCAACCACTTCCCCTTGCTTCTTCTACATGGGATAGTTTACCCTACCCTGTCTCTCCCCATCTCCTCTTGCCACTTTCCTCTCTCACCTCATAATTTCATCCCTTGAGTATTCTCCCTTCCCAACAAATTCAACCTATGCCCTCTATCCATATATAACTGTAACCATATACACACACATTCACATATGTATTCATATGACCACACCCCCTTCTTCCATTATTTTCATAGTGAGAAAGATATCATCAGTCACAGTTATTGCTTTTCCATATAGGAATGTAAATAGTTCAACTTTGATAAGTTCCTTTTGATTTCTTTTCCCTGATTACCTTCTCAGGCATCTCTTGCTTCTTGTGTCTGGATGTCAAATTTTCTATTCAATTCTGGTTTTTTCCTCAAGAATGCTTGAAAGTCCTCTATTCCACTGAATGACCATATTTTCCCCTGAAACAAAATACTCAGTTTTGCTGGGTAGGTGACCCTTGGGTTCATTCCCAGTTCTTTTGCCCTCTGGAATATCATATTCCATGCCCTTCAATCCTCAGTGTAGAAGCTGCCAGGTCCTGGGCTATTCTGATTGTGTTTCCACAATATTGAAATTGTTTCTTCCTGGCTGCTTGTAGTATTTTCTCCTTGATCTGGGGATTCTGGAACCTGTCTATAATATTTCTGGGAGTTTTCTTTTTGGGATCTTTTTCAGGAGGTGATCGGTGGATTCTTTCAACCTCTATTTTGCCCTCTGGATCTAAAACATCAGGGCAGTTTTCCTTGAGAATTTCTTGAAGGGTGATTTCTAGGTTCTTTCCTTGATCATGGCTTTCAGGTAGTCCAATAATTTTTAAATTGTCTCTCCTGGATCTATTCTCCAGGTCAGTGGTTTTTCCCATGAGATATTTCACATTGCCTTCTAATCTTTCGTTTGTTTGGATCTGCTTAACAGCATCTTGATTTCTCATAAAGTCACTAGCTTCCATTTGCTCCAGTCTAACTCTGAAGGAATGAATCTCCTCAGTGAACTTTTCAGATTCTTTTTCCATCTGGCAAATTCGACTTTTTAAGGCATTCTTCTCCTCATTGCCCTTTTGGGCCTCCTTTGCCATTTGAGTTAGTCTATTTTTTAAGGTGTTGTTTTCCTCAGTCAGGCTGTTGACCCTCATTTCATACTTTTCCTGCATCCTTCTCATTTCTCTTTCCAATTTTTCCTCCACTTCTCTTATTTGATTTTTAAAGTCCTTCTTAAGGTCCTCTATGGCCTGCAACCCGCTCATGTTTTCCCCTGGGGCTTTTGGAGCAGGACTTCTGACCTCACAGTCCTTTTCCCGCTCTATGCCCCCAAAATAGGAGTCTAGGGTTGCATTTTTCTGTTTCCTTTGCCTTGGCATGTTGCCACTTAATTGCTTGACTTTTGGGCTTGTTGCCACACTATGGCTTTAAGGCCAGCTAGAGGAATTTTCGTCCCGAACGTGTGGGGGGCAACTTCCGTTTCTGGCAAGCTGTAAACCCACCCACAACTTCCACCCTAGATCACAATCCAGATCCAGGGAGGTTAAAGCAAGAGCGATTACCCCCCAAGACTGATCGCTGGATCTCCCCACGATTTGTAGGCTGGGAGCCAGACCTGCCTCTGAAAACTACAAAATGGCTTGTCTCCTCAGTGGCTTCTAGCCCCCAGGGGAGGGAGCTGACGCATTCCCCAAATACAGGCCCCAAAGTCCATAGGACACTAACCTCTTACTTTGTCCTAGGCATGTCTATGTTGATAATTCTGGAATCGCCACTGCTCCTGGTGTTCTGGGGTTCCTCCAGCTGGCTGCTGGCCCTGCCGCCCTGGAGCTAAAACCTCGGCTCACGCGGACCTGGGCTCGGCTCGGCTGGGCTCCTGCGCTCTGCGCGCTGCCGGCTCCCAGACCGCTGCGCTGGTGCTTCCTGCAGGGCTGCTGGGCTGTCCTCAGCGGGAGGTTAGCTTCTCTGTGTCGTTCTGTGGGTGCTGGGGCTCCAGAAGTTGTTCACACTCCTTTTTTACATAGTTTGTGGGGAATCTGGGGGCAGAGAGGCTTGGAAGAGCTGTTTCTACTCCGCCATCTTGGCTCCGCCATAAAGTCAGATTTCTTAAGCCTAAATGACCATTTCATGCTTTCTGGTGTTAATGATCTGGTCCTAAAATTACTGTCATAAATCCTTTCAGTCTATAAACAAATCTGGTTAACTCTTGTATCATCATTGCTTCTCTGTCCACATGGTTGTTGGTCAAAATCATGTGGATCTTGTAGGTGGAAGGATGTTTGTTTTCACTCTTGTATTTAAGTTGTTTCATAGGTTCCATCTGGACATTAACAGCTTTTGGTTACATTCAACAAATCTAATGATGTGTACCTATTGTTATCTTTTACTGTTACTCAGTAGTGTCATATTTGCTTGTTCCAAATACATACATACATACATACATACATATATATATATATATATATATATATACATATATATATATATATATATATATACATATAGTAATTTTGTAATGTGTTTATCAGGGGTTCTGGAAATATCTACCAAGCTTCCTCTTCCTCTTTCAGGAAAACCAGGAAGTATCACTATTTCTACTACTACCTTGATGGGATTGGTTCTGTACTTTGTCTGCAATTCAGTAAGCATTCGTCTAACATCTCCTGTGTCAGTAGGTGATGGGGATATAAAAACAAGTCATCATGGTTCCCTCCTTCAAGAAACCTTCCATTGACGGGAGAAAGAATAAATAAATACAGAGTTTAAACAAACATTTCTAGTGGGAAGGCTAATGTGAGTGGCATTTTGTTAACAACAGAAACAGGAGTCCAAAGGGCACAAAGGAAGGTGAAGGAAGAATGGGATAGGGTCATCAAAAGGAGTTGGGCTGATGTGGATAGCTATGAGAAAGTAAGAAGTAATACCAAGCCAACAGGAGAGATCCTTGAGATTTATAGTTTGTATCTTGGCCTCCTGGGGGAGGAGATGTGAGTTAAGAAGGGGCAAGAAGTAAAGATTCCAATCACATAATAGAAAAGGGTTAGGAAGAAAGACCAATTTTTTCCTTCCCAGGAAATTCTCTGATCCCTAGTTTAAATTATAGCTAGAGTTAACAACTCAGATCATTTCAGGCATACTTTTCTCAACAACAACAACAAATCGACATAGGGAAGGTATAATCCATCTTCCCACAGGAACAGAAAAATAGAAATTTACTGAGCACTAGTCCAATTTGTGAAAAGAAGAAAGTACAGTCAGTTCTGCTCTAATACTTGTCTATGTTCCAATGTGATTGATATACATGGAACATTTTGATCATAATACAAATTTTGGGTTTGTTTTGACAGATTTCTTCCACAAGAAATAGTGAAAACACTAAAAATGGTGCCACTTTATAATAACTTATAAGCTGTGACCCTTTCCATGCCCACTTCCATAAACAAACTTCAGGTCTTTTTCAAGGTAAAATGTCATGTTTATTGTATATCTTCTGCTGTAGGAGGAACTATAGATAGGGAAGTGCTGGTTTGTCTCTAGTCCTTGCCCACATTCCACCATGGCCTCCAGCCCTAGACTGGTGGCCCACTGAGGCTCCATTCCTAGCCTAGCCCATGGAAACCTTCTCTGAAACCTGAGACTGCTAAGACTAATTATTGGAGCATTTAGATATTTCTTAACCATCTAACTTGTATATGACACTGCTACTGTTTGTATCATATTTCCATGTTGCTTTTTAAATTGGTCACTATTGGAGTTTTTGAGCATTGTGCTTCTAATTCCACCCCCCCCCCATATGCCAGTGGTTTTTATTGCATCATTTTGAATAGTTATGTACTTTGGGGAAATGCATATATTATGTTATGGCAGTACTGACTATAATTGATTGTAGTTAAAGTCTAGTTGTTCAGGAACCAAATACCCAGGGAAAAAAATCTCATTTAAGAGACTAGACTAGTAAAATGATAAATGAGATATTTACTTTAAACCTGAAGGAATCAGGCTAAAATAAAAAAAAATAATATTCAGGGTTTTTTTTCTCCTTTTTGGGGAATTAGGGGCTCCAAAGATAGTGATGGTGGGTAATTAATTTGTAAATAGACAAAACCATTTCTCATCAATGACCTAGACATAATATTAATCTGTAAAAATATAAGAACGACAATTTAAAAAGTAGTACTGTACAAAAAGTCTCAATCTCTGAACTACAGGGAAGAAAAAAACATATATATTATAAAAACCTAGCAGAAAAAAAAAATCAAAATCCCATGGGAACAGGATCAAGCACATACCATGTTTTCCTGCTACCTACCAGAGATATCCTGGAGATGATTTCATTTACCCTGCAGAAGATGATCTACAAAGAGTAGTCATTATACCTAATAGCAAAATAGACTTGAAAAAATAGATCTGAGGAATAATAGCAAGATACCTGTTACCAGAGCATGTTTATGTTCATGTCATCTAATTAGATGAGGACAAGGTAAAGTGACAATATAATAATAGAAATCACTTGGAAAGAACACCAATTCACAAATACTTAAGAACATTTTTTTAAGTTTGTCACCATTCCACAGACTCAAAATTGCCAGGTAACATGGAATGAGCAGCTTTAAAGATATAGAGATCTAGCAGAACAGATTAAAACCTTATGGAAAAAGGACAAGGCACATAGTTTATATTGCAATACTCTTGTTCAATGACAAAATGTGATTTTCTCCATCTGCATATTAGTCTAGAACACATTAAATATAAAAGAATAATAACAGTAGCACAATGACTTGTCCTCAGACTATTTCTATCTAAACTCCATTAAAAAAAGAGAAAAGAATTTGTCATTATGAGTCAATTACTTGTATAAAATACTTAATATATCTTTATGATATTACTCTGGTTCAGACCTTCTTTACCTTTTGCTGAATTGCAGACATAGCCTCTGAATTAATCTAATTCTGTTTTTTTTCCTCTCTAATGTATCATCTATTCAGATGAACGTATAGGTCTCTCTTGGGCTCATAAACCTTCAGTGACTCCTCACTGCCTGTGACATAAAATATAAATTTCTTAGTTTGGGATTTAAGACCCTCCCTAATATGGTTGCTATTTACTTGTCCAAACTTCATACTTCATACAGTTGACATTTCAGCATTTGTATCTCACCCACCATTCTCAAATTTGATATTCTATTTGCTGAATTTGAGCATCTAAATGAATAAATTGCTCCCCCAAATTAGAATTCATTCCTTTGTCATTGCTTCTGGGAATCCTTGGCTTCCTTCCTGCTAAATAGATGCTACCTTCTCAGTAAAGCTTTTCATGATCTGCCTAACCTCTCTTTCCCTTTTTCCACAATTTGTTCAGTACGCTTTCCTCCTCAGATTTTTTTTTTTTACTATTATTTTGATTTGTGTTTATGATTCCCCTTCTACCACCAGGGGAAGGACGATGCTTAAACTACTGCATTGCAGTTTAGTGGGACTGGATTTAACAGCAAGATATTGTAACAGGAACCATCTTGAAAGTGGAGCTGGTTGTAATATGACATCTGTACAGACAACTTTATGTGGGATATGCTTGTAATAGTGCTTTAATATTACCATTTATAGCATTGTTTCTATGGGAAATATATTCTAAATCCCAACCAAGGGATATCCAAAACACCTAACTCTTTACTTGAACCTACAACTCAAATGTTTACCCAAACTTCTACATCAGAAGTGATATGAATAAAACCACTTACCTGAATTTGAGCTGTTGCTTTCCAGGATGTCCTGGTATTGATGTGGATTGTTGGAAAAGGAAGCTGTATCTTGCAGATGTGATGCCTCTATTTGTGAGGATTATGTTTTATTTAAGAGATGTTAGTGCCAATTCAGATGTAAATTGCCTATGTAAAGGGCATGAACGATTGTGGGGCCAAATGTTATGGGAATGGGAATCTAAGATCTTCCCTGCCCCTAGGTCCTTTGATAGACTTAAGTGACTCTGAGAACCTTCCTTGATTTGAAAATATACTCTACCTCCTAATAGGCTGAATGTGGTCACATGGAGCCTGTGGCAGGAGGCTTATTTTTCAGGAATGCTCACATCTGATTGCTTTTTGATTGGGCAGTGGGTCAAGAGGATTGTGACATTCTCTGATCTAGGAGAAGGTTATATAATCCCTGATGTAAGGTTTTGTTTTGGGGCTTACTTTGAGAAGTGTTGTGTGATTTGACCAGATGAGACTCTGGGCAGCCGTTGAGCCCCCGGGGTTTGAAAACCCAGATGTTGGTGCTTCCCTCTCTGGTAACTGACTAGGTAAGGATGTAATGGTCAGACAGCTGGAAGCCTGTCTGCTGATCTGTTTCTCTGTCTGCTTGTAACTTGTTTGTATTCTCTGAAGTTGATCTAAAACTCACCACTTTTCAATTATAGCTGGACAGACCCCCATCCAAAATATAAAGTAAAGGCATTCCTCCAGAGCACTCTGGCCCTCATGAGCACCATCCGGTGTGCTGTTAGAACAGAATAGAGTTTTGCTAGGATTCTTTCAATGTCTGTCACAGTTCACTTTATAATTCCATATAGTATGGCAAGGCTTGTAACATGTAAGCATTAATTGCTTTAGTGATATTGTTACTATATCACAATTATCTCTTAATTTCTTTTTGGTTAGGAGTTACATAGAAAGTACATGAAGAGTAGTCACTGATCTTATTCTTTTGTTCAGGGGTCTAGAACTATCACCCATACCAAAAGTGTTTTTTTTTCTTCTCTTTTAAAATACAATAAAACTTTATTTTAAAATGTAAAAAAAATGTTTTGTGGTTAATAAACATCTAGCTGCAAGTAGGATTTGGCACAGGTGGTAGTTTGCTGACCCCTGTTTTATGTATAAAATCACTTATTTTTTGTAATTGAATCACAGCATTGGGATGTAAGTTAATATTTTGTAGACTTACTGAAAGCATCTCAGGGGCAGCTCCAGTAGGGGACAGGACAAGAGGCATACCATGTACCTTGTCCTACCACTTTATGGTTTTAATATCTTCTCTTAGGTCTCTGTGTTTTGAAATCTTTCCATTCATTGAGGTGCTAAGTGATGCAGTGAATGAAATGTTGGATTTGGATCCAGGAAGACCTGAGCTTAAATTTTGCTTCAGACACTTATTAGCTGTGTAATCCTGGGCAAGTCACAACTCCTGTCTGTCTCAGTTTCCTCATTTGTAAAATGGGGATAACAACAGGACCTATCTCCTAAGGTATTGTGAAGATAAACTGAGTTAATATCTGTACAATGCTTTCCAAACCTTAAAGAATTATACAAATGCTAACTATTATTATTCCATTGTTCTTTGGCATGGCGTCATATATTAAAAGTGTTGTTCTTTTAATTATATGGTTCAACATTATTTCTGATCAATTATTGTTATTCCTACTTTTTTATCTTGTTCTGATCTAAAGAGTAGTTCAGATAGAAATAGTCTAAGGACAAGGATTTCTTCTGCTATTATTTATGTAAGCTTCATTTGCTGTAGCCTTGTATAGACATGGATAGAATAACTACTTTTTGTAGTAATTTATGTATAGGAATGTAAGTTCATCTCCCCTATGTCTGCTAAGTATCTTCAAGTTTATTCTGGGAACTGGATGGACTACAGGGATGATGCATGCTCAGTTCTATTATGACTTGAATTTGATTTCTTCTATTAGATCTCTGTGTTTTAAAAGTTTTTCATTTCAAGTAACTTCGAGATGGTGTGCTTTATATGTTGATATCTATTTTAATGTTTTTTGTACATCAATATTATTTCTGGGTAATTATAAACAGTATTTTTGTATGTGGTGATAATAAAGCTTATTTTTATTTGCTGAACTCAGGAGCTAGTAGGGAGACCAGACAAATGCACTGGGAAGAGGGAGAAGAAGGATTTTCCTGGTGGGTGGAGATGGAGCTTTAAAGTTCTGAAAAGAGAGAACATTACCCAGAAAGTCACAGAGCCGTGATTGCAAAGGCTCTCATTTACATTAGCCACATGGTAGGAGGCCAACTTTAAGAACCTCAGAGTTCAAAAGCCTCTGGAAGAGACAGACATTCCACTGTCAAGTTGAAATCAGCATGTTCAATTGCTGTGGGTTTTGATATTAATTTCCTGGGGTTTTATGTAGGTTGGAATTTTCCAAACTAAGAATCAGCTTAAGGGAGGAAAAAACCATATAATTCTATGATATATTTATGTAAGTTTAGGATCCACTGATGAGAATTGTCAATAAATATAGGCATTCTGTTTATACAGGCAAATTGGAGAGCTAGCTGGTTAACTACACAATTCTATCCAAATAGAAAACTGATATGAAACATTTGAGGCAAGAGACATTCTATTTTCCATAATATCCTCCTTACTCCTCCCAAAGCTCCCAAAGGGATGATTTAATTTTGTTTCTTTGGGTCCTCGATTCCCAACATTGTCTAGCAAGTAACAGGCACTTAATAAATGCTTGTGCTGCCTTGTAAAATCTTGAGCCCTTTCTCCATGAAATCTCCCCATCCCTCAGCTATCAATGAGTACCCCTCCTCTAATCTCTCATACCACTCTGTTGGGACCTTGCTTTTGCACTTATATCTTAATTTTCCCATTTAGTAGATTGTAAGTTTCTTGAGGGCAAGGAGTCTTCCTTGACTTTCACAGAAGAGATGCTTAAATTCTTGTTGAATCATTACCTAGTTCAGTGAACATTTAATGAACACCGGCTATATGGGGCACTGTGAATCTATGCTTCCCACATAGTTCTTTATTTCTCTTTGCCTAGCTCTGTTTTTTTTTCTCCTAGCTTTGAAATCTGAGTTTTGCAATATCTGTCAGGAAAACTAGAGTCATAGGAGTTATTGAAAACTTCGTTTTATTGAATTTTTTTTTTAATGTGGGAAATAAAATGCCTTTTAAAGGTGCTCACACCAAGCCTAAGGATTTGAAATTATTCACATGTTAATGTCCCATTATGGAAAATTGGCAGGTGGGGGAAGAGAATATTTCCAGGTTCTGACAACTTGAAATACTAGCTATTAGATATTATTATTAGTCAGTGAATCTTTTGTTAAGCAGAAAAGTGTTCACCAATAGAGATGTATTACATACCCCCCTGAAGAAAGATGTTAAGAGATACAAAAGTAAAACAGATGATAATTAAAAGCATTTTCTTTGCAAAATAAATTGATAGGGTCCAAAAGCTAATAGCCGATATTATATTCAGTTAAAAAAACCCAAACAAATATTGTTAGAGATTTCCTTGTGTGAAGCCCTATACTAGAAACTAGGGATAGGAAGTTTGCCTTTAAAGCCAACATTCCCTGTCCTCAAAAAGATTATATTCTATAGGAGAACTCTAATTAAAATAAACAAACACGCCATGCTGCTAATAGCATCATTTATGTTGTGGATGAGTATTTGGGGTGCTTTTGGGTGCGCATACTCTAAAGGAAATTTATGTTCTGGGTAGGAACTGGACTGATAATTTCTAAGGTTCTTCCAGTTCTGGGGGGTCTGTGATTTTAAGGTTACTGACCATTCCTCTGGCTATTCTAGGTCAACAGGGGCAAGGCACTGATACACCTTAATTCTTTCCAAATCCCAAGGTTCTTTTTTATCCCCTCTCCTTTGGCTCACAGCCTAGCTGACTCCTAGCTCTCCTGAGCCTAGGTAGCCTGAGGACATGATGAATAGTGAAGAAGTTATAGAGTCAGATCAACTGAGTTCAAATCCTGCCTCAGACACTGGCTAGCTATGTGACCCTGTACTTAACCTCTCTGTGCCTCAGATTCCTCATCTTGTAAAAGGGGATTAATAAAAGCACCAGCACAGAGGGTTGTGTAGATCAAATGAATTAACATGCATCAAATCACATTGCAAAACTCAAAGCTCTTCTTGTAAGTGCGAGCTGGAGCTACCACCCCTACTCTCCAGCCCTTCATCCTTTAGGTGTTATATTATTATTTCCATTTTATAAGTGAGGAAGGAGACTGAGACTCAGAGGGACTGATGTCCATGATTCTATATAGTAAGTGTGGGGGGCAGGATTTGAACCCAAACTTCTCTTGGTTTTAAGTCCAGCAATTCTTTCCACCATAGCGTAATCTACATGATCCCCTTTCTCTTTAATAATGGATTTTAGATGTAGCCAACCTTACATGTATATGCCCCATGTGTGGTAAGGGCTGTCCCTTACCTGTAGCATGGGAGTATTGCTGTGTGGCTTGAAGGGAGGAAGAGTAGACATCTCAAGCCCCTTTCCCATCATCCTTCTCCAAGGGGGGTAAGGAAGGGAAGCAGGAGACTGGGGCCATAGGCCACTCTGCTTTTCTCTCCCCAAAGAGGCAGGATATGGACCTAAAATTATATCTGCTCGCTTAGATTTTGTTGGTCTAGGGAATATTACTGGGTTCAATCTAACCCCAAGTTTTATATATAAGGCTTGACTCCTTTTCTCTCTACAGTGAATATTCATAGCAAGTAGCCGTGATCAAAAAAGACCCATTAATCCGAATTGTTTTTCAGTCTTTTCAGTCGAGTCCAATGCTTCATGACCCCATTTGGGGTTTCCTTGGCAGAGCTGTTGGAGTTGTTTGTTATTTGCTTCACTAAGTCATTTTACAGATGAGGAAACTGAAGCAAACAGAGTAAAGTGACCCAACCAGGGTCCTATAGCTAGGAAGTGTCTGAGGACAGATCTGAACTCAGGAAGATAAAGCTTCCGACTCCAGGTTCAGTGCTCTATCTATTCTGCCACCTAGCTGCCCCTTATCCAAATCATATCAAATGTAAAGAAGTGTAAGAATTTAAGAAAGGGTATACATAGGAGAATATATACCAGAAAATATTGAGTGAAGGAGCATTCCCATAGGGAATCTGTAAAATGACTTAGAGAAGCAAATGACAAACAACTCCAACAGCTCTGCCAAGGAAACCCCAAATGGGGTCATGAAGAGTTGGACTCGACTGAAAAGACTGAAAAACAATTCGGATTAATGGGTCTTTTTTGATCACGGCTATTTGCTATGAATATTCACTGTAGAGAGAAAAGGACTCAAGCCTTATATTCAACAGAGAGAGACACACACAGAGAAAGAGAGAGACACATGCACACACACACGCGCACACAGAGAGAGAGAGAGAGAGAGAGAGAGAGAGAGAGAGAGAGAAAGAGAGAGAGAGAGAGAGAGAAGGAAGGAAGGAAGGAGAGAAAAGGAGAGGATAGATAGTTCTAGACCTCACCCAAGGAGAAGCTCCCCAAACTCCCTAGAGTTGCAATCTGGGCATAGGAACATGATGGAGTCTGTCCACTCCTCTCATGTCTTCCTGGAGTTTTTTTTCCCATCAAAAACCTTACCCTCTTCCATTTTTCTTCTCTAAACTGGAAGCATTTGAAGTGACCTAAATCTCAGAAATGACTGGATAAGAACGGAAGCTTTCTCACTTTCACCAACTCCACCATGCCACTCACACAGGGCAGGGCAGTAGTATCTGCCAATGAGGACAGAATCTCATACAAACAGGTTTTGGCGCCTGGGTTGCATAGAATCTTGCATGATGTGTAAGTAAAATGTGTTTATCTGCAATTTTAGACCCCACTCTCCTTCTTTGAAAATTTGTGACAAAAACAAGGTTTTTTCTTCCCTAAACTTGTGATACCTGTCCTGTGGTTTATGATTTTCTCAAACCTCAGTCTCCATGGCTTAACAATCACATTTGACAATTATTTCAGCCCCGAGGTATACAGTTTGTCTGGGCTGATTACTTCACCTAGATCAGCTAGGTTCTCTTGTTTTATATCTTTACTTATCTTGGGTTTCAACTTTTGTTCATTTTTATTGTGTTTTCTTCCAGTAAAGGTCATTTTCCTTGGTAGAGAAAATGCAAAGCAAGAGTTGAGTGGTTCAGGGGTGGCTAGGTGGCACAGTGAGTAAGAGCGCCAGCCTCGGAGTTGGGATGACCCGGGATCGAAACCGGCCTCAGAAAATGAGCACCCATACATAAATAATGACTGGCCATGTAACCTTGAGCAAGTTACTTAACCCCAATTGCTTTAAAAAAAAGAGTTGAGTAGTTCTGCCTTCTCTATCATCTGTTGTCATTTCTATCCACAAAGGCAAAAATCCAAAACAGTCCCTAAGCTCAAGGAGTTTACATTCTACCATGAAAATGCCTTAAGGTTGGTGAAGTGATTCAGGTATATTATCTCTCTTCTCCTCACAAATTCCATCTTTGATCCTCATCTTCCTTACAAGGTTGCTATGAGCATCAAATGAGATAACTGTAAGGTACTTAGCACTATACCTGACACATAGTAGGTCTTATTAAATGCTCCCTTCCTAACTTCCCTAATTGTCTTTTCCCCATTAGAGCTAAAACTAAAACAAAAAAACAATATTCTACTTAAAAATTTCAGCTTCACCAACCTCAGCTCATGCTGGGCTTCAGCATTCTTGAAAACAATTCTTAGAGAGTCTTTTCATTCTTCTATATTCATCCACAGTCACTTACCTTTATTTCTATCTCTTGGATATGTCTTTTAAAAATCTTATTTCATCAGTGAATTTGTTTGTACATCCACATGAATCTCTAAATATGATTCTCCCTCCCCCCTTTCAGAGCACCATAGATTTTGAAGTGGAAGGGACTTTAGAACCTTACATTCCAGTTTCCTTGTTTTAAGAATAAGGAGGATGAGACCCAGGTCCTCTCATCCAGAGGTCATCAAGGCCCAGATAGGTTCTATGACCTGTCCACAGGTCACCCACCTAGCAAATGTCTGAGGCAGGATTTCAGCTGGGGTTTTCCTGATTTCAGATCCAGCTGTCTGTTCCCTATGCTGCTTAAATGCCTACTTATTTCTTTAGCATTTGAATTGGGAGGTATTTGTTAAGTAACTGTCATGTGCCAATTTCTGGGGAACGAATAAAGACACAACACCTATTCTCAATTTTCTTATTGAGGAATTACAACATAAACAAAGATCAGCAAAATATATAGTAGGGGGTGGTGGGGGCATAGAAGAAATCTAGGCAAAGGAAAACCTGAAGGCAGAGGTTTTAACTGTGCAGTTGGGGATAACTTTCTGGTAGAGGGGCATTTGGATTGAATCTTCAAGTAAGCTAAGTGCTATGAAAGGTAGGGATGTGGAAAGTATGCATTCCAGAAATAGGGGATAGTCTCCATGAATGGATAGAAGTTGGAGGTGGCATATTGAAACCAGGAAAGAGTTATAGTCCACTTGGGCTACAGCAGAGAGTAGATGGTAATAAGTTTAATAAGACTGGAAAGGTAGGCTGGAATCTGACTGTAAAGAATTTTAAAAGCCAGATCAAGGAAGCTTTATTTTACCCTGTAACCAAGGAGGAGTGATCCAAAGGTTTTTGACCAGGTGAGTGAGGTAGTCAGACCTGCACATTATTTGGAAGATTAACATGGCTATTCTATGAAAAAAAGGATTAGAAAGAGAAAGGGAATAAGTATTTAATAAAGCACCTACTATGTGCCAGGCATCATGCTAAATGCTTTTTTAACAAATTTTATCTCATGTGATTCTCACAATAACCTTGAAAGGTAGGTCCTATTATTATCCCCATTTTATAGTTGTGGAAACTGAGGCAAACAGAGATTAAGTAACTTATCCAGGATCACATAACTAGTGAGTGTCTGAGGATAAATTTGATGTTGGGTCTTCCTGACAACAGTCCCAGAACCCTGGGTCACCAGATCATCAAGTGTCTTGGAAGGGAAGAGAATATATTCAGAACAAGGTCATTTTACTATTTCAAAATGGGCAACACATTTTTCAAGTTACGGCTAAAATCATGTTACTCCTTGCTTCCCTTTATTTGAACATATATAGTTCCATGTTGATGCTGGAAATATTTCCAAAGGACATTTCCAAAAATTACATTTGTGCCTTACAATTATTATTACACGTGATGGGTTAGCCAATATTTATTATTTAGCTCTTGGGACTACTTTTTTTTCCTTCTTCACATGTAATAGGACAGATAGTTTTGTTGTATCCTGAATAACAAACTCTAAGATATCATTCTCCTCAAAAAGTCTTCTCTTGTGGCCAGCAATGTTGCTATATCAAATAATCTTTGATAGCAATAATTGTTTAGGCATAAATCTGAAAAAAGAGGATACATGTGTTAATTACTCTGTTGCATCCTCATTCATTCATCCAAAGCTAAATGCCTATGTTTCAAGCACTGGACTAGGAACTGAAGATATAAAGACAATAGCAGAATAAAGCCTACCTTCAAGAAAACAAACAAAAAACAAAAGGAAGACAGATTAATCAGGAAGCTATTACAATGTTCAGTGAATGATAGCCAAGGCCTGAACTAGTCTAGTGGCAGTGATGGGAGTGGAGAGACGGAGAACAGATCAATCAGTTAATAAAAGAACATTTATTATATGCCTACTGTGTTCCAGGCACTGGGGAGAAAAAGAATGAAATTATCCTTGATCTCAAGAAATTTGAATTCTAATGGGCTTGTGAGACAATAATAATACCCAACATTTATATAGCAGTTTAAAGTTTGCAAATTTAGCTATACATGTACAACACACTAAATTGCTTATCTTCCCAGTGGGAGTGGGTGACAAGGGAGGAAGGGAATGGATCTGAAATCCAAAGTTTTAAAATTAGATGTTTCAAATGTACATAAATACTATTATTAATACTATTTTGCATGTAATTGGGAGATAAGACGTGCAGGCACTGGGGCACAGAGATTCACCTCGCCCTAATTGCAAAGTCGAAGGGGGTATGGGAGAAGATATGGGAGAGAGCAGATTGGATGAGGGGATATCTTGTGGGACTGCTATTCTGGGGTGGTGGGTAGAGGAAAAATGGGGAAAAATTGTAACCCAAAATCTGGCAGAAATGAATGATGTAAACCGGAAGTTAATAAAGCATTTGTTAAAATTAAAGTTTGCAAATCACCTTATGTATATTTTGATCTTGATTCTGTCTTAGAAAAACCTTGTGAGGTAGGTGTTTTTATTAGTCCCATTTTACAGATGAAGAAACTGAGGCTAAGATCCAGCACCTCATACCTAGTGAGAAAGAAAGGATTTGAACTCAGGTCTTTCTGACTCTAAATTCAGAGCTCCTATCCATATGAAAGATTACAAAGGCTTTTAGGACTTGGAAACTGATGTTATGTGAAGGGGAGGAAAAAAAATCAAGCATAGTTTCGTGGTTTAGAATAAATGACTGAAGAGTATGCAGATCCCGTAGTGATAATTGTCCTGCTTAGCATATAGCAATACTGTTGATCACAAAAATAGCCTTTTTTTGAGGAGAATGATATTTTAGAGTTTACTCTCCAGGATGACAAAGTCTTCCACTCCCATTTCATCTGAAGAAGAAAAGCAAAGCAATCCTCAAAGTTGTATTGTCTTGCTGTGAGACACAACAATAGTAACAATAATAGCAATAGTAATAATAAATGACACTTGTTGGTTATTATTACAATATTTGGTGATTTAAGGTTTGCACAAGAGCTCACATAGTGATCATCAGAACAACACAGTGAAGGATGTTCCAGATATTTTTCTCCTAATTTTTCAGTTGAAGAAATTGAATCTGAGGGGAGAGGCAGTTAAATGACTTACTTGGGGTCACACAGCCTACCATCTGTGGCTGGATTAGAACCCAGGTCTTGATAACACTGCTTTTTGTCACACTCCTCTACTTTGTAGGTAATTCATTGCAAAGTTAAACTAAACTTTCCTTTCCAAAAGCCTGGAAAATGTCTCTTTCTAAAGGCATTTCATTCTGCTATATTTGGGGGCATTCACTTTTTATTGGTTCTTGCCACAGTACACATTTTGCAATTGAGAATTGTAGGGCCATCATATGGTTTCAATTGAGTTATTCCAATCTTTCTTTGTTTAAAACAACAACAAAGAAGTCTCACTTGTTAAATGTATTCCAATAAATTCTACAAGGTTAGAGGCGTAAAATTGGGAGGAAGGGGGTGAAGAGTCTATTTATTTAATTTTTTTTGCACTCCCAGATGATCATTCCATGGCTTCCCAAGAGCTGTGAGAACAGGGCTTTCATTCATCCTTCTTTCTCCTTTCCCTGACTTTGTAGAGAATAATCACAGAGCATTTCTACTGTAAGTTTACTGTTCCTGTCCAGACCCTCTTGATGGTCCAGGAGCTATCAATTTGAATTCATTAGATCATTAAATGTGAGAAGCCTGTGCATTGTTACTTGACCCCCTAATGTGTTGCTTGGGAGAGTGATGAGAAGGATAACTGTCTAATTTTACAAATTGGTAAACTGAGACTCATAGAGGTGAACAGATCTTACATAGGGTCTCATGGGTAGTGAGTGACAGAGCCAAGTTTTGACACCAGGTCCTCTGGCTCTTTATCTAATGCTGCCTCGAATCTGTGGTCCAATTGTTAGAGCTTGAAGGCACCTTAGGGATGATGAAGTATACCTCCCCACAGAGGAAGAAACTGAGACCCAGAGACTTACCCATGTTTACACAATCAGGTAGTGAGTTGCCAAGCCCATGGCAGGTACTTAATGACTGCATGTTGAGTCAAAATGAAATTAATTGAATTGAAGCACATTGAAGTGAGTTGAATTGAAATCTGCCTTCCTCACCCCATCTTTCTACCTCTTCAACTGTGTATGGCACTCAGATGCCACCATCTTACAGAAAGGAGCATGATCCTGTGACTCCACTGACCATCCTTGTGACTCTCCAGACACATCTCTCCTTCCTGGCAGCTGCTCCTCAATTTCTGTTCTGTTAAGGTCCCCTGCCTCATTTTCACCTCCTGGCTTCTTTCCAGACTTAGCTCCAATCCCCACTTCTTTCCCCCTACACCTAGTGCCTTCCCTATTTACTCTCTATCTCTGGTGAGTCCCTAGTGTTTGATATGTTGTTTCCACACATTAGAATGAGAGCTCCCTGGGGGTGTTTCTGCCTTTCTTTGTATGGCATACAGGAACTATATGGCATAAAGGAGTGGAGGATTTTCTACCAGAATTTGTTATGCCATATGTAGTGTTTAAAAAAGTATCATCAAGATCAAGAAGATTCTTTCTCTTGTGAGATTCATCCAATGCACATTGTAATCTGTCTCAGAGAGCTTCTTGAGCCTCAGAGAGATGCAGCAGCAATTTGTGGATGTGCACACAACCAGCAAATGTCAAAGGCAGAATATGAACCCAAGTCTACCTGACCCTAGCACTCTCCCCTGACCGTTTTTGTTGACTCTTTTCCTTCTATTACTGCTTGATACAACTAGCAACTGGGACTGCTTGTTCCCTTAAGTGTTAACTCATCAAAGTCCTTCTGGGAACATGGAGTCAGAAAAAGCACTCAGAGTCATTGGACGACCCATTCTCACTCTCCCTGTATGTGGTTTGGGGGCAAGTTATATCGCCTTTCTAGGATTCACTTTCCTCATCTGTAAAATGAGGAGGTCAGACTAAATTATCTTTGTGGTCCTGTTGTGATGCCAAATGTTCTACATTGTAAAGACCTTTCCATCAATAGGTTTCTAGAATTCTAGGTTTCTGTGACTATCTATGCAAATATATGCATGTATATGATATTATTATGTAGGAGATTATAATTGACATTTATATAGCACTTTAAATAATAATTTGTTATTTAAATAACATGAATAGTTTTATATAACAATTTAAATTTTGCAGAATCTTATACTGATCATCTCATTCGAGCCTTATAGCAAGCTTGTTATTTTTATTCTGGAGAGGCCAGACCAATGAATTCATAGGTGTAAAGAGCTCCCACTGTAGAAACTCCCTCCACTGATACATTTAGCAATTAATTTTTAACTTACAATTGTGGAGATTTGCCTGGGCCTATGGTCACATAGCTACTGTGTGTCAGAGACTGGATTTGGACCTAATGCTTTCTAATTTCATTTCCAGTGTTTCTTTCATCCATTGGGTGACAGGCTGTCTCTCCCCAACAGTGCTGGCCACTAGCTATATTGCGCCACTCTAGAGAGGCAGCATGAAGTAATAATTCCTTTCCCTTATAAAAGGAGGAGATTATACTGAACAGTCCCTAAGGACCCTGCCAGCTCTGACATTGTACTGCACAAGCCTTTGATTCTATGGTCTTATACTTAGGAAAAACAAAGTGAAATAAATACATGGGAACCTTTGGATTTTTCTGAAGCTAAAATCTTTGACTGTTCCTTAGAGTTACTCTTTGGTTCTAATGATTTCTAATAATAAAGGAGACAAGAAATGCAATTCTTCTGTTAAAGTAGAAGAAATAGGCCAATCTTGAGATTGATCAATCATTAATCCGTTGCTCTTGCTTCTTTTTGGGGAAGGGATGAATGATGGCAGAGAATGAAGTGGAAGTAAAGAATTGTAGATTCCCCCATGGCTTTCAGGGAAGGTAAATGTTTGTTCTTGCTTTGGGTAAAACCAGCTCTAGAAACATCTTTGGGTTGTTGGTCCAGGCCTGAAGTAAAAATAGCTGTCTTGGAGATCAACCACTATGCAAAGTGGGGTACTCAGCCTGTTCCAATTTAGCCTCAAGAACTTAATCTTTTTGGTTCTGGAGCTCCCACCAGGAGGCCCCACTCTCCTGATTGAGGAGTACTTCATGTGGCCCCACTACATCTAAGCAAGCTTCAGACTTGACTGACCATCTTCCCACCAGTCCCTTTGCTTTCACAACCAGTTAACATAATTAGGTAACATAAAAATGAATATTTAAATGAGAGCTATTCAGTGTTTGAAGGTGGTGAAAGTATTGGGTTCCAATTCAGAATAAAATTTTTCTCTTAATGAGTAGATAATATGTGTGTAGGAGATGTCCATGTTGAGGAGATATACCTAAACAGATTCAAGTCTAAAATGTGTTATAAGCACATACAGTGTCCAATAGGCCTGGAGACCAGTGATAAAAAAAATCTCCCTGTCTCTGGAAGCAAAAGGATTGCTTTCAACAATGGCTCTGTGGTTTCTTCCAGATGCAATTTTCCATAATATGCTCTGTTTGGGACTTTTTCTTATTGCCAGCTCATTGGTGCCAGCAGACGAAGAATGGAGGAGCCCTTTGTCTTTATTATGATTTCCTGCCAACATGATTTCCTCCCCCCTTCCTCACCAAATTATTCCCAGTTTTTCTGCTCTTTAAGATCTTGTATCTGAACAGATCTTGTCTCCATCTTGCAAATAAGTTCTTCATATTTAAATTACCCCATCTTTCCTCAATGCCAGTTTCATTTAGAGACAATATGGGTCTGTCTTGTCTTGATTTTTCCAAAAGGCAACATCCAAATGCATTTTCCTTAGAAAATGTGTTTAGCCTGAGAGAGTCAACTGGCTTGGAGGTGACCATGATACTGACCATGACACTCCCTACTCAACAAAGTCCCCTTTGCCTCTAGAATAAAAATAAATAAATTCTTTTTGTTTGACATTTCAAGCACATAGCACAACTCCTTTCTGTCTCTCTGCTCTTATTTGTTATAACCTGCTATGCACTCTACAATCCAACTACTAAACTGTCATTCTTGATAGTCCTCACATATGATATTTCATCCTTCATCTCTCTGTTTTTGTACTGGTTATCTCCCGTGATTAGAAAGCACTCTCTCTGCATCCCCACCTCTTAGAATCCATGGTTTCCTTCAGGACTAGTTCAAGCAACACCTTCTGCATGAGGCCTCCCTGCCTCTCACCTCTGCATGCTTGTGCCTTCCTCCTCAGCCTCTGCCACCACAGTTACCTCCTATCTGCTTTGTATAGATCTATATATGTACACCTGGCCTCTCTAAATAGAATATAAATTCTTTGAGGCATTGATTAGTTTGTCTTTGTCTTTGTATCTCTAGCAACTAGCATTGTTCTTGGTCGTTAGCAAACTCTTAGTCAATACTTGCATTTGGGTATTGATCTACAAATGACATCTGGAGGAGCTTGGTACTTCTGAGGAGATGCTCTTCCATCTTGACCATTTGTTGAAATTCTCCATAATGGCGGCCAATATCTCTAGTGAGCATGTCTCCTTATTGTATAACTCTCTTGGTGTTAATAATCAGAGGACCACCAGAGTGAAATCTGTTATTACATTTTCAATGACTGCTCTATGATCTTAACATATACATGGGCATACACTAGCAAGGTTCTCAGCTAGCACTTTAATTAGAGGTTGACAACCAAGCATGGGTCAATTGCTAGGTCCTTGAGAGCAAGAATGGGTATAGAATACCCTGGAAAGGAAAGTGGTGAGGTGGTTGTGTATAAGCCTAAGGGAGAAGAGTTCATCAGCTACCAGCCTGCTTTGGTATTGTGACTCAAACTCATTTTGCTTATTCTTCTTGGCCTACTGAAGCTTGAGCAAATAATTTCCCCTGAGCAAATAATTTCATTTTGTGTAGGGAATTTGGTCCACTGATGCTGGGCAGCTTGGCAAATAGCTTGAAAATTATGGTGTTAGAGAGTTGTCCCTGACACTGAGGAATTAAAGGGTTTGTCCATGATCATACAACTAGTATGTAACAGAATTTGAACTCAGTTCTTCTTGACTCTAAGGCTGTCCCTCTACCTACCCTACCATATTACCTTTACAAGGCAGCTAGGTGGTACAGTGCATAGGGCACTGGGTCTGGAGTTACAAAATCCAGCTTTAGACACTTAGTAGCTATGTGACCCTGGGCAAGTCACTTAACCCTGTTTGCCTCAGTTTCCTAAACTGGAAAATAGAGACAATAATCTACCTCCCAAGGGTTGTTTTTTTTTTAAGTATTTTATTTTTTTCTCAATTACATGTAAAATCAATTTTAGCATTCTTTCTTTTTCTTTCAAATTTTGAGTTACAGATTCTCTCCCTCCCTCCTTCCTCTCTCCCAGCATTGAGAAAGGCAAGCAATTTGTCAAAGATTTTACGTGTGTAGTCATAGAAAACACATTTCCATGTAAGTCATGCTGTAAAGCAAAACACAAACCAAGAAAAATAAAGAAAAAATATGCTTCGATCTGCATTCAAGCTCCACTAGTTCTTTCTCTGGAGATGGGCAGCACCCCAAGGATTGTTGTAAGGATCAAAGGAGATAATATTTTTAAAAAGAGCTTAGCACGGTTCCTGGTACGTAGGTGCTGGCTATATTAATGCTTATTTCATTCTCCTGTTCTCTTATTGATAAAATTGTGGGTTCAGTTAATTAATTCAGTCAAGCAAGCAGCCAATTCAGTGACAAACAACTGCTAAACCATTTATTTGACTCAAGTCACCATCTGATTGGGTCAAAATAAACAAATGATTAGGCAATATTTGATTGGCCTGAATTGTCCATTAGCATTTGAGGCACTGAACCTGAGCAGGATGCCTCATCCACCGGTAGAATGTAAACTCGGTAAGAACAGAGACTGTTAATTTTTATCTTTCTCCTTAGCCCCTAGCACATCTGGCACATAATAGGTGCTTAATGAAGGTGTGTAACACTGAGTTGAAATGTTCTCCTCTATGTACTTATTGCCACAAAGGGACTGGTTTAAGCTAGTAGAAGAGGTCATTGGCCTGAATTACACTGCTCCTGTGTTTATTTTTTATACAAGCATTTTACTCATAGGTTTTTTGGCAACCAATGGATTGCAAGAAGGTCCATGGAGAGCAGGGAAGATCTCACTGCATGATAATGGTATTCATTTAAGTTGAGAAGGAGGGCCGGAGTGATTTAATATCATGTCCTTTTACACTTGCTCCCCTGATGCTTTTCCAGTAATTCAGTGTCTACCCTTGATGCCTTCTTTAAATGGGAAACAGCTGGGACAAAAGCACAATGTTCATTCACTCCTCCCCATCCCTGGACCTCAGCTGATTTATGCCCCCAAGAGCAAGGGAGCAGAAAGCCCTTCAGAGACCCTAACACCATCCTAAATGTTCCATCTCAAATAATTACTCTGAAGTCTTCCCTTTGACAATGTATTGGTACAGTAAATGAACAGGAAAGTAAAAGCCTTCACACATGGAAATACAATACACAATAGCCCGGAGACTGTTTCTTTTAAGAGCTGATATGGTAATAATTTGGCCAGGATTGTGTTGTTGCTTCTGCTTGTTGATAGTGGGTGGCTTTCAAAAAGCACTGGGGTATAGCAAAAAGGGCCCTTGTTTTGGAGTCCGAAGAACTGGATTCTAATCCTGTCTCTGATGCATAGGACCCATTTGACCTTTAAGCAGCCTTCTTGTGCCTCAGTTTCCTCATCTGCAAAATGGGGGAATTGGACCACCTTGCTTCCAAAGCACCCTGCAGCTATTGATCCATGGAGCCATGTTCTTGGAAAGAATTTCTCCATTCAAAGATTAGCAGGTTACTTTATTCTTTGTCTGGTGCTACTATATTTGAACAATGCTCAGAGGGATTCCTTCCCCAAAACTGGGCTACAGTTTGACTTGAAAGCTATACTGTTGACTCCTTCCCTCCTCACATTCACATGCAGTCACACTTGTATGTTTTTGTTACCAGTTTTAGCACAATTTATTGCATATAGCAGTAACTAAGTACTCATGGATTGAGTTGGATTGAATTCCAAAATTTTAAGTCATGGTGATTTTTGTCATCCTCCGTATTTTCTCCATTGCTGTCATTATCGTCAACAACAGCAATATCAACGTATCATTTATATGGGCAGCTAAGGGGTGCAATGGATAGAATACCTGTCTTGGAATTAGGAAGATCCAAGTTAAAATTTTGCCTCAGACACTTACTAGTGACCCTGAACAAGTCACTTAACCCTGTTTGCTTCAGTTTCCTCATAGTTAAAATGAGCTAGAGAAGGAAATGACAAACCACTCCAGTATCTTTGCCAAGAAAATCCCACATGGGGTCATGAAGAATCAGACATGACTGAAATAACTGAACAACAAAAAATGCCTGAAAAATTCATTGCCATGTGGCCAAAATCAGGACATGAGAGTCCTTTGGGCATGATTTACTGGAAGGGTCTTTAAAGACCATCTGGTCCATATTTTTCATTTTACAGATAAGGAAATAACTGAGTCCAGAGGGTGAAGTGACTAGTCCCAGGCCATACAGGTGGCAAGTGGCCAGGCCAGGATTTACATCCATATTAAGACACGAATCAAAAATCCTTGATTCTGAATCTAAGCATTTTTTCTACTGCCCTAGAAGCATAAAAAATATTTGGTGGAGTTGGTCTAGATCTCTTTAATCTACTGCTAATATTATAAATAAAAACACTTATGGCATTCAAAAGATTCCCTGATCATAAGAGAATGGTTGATCTTCCTTTGGTAAACACCTATTATGTGCCTATTGTATACACAACCCCCCATGCTAGGCTTTCAGGGAGATAGCATCCCTGCCACTGTGGTCATATATAGCATAGGATAAAATAAGCAGGGAAAACTACTGGTTAGAAACCCAAGCTAACACTATGCAGAATTAATGGAATGAGGCAAGGTGCAAATTCTACAATAGTTACAAATAATACAGGAACAAGGTGTGTTTTAGAAGGACAGAATGCCACTAGGAGATGACAATGATGATGATAAAAGTTTATGTGTGTGTGTGTGTATAAATTATATAGATAGATAGCACTTAAAGGTTTACAAAGTACTTTGCTTATGTTGTCTCATTTGATACTGAGATATTGAAGTTATTAACTACATCAAATCATAAATACCAAAGACATCTTCATTGAAAGGCTGAGAATAGTTGCCAGCTTGTCCCACTATTTGGCCATAGAGTTTGAAATTCATTAAGATAATATGATATACAGGTTATCTATTATCATATTATTATATATTATTGTTAATAATGATAAAGCATGATAATTATCTATTGAGATAGAATTTCTCTTTGTTTCTTTCAGGCACAATGCTAACTGCCTAGTCCTTGTAAGTCAATTCTCCTTAACCAAATTGGTACAGTGAAAAAATATTGTAATAAATGACAGATGTGGTCACAGAAATTTTTATCCATCTGTTTTCTTCTCAATGGACACATGCAAAGTAAGCAATAACTCATTTATGCACCTTCATCTGTTTTCCAGAAGGCTCATTTAAGAGAAAATTTGAGAACTTGGGAAATACGTAATTCATTCGGAAAGTTGGTAGAACCAGTAAGCCCTGGGAAGGGCACTGCCCACGTTGCTTCACCACATCTTTTAAAGGCATCTTTCCCTTTTGAACTCTATGGCCAAATAAATGCTCCCATGGAACCTGTGGAAGGCCACTTCTTTTAAGGCAGGGAGAGGTTCTTAACCTTTTTGGTATCATGGACCCTTTTAGCATTCTAATGGGGCTTATAGACCCCTACTCAGAATATTATCTTTAAATACATAAAATACAGAGGTTTGAAAAGAAACCAAAGTTTAATAAAAATAAAGATGAAGGTTTTTTTTTTCTACACACAGTTTCATACCCTCCCCCTTGAAATCTATTTCTAGATTTCATAAGGGTCTATGGACTTCTGTTTTAAATTGATGGAAAGTAGGATGCTGGATGGGCTGAACCCTACAGAATTAATAAATAATTGTGCTATGAGATTTGGGGTTGATATTTAATGAGGACAAGGAGGCAGGTGAACTTTGAGGGAAATTCTTAAATAAATTACAAGTGTACAAATTTATCAAAGTGATATCTAAAAACTGAGAATATATTACTTTGTCTGCTTCCCCTCTGTTATTTCTACCTTCACAACCTCTCTTGAATCCTATGCTTTCTCTCTACTCACACAGGTACTACTTTATTTACTTATTGTTTTTTGGAGTGGGGAGAGCCGGACAATCGGGGTTAAGTGACTTGCCCAATGTCATGCAGCTAGTAACTGTTAAGTGTCTGAGACCGGATTTGAACTCAGGTCCTCCTGACTCCAGGGCCAGTGCTCTATTCACTACACCATCCCCCCTCCCCTATCTTATTCCCTCCCCCCACCCAGGTACTACTTTAACTAAAATTCTGCTTAGATTATTGCAGTGGCTTCCTAATTGGTCTTCCTGTCTCAAGTCTTTCCCTACTCCAGTCCATTCTACACACAACTGCCAAAATAATTGAAAATATGCTTCTTAATGGTAATCTTGCAGATAAAAGACATGAAACTCTCTTGTAACAAGGATGGAATTAAATTACCTCTTGGGGGTCTACCTTGACTTCAAGACATGTAGGCTTTGCAACCTCAAACAAAACAGAAGTGTGGGAAGACAAAGGCAGAGAAGGGAGGGAGAGAGGAAAGGAAGAAGAGAGTAAAGAGAGAAACAGAGAAACAGACACAAAAACAGATCCAGAAAGAGGCAGAGATAGAATTATCAAACCTTCTAGCCATTCTGAGGAAGATTGTTTCTGAATCTAGCTAAGCTGGTCTTTGGGGAATGGAATCCATCGTTTGATGCTACTTTCAAGAGAAGATGGAGGTTAGGAGGCAGGAGAGAGATTTTCCTATAGGAATAGACTGAATGTTAACTTTCTTGCAACATTTGAGACCTACATTGTCCTTTCCAGGGTATGTTCTTTGCTTGAGTTTTCCTGGCACAGGGAAGGCCCGGTTGACTTGTCCAAAGTCCTGAGTTTGCAAACATTGATATAATCTGTTGCTTAACCTATGTGCATTTTTTTTTATCATTTTTTTTTTTGCCTTTTGGAGGGCAATTGGGGTTAAGCGACTTGCCCAAGGTCACATAGCTAGTTTTTGTTTTAAGTGTCTGAGGCTGGATCCGAACAAAGGTCCTCCTGACTTCAGGGGTGGTGCTCTATTCACTGCACCACCTAGTGACCCCTTAACCTATGTGAATTAAAAAAAAAATGACCATCCCAATTCAGTAAAGGGCATTTTATTTTTTTAAACACAGAAAGGAAGAATCTTTTCTATTCAGTACTATTTGTGAACTGAATTCTTTTCAGGAAAACAATTTGCAGAGGAAAATCTGTTTCATGGAAGAAATTCTAGGATTATAGGATTCAAAATTGGAACGGACCTTAGAAATCTTTTACATAAGTCACCTCATTTTACAGATGAAGAAATTGTCCAGGGGAGCTTGAATGACTTGCCTTAAGTCAGTTAAGTAGTAAATGACCTAGCCAGGATTACAGCCCAGGTCCCCTCTCTCCAAATGCTCTTATTCTTATCCCAAGCTGGAAGGAAGCACTTAAAAGACTTTGAAACGATTTCTTTCAAGTATTTATTGATGTCTTTTGTTTATACTTTCCCAAGCCTCACTCCACTCCTAAATGCCGTTAGTGCCTTCTCTCTGAGATCACCACTCATCTGGTACTTACAGAATTGCTTGCATGTTGTCTCCCTTGATTAGAATGTGTAATCTTCCCCAGAGCATCTGACCCTGTGAGTTTTGTGTTTTTGGTTTTTGTCTTTCTTTGTGTTCTTACTGCTTATCACAATACTGATGACAAGTAAGTGCTTAATAAATGTTTGTTGACTGCTTGACCTCATTTCTCTTCCCCATATACTGCCCCCTTCACTTCCCATAGAACTATCCCTATAACAAAGTAAAAAAAAAAAAAAAGAAAGAAAGAAAAAAGAAAAGAAAAAGAAAAAAAGGGAAAAAAAGCCCAACTAAACTAATCATCAAGGATGACATTTTATTTCATGTTCGTCCTTGGCAGATGAGGGATGGAGGTTCATTCTTGCATTTCTTCTTTGGGGGCCAAGTTTGGTCATTATAATTTCACAAAATCCAATTCAGTTTTGTTCTTCTTGCCTTTTAATTTATATTGTAATCATAATGTCTGTTGTTTCCCTAGTCCTGCTAACTTTATCTTGCATCAGTTCATGTCTTCCCCTACTTCTCTGATTTCATCATTTCTTACAGCGTGATATTACCTTACATTTTTTTTTCTGTTGTTTAGTTGTTTTTCAATCTTGTCCAAGTCTTTGTGACATCATTTGGGGGTTTTCTTGGCAAAGATACTAGAGTAGTTTGCCATTTCTTTCTCTAGCTCATTTTACGGATGAGAAAACTGAGACAAACAGGGTTAAGTAACTTGCCCAGGGTCACACAGCTAGTAAGAATCTGAGGTCAGATTTGATTTCAGGGCTTCCTGACTCCAGGCTCAGCACTCTACCTACTTCACCACCTAGCTGGCCCTGTATTCTTGCACCACAATTCATGTAACTGTTGCCCATCAGTAGGTATCTACTTGGAAATGATTCTTTTTAACCCAGCTTTTTGGTTAAGCAACATGTTCTTATATTTTTTGATAACTTAAGAGGAAATGTTAAATAATACCAGCTGAAATCTCTTTGGGCTTTTTTCCTCTTTCTCAAATGGCATTGTGGTTTCTCTAATAATTTTGCCATTCAAGTGTTGGTGTTCTGGCATGCTCGTGTAATTAACAACATGGTCTATATCTTGGAAACATAACTTAATATCACTTTTACTAATTTAATTTTTTGATGATAAAATCATAGAATCTGAGTTAAAAGGGACCATTTAATCCAACCCATATTTAACCAGGATTTTTCTTTGGGGGAATATCCCTGGCATATGGTCATCCAGTATCTACTTGAAGACCTTTAGTGATTGGGTGCTCACTCATTACCTTCTATGGCAGGCTGTTCAAATTTTGGACAAGTCCTGATGGTTGCAAAGCTTTTCCTTACATTAAACCTGAATTCCCAAGTATCCATACATAAGTGAAGAAGGTATTGTTAATAAGCCAGCTGAACCAGTGATTATGTTACATTAGCAGGGAGTCAAACGACCACAAATGTCTTACTGACCACATGGTGGGATGGGGGTCATGGCTGAAATATGACTCTGAAAGGATCTACCTTATTTGAAAGAAATAAGATTGGTAAAGGGAGGTGGTATGTGCCAGGCATGGCTAGGCACTACAGATATAAAACAAAAAACAAAAAAGACAATCCCTTTCATTGTTGCTTACATAATAATAGAGACACAAAGCACATAAAGGGGAATATTGACTAAGAAAGAAGGTTTTGGTCTAGGCAGTCACCCCACCCTTTTCAGCAGCAATGATGTTACTGATTTGATAATTATTCCCAGAGCAAGAGATGTCAAGGGGACTGATATATGTGGTAGGGAGGGTCAGGACATGACAAGTTGCTTTCTAGGTAGATACCACCTTTCTGGGGGCTAGCTGGATCAGACGTGAGCCATTGGTCCCAGTTATTTTCTCTGGGGCCAAACGACCTATGGTCTCTTGTGTTCACAGAGCTTATTATTGATCTAGTAGTTATGGAGAAATAGCCGTAATAAAGAATAGAAGGTGGTAGTTGTATATGAGAGGAACAAGGTTTGGTACAAAGTTGAAAGATGGGAATATAATGCCTTGGTGTTCTGTGTTTACTTAGTAAATGCATATCTGGTAAATATCCACTGGTTTGGAGATGGCAACCAGACTACTATGACTAAAAATCTGAAATTGTGAGCTTGACGATGAGGTTCCAATGGAGAATCAGAATGATCCCAAAAGACTTAATTGCTGGCAGGAACAGGGAGCAAAGGATGTGTGCAAATAAAGTTACATGATTGAAAGCACCAGTCACTAGCCATGTGACTTCTGACACATCATTTCCTCTCTCTGAGGTTGTTTCTTCTTTTGTAAAATGGGAAGGTCATCTCTAGCCTGTCTACCTCCTCTAGGTGATCAGTAGTCATAATGAATGGGAAAGTACTTTAAACCAGATAGCCTTTTTAAAAATTGCCAATCTTTTCAATGGAAATGCTGAAGCAATATAGGCAACAAAGCTTATTGAGTTGTTTTCTTCTTTTTGAGAACAAAATAAAAACAACAACAAAAAAATCAAACCAAGGGGAACTGTTGTTTGACCACATGGAAGAATCTCTGCCATCTTGGTGTTACTGATACGCAGAATATCAGGAATGAAGATTAGCAATATATGTTATTTGTTGTATCACTGGAAGGTGCTAGGACCATAAGGAGGGAAGCAAGAAAGAAGAAAGGGAAGAGGGAGAGAAGGAAAGAGGGAAGAAAAAAGAGAGGAAATGGAGGAGTTATATAAAAAGGATTAAGAAGGATGGAAGGAAGAAAGGAATAAAAAAGAGGAAAGAAAGAAGCTGACCCAAGCCCAGGGAAGTATAGAACTGTAGTGGATTTTAGGAGGTGATATTCCTTCTGGTTGGATTGTAGGACCACTTTACCCCTCCAAATATTCCTTCCCAGAGGAATATTAACATCCAGAGGTGTTAACACTCCTTCAGGAAAAAAAAAAATTGAATTGTAGTATGAAATCAGACTGATACTTCCAGATTCTTGGCAAGCAGTCTTGTGCTAGTTTATAGTTAATAACAGCTATACTTCGCATTCTTTTCAGATTATGAAAATAAAGTTGCATTGAAAATAAAAAAGGAAGCAAATCTTTTCAAATTTGAAATGGACATCCATCAAACCTTTACCTTTTCATGACCAATAATGCATTTAAACCCCTCTAATTTAGATATTATTTTTCAATGGAATTTGTGTAGGGATCTCCTCTTCTCTCCTTCCCTCCCCACTCATCTTAGTCTAAATGTGCTCCAGGCAGAAAGCTGAAACAGCTCTCTCTGGTGCATGGACACATCCATGAATCCTGGGGCTCACTTGGTAACAAGCCGAGCTGTCCCCAGCTTTTGATCTCCTGCGGCAGAGCAGGGCAAAGGTGTCTGTACTTTGCTGAGGTCAGTCCCCAAAGTCCTCCCCCATTCTTTCTGCCAAAAGAACAGCATGTGAGGCTCGTGCTGCTTGTGTTTCCCCTCTGTTCAGCTCCAGCTTGCTCCCAACCTTTTAGGGTATGTTGTAGCAAAGAAGTTTCCCCAAAGTGATATGCATGAAAATACACCCCGGAAAAATATACCAGGAAAAAGAAGGTTGGGTTTTCAGGGGAAGTGGGGAGGAATAGTCCTGGACAAGTTACTGAAAGGGCTATGTTTTTGTGTTCTGCTTTTAAAATAATTCATGCATCATACAAGCTCTCTTGGCACTTGAGCAAACCAGTTCCATATTTTGTATATCTGGGAGTTCTATGCAGGCAGTGCCGCATAACTAGAACTGTTCATATTATTATTTTGGGGTTGTAGTGATCAGGTTTTGCTTTCCTGGGACTTATACAGGCATAGCACGTGAGGGGGATGGCTCTTAGATCACAACATGCACTGTGTGTAATGTTATCTTTGTCACACATGGAAAGAGAGTTGAACTGGGAGCTCATCGATTGAGACTCAAAGCCCTGGCCCCCATCCAGCTGGGCAACCTTGGGCAAATTGCCTCACTTCATCTCAGTTTCATCTGAAAGAAGGAGACTCATTCTGCTTGCACTGATTACCTACTATGATAGACTTAGAGCTGAAGGAACATCTAGTCCAAGGGTCCTTAACCACTGTCTGTGTCCTGGACCCCTGTGACACCTCTGTCCCCATAGTTGGACCCTTTCTCTGCATAATGATTTTTAATATATGAGATATAATATGTAGGCTGACAGGGGAAACCAGTTATATTGAAAATATTTTAAATAACGAATTCATGGGCCAGATATAGTCTAACCAGCTTCATTTTATAGATTAAAGATGCTGAGAATCAGAGAGATTAAGTGAGTAGTTTCAGGTCAATCCCCTAGAAAAGTGGGCAGATCCAGGATTCAAGCCAGGTCCTCTGGTGGCAAATCCAGTTCTTTTCCTATGAAACATGTGGCTGCTCTTGCTCTCTCTCCTATAGGGGTTGTGAGAACCAAATGAGATAGTAATATTAGTAATAATAATAATAACATCTACATAGCACCTAGTACATGCTAGGCACTGTCCTAAATGCTTTACAGAGCTTGTCTCCGGATCCTCGCAACAAACCTAGAAAGTAGGTGCTGCTATTCTCCCCATTTTACAATTGGGGAAACCGAGGTAGACCAGGGTCGCACAACTCATGAATATCTGAGGTCTCAGAGTTTTCTGACTTCAGGCTCAGTGCTCTATCTACTGCACTGCCTAGCTTACAGGTCTTTGCAAACTGTGAAGATTTTTATGAGCATTTCCACCACCAATGCACAGGGAGAGTTCACTCATCCAAAGGGAGATTAAACCTATTTAAAACAACAACCACAACAATAACAAGACTGTATTGCCTTAAGCCCCAGCCTTCTGCTCCCCCAGGATTGTAACATCAAGGCGATCCTTGAATTTTACAAATTTTCACAACCTTCACCCCAATTTCCATCTGTTGCCAGTTCTTGTTGACAACACCATCATCACACCTCTCCTGTCTATTCCCTTCTCTCTACTTCCACAGTCACAAAAAAAAGAGTTAATGTCATTTTAAGAGGAACATAGTCTCTATAACCAGGGAAGTGAAAGCCCCACTGCTCAGTTTCAGACCCCTTGGAATAGTCATTTCTATTCTGGGTACTGCATTTTAGAAAGGATATCAGTAAACTGGAGTGTATTGAGAGGGGAGTAACTAAGATGCGGGATGGGGTGGGCCTAGAGAAGGTGCCATATTGGTTGGTTGAATGTCTTAATTCCTTCTCTTCAGCTGGGTCACCAAGGGCCTCAGTGTCATTTTATCTGTCAAATATAGATCAACAATGCTTTTATCATCTACCTAATGAGGTTACTAGAAAGTATGTTCTTTGCAAACCATAAAGTTCTGTGAACTCTTACATTAAGGAATCCATATTTTCTAATGTACAAGAAAACAATCCTGTGTTTCTTGGAGCATCTGAAGATGCTCCACCAAGTGTCCAGTGTCCAAGAGGAGAAATAGTTTAGCGGCTGAGCAGCTCCCAGGTTTTTCTTATTTTGGGATTAGGACACTTCTTCCTGTAAATTAAGTTACTTCTGCCGTGATTATTGATGAAGTGAATTCTATCTCCCTATGATTAAGCAATATTTTCCAATGGGAAATCAAATTCTGCTTTGCCTCTTCTCTTTCTAATAGTGAGCCTTGTTTTGGTTCCCAGCCCTGGTCTACACACAAATGACCATCTGGTGTGCAGCTGTTGCATCAGAATGGAAAACTTTCTGCTCCAGGGGCCCAAAAGCTCCCTTTATACCTTTAGTCACCTTCGTGAACTGCTAATAGCTGGGTGGTAGAGGGCCTATTAGTTGTCTAGGTGGGACACAGACTTAGAAGACATCTCAAACACCGTGTCCTCAGTCCCAATGTCATGATTGCTCCCATTGGAATTACTCTTTTCTAGACGTATTGAAGGGGATGAGTTGTCTTAAATCTAAAAGAGGTAATCCTTCCTGGAAGCCTAGCTTTCCTGGAGAAGTCATGGTGTCAAACACTGAGCTATGGGCTTTAGCCAAGTGCATGTTCCAATGGTCATTAGAAATTGTTTGTTGAATGTTGACAGTATACTCTGGGCTGGAGAAAAGCCCAGTTCCTCCTTTCCACCCATACCCTGACAGAGTCAGAGAACATAATTAGGACACAAAATGCCCCATTCTCAGGACACATACATACACATTACAACCTGTGATTTCACTGATGTAGGAAACTCCCTCACGATGAAACTCCTTCCATCAATTCAATTTGGTGCCTTCTCTCTAGGCACCAAATAGTCTTAAGAATGTATTGACGACTGATAAGTATTTAACTATTTAAGACTGATAGTCTTAAGAGAGATGCTTGAACCCATGGTGTTTCAAATAGAAACAGATCTCTGACTTGCCTCTGGCTGCTGACTATAGCACTGTTTTCTTAGTAGTTAGTTTCATGAGTTATTATGGACCTACCTCTCAAACCCAAATCCATAAAAAAACAAAATCCCAAGACACAACTATTTACCAGTAGTCAACCTTCTGGTATGGAGAGTCTCCACCATTGGGTTTTCTGGTACTCAGACGACAGCCACAAAGACTTTGGTGGGGGCCTATATTTATACCTTTGTATGTCCTTCCAGGCCTTTAACACTATTGACGTATCCTTTGAGAATGTCTGCTCAATTTTATACCAAGAAGAAGCAATAGAATATGGTTTTGAGAAGATAACTAATTATTGTTCATCTAGGCAGCACATTGGATAGGGTCCTATAACTACAGTTGGGAAGACCCGAGTTCAAATTTGACCCATGCCTCATGTATGTATTAGCTATGTGATCCTGGTGTAGCAGCAAGCACTCTAGCATACCCAAGGTGGCTGCCAACACAGTTCTTAGATCTGCTTTTCTAAAGGAAAGCAACTCAAAATGGGTTAACAATCTTGCTTTAATCAAACATATGTCATTTACCTAGTTCAGGGGGAAAAGGTCAGCACCCTGAACTTCAGAGAATACAGAGGTTACAAGCAGACAAAAAATACAGACAGAGAAACAGATCAGCAGACAGGCTTCCAACTATCTGACCATTACATCCATACCTAGTTAGTTACCAGAAAGGGAAACACCAACATCTGGGTTTTCAAAGCCCCAGGGGGATCAATGGCTGCCCAGAGTCTAGTCTGATCAAATCATACAACTCTTCCCAAAGTGAGCCCCAAGCAAAACCTCACATCAGGGTATATACAGCCTTCTCCTGGTTCAGAGAATGTCGCAGCCCTCTAGACCCACTGCACAATCAAAAAGCAACCAGGTGTGGACATTCCTGAAAAACAAGCCTTCCCCCCCACATGCTCCATCTGACCACATTCAGCCTATTAGGGGGCAGAGTATATTTTCAAATCAAGGAAGGTTCTCAGAGTCACCTAAACCTATCAAAGGGCCTAGTGGTGGGGAAGATCTTAAATTCCCATTCCCATAGCACCTGGTCAAGTCATCTAGCTGCTATCTGTCTTAGTTTCCTCATCTGTAAAATGAGGATAATAATAGCTCCTATCTCCCAGAGTTATTCTGTAGTTAAAATAATATTCTTTGTTTGCTTTTTGGAGGGTAATTGGGGTTAAATGACTTGCCCAAGGTCACATGGCTAGTTTTTGTGTTAAGTGTCTGAGGCCAGATTTGAACTCAGGTCCTCCTGACTCCAGGGCCAGTGCTCTATTCACTGCACCACCTAGCCACCCCTTAAAATAATATTCTTAAAATGCTTTGCAGGGGCGGCTAGGTGGCACAGTGAATAGAGTGCCGGCCCTGGAGTCAGAAGGACCTGAGTTCGGAGCCGGCCTCAGACACTTAATCCGCACAAACAAAAACCTAGCCGTGTAACCTTGGGCAAGTTACTTAACCCCAATTGCCCTAAAGGGGCGGCTAGGTGGCGCAGTGAGTAAGAGTGCGGGCCTCGGAGTTTGGATGACCCGAGATCAGATCCGGCCTCAGAAAATGAGCACCCACGCATAAATAATGACTAGCCGTGTAACCTGGAGCAAGTTACTTAACCCCAATTGCTTTAAAAAAAAAATGCTTTGCAAATCTTAAAGCACTATGTAAATGCTAGCTATTAATAGCTAATAATAATTAGTTGTAGTAGTGGTAGTAGTAGTAGTATTAGTAGTAGTAGAGTAGTAGCAACTGCAGCATTAACAATAAGAACAATCATAAAAATAAGCTATCAGTCTCTCGGGGAACCAAAACTTTTTGGAGATTGACTCTTCCCATTCAGTCATCATTTCCTCCCCTGGCTGCTTCTTACTGCCAGGGGAGGAGATGGAAGGAGGTTATCTCCTCTTAAAGACCAGCTGTCTTTATTTATGACAGCTCCCAAAACTCATTGGATTAAGGAAGAAATTTTAGAAGAACTATCCCCGTACTATTTTTCCCCCTTGACACCATACCATAGGAAAAATTATTAACTAGTTTTTAGTTTGTATGACCTCAGAAGTTTCGTGGTGAAAACATGTTTTCCAATGTGAACATTTCTCCTTCTGTGAGTTTTTGGGCATTATGTTTTTAATGCAATCAGTGGTTTGGATCCTGAATTTCAACAATTTCCTCTCCTGGCCAGCAATTTGGATTTACTGGACAGTAATGGGTAAGCTGCTGAACCACTCTGTGCCCTAGTTTCTCCCACTCTCAAGTGGATGTAATTATACTTAATTCCTTGGATATCCTTAGTTGAATTTGTTTTTCCTATCATGGCTCTGTGAAGGCAGAATGCCCTACTAATGTAGGGCTTGTGGTATATGGGAGGAACATATGGAGATCCTCTGCCTTGGGGGAATTTAAATGGGTTAAGGTTAAATCTTTGTGAGTCAGAATCTAATTAATTGAGTTATTCAGTTAAGCAGTTGATTAACATTCTTATTATTTTTGAGGGACAAAGATAAGTGAGAAGGAGGAAAAGAAAAGACCTTATCATTATAAAATGAATTGTTTGGTACTTAATTTTAAAAAGCAGCTCTTTGGATATGTTTTGAGTTGATTATTGTTCAAACCTCTTTTACTTTCTGCAACTACATCTACAGACACAAAAAATGAGCATTAACATCTATAATGATCCTACAAGATTTCAATTAGAGAAGATTCAATTACCTACTCTATTGAAAGAGGAAATGGAATAAGGTGGTTTTGGCATTTCATTCATTCATTCAAAATGATCTTAATGCTTAGTTCTGACCATATTACTCCCCTGACCTAAAGCCTTCTATGGCTCCCTGTGGTCTAAAGAATAAATCACAAGTTCTTAGCTTGGCATTTAAACTAGGTGGTACAGTGGATAGACCTGGAGTCAGGAAGACCTGAGTTCAAATATGACCTCAGATACTTTCTAGCTGTGTCACCCTGAAGTCAAAATAAGGAGTTGAAACAAAGACTTTTACTTTCAACTTTGTTGCCTTCTGCTGGACAAAAACCCTACTGTATTTTTAAAAATTGCTTTATTTTTAATTTATGGAATAAAACAAGCATTTCCATAATACAGTACAAAAAAAGGATGATTACAAATAAATTATAAATCTGCTATGCTTAACTTCCCTTTCAAATATAAAACAAAATTATTGTATAAATTTCTTTTTTCCTCTCCTATCCCCTATCTTTGAGATGGCTACTATTAGAAATACACACACACACACACACACACACACACACACAATATGTGAAATTATGCTATACAGACTTCTATTTATCAGTTCTTTCTCAGGAGGCAGTTAATATCTTTCTTCATATGTCCTTTATAATTAATTTGGATATTTATAATAGTCAAAATAACTTATTCACTCAAAGTATTGTATTTTTTCTCAGCAAGTTGTATGTAAATGGTTAAAAGACTGTGAGAAGTTTAAAGAACAATGAAGAGAGTCATTCAAATAGAGGTGAATCTGAAGATATAGCTGCGTTCTGGAGACATTAGTGAATGGCTAAACATCCCTGCAAAGTTTAGCCTGGGTGAAAGAAAAGGAAAGGGAAGTGAAAAAGGAAAGGAAGGAAGGAAGGGTGGGGGAGAGAGAGAGAGAGAGAGAGAGAGAGAGAGAGAGAGAGAGAGAGAGAGAGAGAGAGAGAGAGTAAATACACCCAATGATATGAAAAGGAAAAGGAGCCTAGAGATTCTGGGGAGAAAATCACTTTGCTAAAAAGAATCAGTATGGTTTGAAAAACCAGAAGTTGGCCAGGGAAAAGAACTTTTCTCTGTTTCTGAAAAACACTGAAATTCGGTGTTTCTGAATTTAAAAGATCATATGCCCAAAGGAAGCAAAGAATTGGGTAATTTCGAGAAGGGTGGCCCTGATGTCGTCCTTTTCCTATCTCTTGCCCTGATTTCCTTAGGTTCTTGCTTAGATACATAATCATAATACCCTTGTCAAGTCACAGGAAAAGTTGTGAAGCAGAGAACATTTATCTACCTCACCCCCATCTCCATTCTATGACTTCTGTCCTTCCTTAGTTCATTCTTTATTCTCCCTTATTGGTACCTGGAGTTCTTTCCATATGAAAACCTTTTTTCAAAATCCCCAAGGATTCAGGTCTATTAAGTGAGAATATTACATGAATGGGGCTACAAGTGGAAAACAGTTTGGGACCTCATGAAAATGTAGAGGGAAGAGTCCCTTCTCCATTCTTTTCCCTTTTCTCTTTCTCTTATCATCCTGCCCTCTATACCCCTTTCCTGCTTTCTGTCCTCCTCTCCCTCTCCCTTTTCTTTCCCTTTCTCTCTCTTTCTTAGTGATCACTGCTTCCTTAAAATTATGATGGAGAAAGAAGGGGAAAACTGGGGACATCTAACACAGGCTCTAGGTTTTAACTCAACAGCTTTCAAAAGGTTCTGAGAAGGGTTAGGTAGAGTCTCAGAGATGGGAAAGAGGGAAGGAATAAGCCTTTATTTGGTATCTTCTAAGTGCCAGGCACTGTGCTAAGTGATTTACAAACAACAAGCAAAGGTAAGTGATTTACAAACAACAAGCAAAGGTAGGTGCTATTATGATCTCCATTTTACAGTTGGGGAAACTGAGGCAAGCAAAGGTTAAATGACTTACCCAGGGTCAATTTGGAAGTGTAAAAGGTTAGATTTGAACTCAGATCTTTAAAAAACATTTATTTTATTAAATTTGTAATCTACTTTTAGTTTACAACATTCAGTTCCACAATCCCTTGAGTTCCAAATTTTGTCTTCCTCTTCCCCCCTCCCCATTCCCTGTCATGGTGGCATGTAATCTGATACAGGCTCTACAAATACTTTCTCATTAAGCATTAGTCAAGTTGTAAAGATGAATTATAACCACTGAAGTGCACAAGAAAGAAGGAATCAAAACAAAACAAAGCACAAAAGAGAAAGAGCAAGTAGTTTGCTTCAATCTGTGATCAAACTGCTGTAGTTCTTTTCTCTGGATGTGGATATCCTTTCCATCATGAGTCTTTTGGAGTTGTCTTATAACCTTGCATTGCTGAGAGGAGCCCAGTCTATCGAAGTTAGTCCTCACAGATACGATGTGTCTGTAATTGTGTACAAAGTTCTCCTGGTTCTGCTCTCCTCACTCAGCATTAGATCATGTAAGTCTCTCCAGAATATTATGAAGTCTGTCTGCCCCTTATTTCTTATAGCACAGTAGTATTCCATTACATTCATATACCACAATTTGTTTAGCCATTCTGCAATCGATGGGCATCCCCTTGTGTAATGGAAATGAAGATTTAAAGATCTTCCCTGCCCCTAGGCCCTTTGATTAGTTTAAGAGACTTTGATTGGCTTAAAAGACTGTGAGAACCTTCCTTGATTTGAAAATTTACTCTGCCCCCTAATAGGCTGAATGTGGTCACATGGAGCCTGTGGTAGGAGGCTTGGTTTTCAGGAATGGCCACACCTAGGTGCTGTGTGATTGGGTCAAGAAGATTGTGATATTCTCTGATCCTGGAGAAGGCTATATAATCCCTGATGTGAGCCTTTGCTTTGGGGCTCATTTGATAAGTGTTGTGTGATTTGACCAGATGAGAAGCCATCGAGAGCCCCCCGGCTTTGAAAACCCAGATGTTGATGCTTCCCTCTCTGGTAACTGTGATTTTGGTATTGATAATGGTTGGAGAGTTTGGAAACCTGTCTATTTGATTTGTCTGTATACTCTGAAGTTTGGGGTGCTGACTTTTTCCCCCTGAACTAGGTAATATATGTTTGATTGATTAAAGTGAGCTTGTTAACCAATTTTGAGTTGCTTTCCTTTACAGAAGCAGATCTAAGAACCTGTGTTGGCAGCCACCCTGGGGATGTTGGGGTGCTTGCTGCTACACCTTGATGTCCAATTCTTT
The DNA here is from genome assembly GCA_011680675.1 of Gymnobelideus leadbeateri. Lineage (NCBI taxonomy): Eukaryota > Metazoa > Chordata > Mammalia > Diprotodontia > Petauridae > Gymnobelideus > Gymnobelideus leadbeateri. The sequence continues at coordinate 344,983 of WOXC01003666.1, read as the reverse complement.
GCCACCACAAAAAGAGCTGCTATAAATATTTTTGTGCAAATGGGTCTTCCTTCTACTTGTATGATCTCTTTAGGATCCAGTCCTAGAAGTGGTATTGCTGAATCAAAGGGCAAGCACTTTTTTATAGCCCTTTGGGCATGAAGTCAGATCTTCTTGATGCTTGACCAAGCACTCCATTCATTGTATTACCTAACTGTTGAAAATCCTACACAGGACAGGGCAGCTAGGTGGCACAGTGAGTAGAGCGCTGGCCCTGGAGTCAGAAGGACCTGAGTTTGGATCCGGCCTCAGACACTTAACACACACAAAGAAACAAACAAAAAAAAAAAACCTAGCCATGTGACCTTGGGCAAGTTACTTAACCCCAATTGCCCTCCAAAAAGGAAAAAAAAAATCCTACACAGGAGGTAAGCTGGGAGGTGGGGGAGGGGAGGAATGGAAAGCTTTCAGGAATGAAATTATGCAATCATAATTATCTAAAGAAAACAATGTGGGTATGGGTATGCATCAACCAACTTAGATTAATAAAGAATACTGCATCATGTAAAGAAGATGGAAAGCAAGGAAGGGTAACTGAAAATGAATGTCAATTGTGCTGTGACTTGTATGCAACATATCAAAAGGCAACTTCAGTATGAGCAAAAGTCAGTGAGGAAAACTACCAATAATAGAATAGAGGCAGAGCTAGACAAACCAGGGGCCATCACAAGTGCTAGTAAGGATTGCTTGCTTAGTTGGAGAGAGGGAAGAATGGGAAGGAAAGAGTGAGGGGGAGAGAGAAAGCAGGAGGAGGAAGGGAGGAATAGTGAGAGGGTAGGGGAGAATGGAAGGAAGATGGGACTTTCCCCTCTACATTTTAATGTGACCCATAACTATTTCCTCTTGGAAGCCCCAATTATTGTAAGAGTCTCAACAATACAAAGCAGAATCAGAACTAGACAGCTGGCCAGATGTTGGAATCTGCAGTTCAGTGCTCTGGTTTTTGGCTGTTGACTTTGTTTTAATTGTTAGTTACTTTCTATGAAGTTTCAATACTTTGGGCACACAATGGGAAGACAGGACTCATTAGAAAAGACCCTGGTGCTGGGAAAGATTGAAGACAAAAGGAAAAGTGGATGGCAGAGGATAAGATGGATGGGTAGAGTCATGGAAATAATGAATATGAGCTTGGATAGACTTTAGGAGATAGTGGAGGACAGAAGGTTCTGGCACGCTTTTGCTCCACGAAGTCATGAAAAGTTGGACACAACTCAATGACTGAATAAGAGTATCCACAAACTTTGTGCCAAGAGGAGGGTTAAAGAAGGGCTGGGACCAATGCCTGGGGTGGGTAAAGCGATGATAACATATGAAAGAGAGAAGGCACCTAACTTCCTACTTTGCATTCATTTTTCTCCTGAAGAGATACTTTATATTGAATTTTGTACTTCACCTTCCTTCCCATATCCCCCAGTCTGGCTTGTAGAAAACCTTAATATAGTTTAATGTCTGAGCTGTTTTACACAAATGTGTTATTTTTCAATAGATTGTAAGCTCCTTGAAGACAGGCACTTTCATCCTTTGTATACCTAGGTCTGGTATAGAGCATAGCATGTAGTAGATGTTTAATAAATGCTTGCTGAGTTTGGCACCCTTTTCTGCTTGTTCTGTGAATATTTGGTTTGATCAGGAAAAGCAATCCTAGGTGTCACAAAAAGGAAGAAGAAAATTTACTTTCATATCTTCACAGCTAAAATTTTCTGTAGATTCTGAAAGAGCTTCCATATACACTTACTCATCACCTTGAAAATTATGACTCTGTAGCATTAGCATCTTTAATTATCACCTCATTCCAACAGATGAAACTTGGATTTGTTGGAGATGGAGACTGGACCCTGTCTATTTTTCTATGATTTTTCAGGATAATAGACTCATAGACCAGACAAAGAAAAACTGAAAAGACTTTTTCAAGTCATCTAATTTTCCTTCTCACTTTACAAATGAGGAAATTGAGGCCAAGTGCTTTTTCTGAGGTCTCAAAGCTTGTTTGTAGCAAAGCCAGGACAAGAGATCCCAGGGACGAGGTTTCTTAATTTCCAGCTCAATGGGAATTTTCCTATAACCATACTGTGTCAATTATCACATGTATGTAGACAGCTGCCAATTTCTATCTGCAGCCCCTCCCTTGAGCTCCAATCTCACAGCTCTAACTGCCTGTTGGATTTATCTCTGCTTACATTTTCTGAATTCAACAGAGATCTGTTCCCTGCCTACTTCTAGACAGCAAAATGATATAGTGGATAGAGCATTAGAAATCAGGACAATCTGACCAAATCCTGCTCCAGACACTTATTAACTGTGTGACCCTAGGCAAGTCACTTAACCTTTCTCAGTCTCAGTTTCCTTATTATATAAAATGTGGGTAATAATATCACCTACTTCCCAGAATTGTTGTGTGGATCAAATGAAGTTAGAATTGTAAATATAAAGTTCTGGTTAAATCTTAGTTATTATTATCATTAATTTCTATTGATTTTCCATCATCCTCCAGTTATCCAGTCTCAAAACCTCCATCATTCTTTGACTTTTTCCCTTAAGTGTTTAATTGTCAAGTGGCTAATGCTACCTCCGAAGTATAAAAGTTTTTAGTTACTCCTTATTGCCTAATTAAAAAAAAACATATTGTCATAACTTAAAAAAAGTTCCTCCAGGTCCTTACAGGGCTCTTAATACAGGAGGTGCTTAATAAGTACTTATTAAATGGATAGATCAAGTCAATAGTGATGTCCTTTTCTTTTTTCCAAGTCTGGCTGAGATATTGTCATTTTTCCCAACTAGAAGATACCCCCTCCCTCCTTGAGGGGACATTGTCCAGAGACAGTCATTTTCTAACCTGGGTACTCTGTGTGTGTGTGTGTGTGTGTGTGTGTGTGTGTGTGTGTGTGTGTGTGTGTGTTATTCCTTTTACTAGATTATAAGTAGGGATAGTTTCGTGTTTCATTTTCATAGAAGGAGCACGGAGTGAAAGCTAGATAGTTAGGCTTGGAGTTAAGATCTGGGTTCAGATCCTGTCTGTGACCCTATTGTGTGTGACTAGGTAAATCACTTAACCTCTCACAGCCTTAGTCAACTTTATAAGCCTTGTTTTAGTTGAGTTGCAATCTGCAGAGGTACTTCCACATTGACATAGCTTTACCTAAGCCCACTATTTGGTAACTTCCTATTTTAGCTAATTCTTGTCATTAGGGAACATTTTTTCTTCCCTCCCTACTTTCTCTCTCCCTTCCTTTTCCTTCTCTTTCTCTCTCTCTCTTTTTTTGCTTTATCTCTCACTTTTTCCTTCCTTTCCTTTCTTTTCCTTTCCTTTCATTTTCCTTCCTTCCTTCCTTCCTTCCTTCCTTCCTTCCTTCCTTCCTTCCTTCCTTCCTTCCTTCCTTCCTTCCTTCCTTCTTTTAAAGGATTCACATTCAGTGCTCTGGACAAAACTCAGGCTACTCTGCCCTAGTTATACCTTTGTCCTACCTCAAAGATCTCCTAAAGTGCTGCCTTCTCCCATAGGACTTCCTAGATTACTCCAGCCCAGTGATTCCTTCTTTTTCTGAATTTCTTTTTTTACTTGTCTACACCCCACAAGTTATCCCCTGATTCTGGCTTCCATTTTTCTGTGCTCTCATTTTTCTAGTTGTATATTCTCTTATTGTTTCCTCAGTACAGGGACTGCAGAATAGATTTCTGTCCTATATTCTGGGCCTCAGTAACCTAGTACGGCATTCTGAGTAAGCATTGAGAACATGCCTTTTGACTGATGTACTCCCATCAGCTCCAGCCCCAGGTCAGAAAACTAGGCTCATTGAAACTCAGTTCCTAGCTCTTTCCAACAGTTAAGTAGAAACCTTGGGCCTGCATTTTTGTAATATCACTCTGGCCTAGGTGCCTTGCACTGCTGGGGAAAGCCAAGACCATCTTGCATCCATTTATGGAACACGCCTTCCAAGGATAGAGCAAGCAGGAGGGACAGACTGGGAAAATACTTTGTCTGTCAGCGCTGCAGTATTAATGGCGTTCACTGCGTTGCTGGATCATAAATAATAGTCCATTCTTCTCTCCAAAGAGAAGCAAGTTTGGGGTCCAGGCCAGAAACACAATGTGAACAAGACCAAGTTTCCATAAGTACAGAATGACATGGATTACACGACATCTGACCAATCCATGGGGATCAGGACAAGAAGCATTTCTTTAACAGCCCTTTGCAGTGAATTATGTTTGTTGCCATGAAACCCCTAAAATAGATCTGATCTGATGTTTCCTATATAGAACTAGTGCTGTGGTGGAAAGAGCCCTAGGCCTGGGGCCTGATACCTGTGTTCAAGCCCCCTTTCTGTCATTTATTAGCTATGGGTCCTTGGGCACTGCCTGCTTTTTACCGAGACTCAGTCTCCTCATCTGGAAAATGGGTCAGTAAACATTTGTGCTCCCCATGTCACAGGGCTGTTATGAGTGCTATATATATATATATATATATATATATATATATATATATATATACATATATATGTATATATATATATATTTTAATCTTAAAGAGGTAACAAGGTATATAGGGGATAATCAGCCTAGAGTCAAGTCTAATGCCTAGGACACAACCTGGCTGCCTGACCCTGAGTCAATCACTGAGCTTGTCGGTGCTTCAGGCAACTCCCCAGGGCTCTCAGATACAGAGCAGTTGTAGTCTTCCATTGGTGGCAGGCATCTCCTCATTGAGTCACTCCTAAAACCAATGATCAAAGGTTGGGTAAAAATGTGCTATATGAATACAGACTTATTATATTGAGAGGGAATGAGCCAAAGTGCATAGAAAGCCAGTCTCAGAACCAGGGAGACCTGGGTTCAGATCCTGCCTTTCATTGAGTTCAAATCTGCCCTCAAATCTGCACTAGCTACAGGACTCTGGGCTAGTCACTTACTCTCCGTCTGTTTTTTCAACTGTAAAATGGGGGGGGGGGGGTCATAATAGCATCTAACTCTAAGGGTTGTTGTTGATCTACATAGTATTTTTAAAGTGTTTAGCATAGTGCCTGGACATAGTAGGTGCTTAATAAATCTTCCTTTCCTTTCTCCTCTCCTCCTCTCCCCTCCTCTCCTTTCCTCCCCTCTTCACTCTTTTCCTTTTTTCTCTCCTTTCCTTTCTCCTCTCCTTTCTTTTCCTTTCCTCGTCACTCCTTCCTTCCCTTCTTTCCTGGTACTTCTAAGAATTTTCTATAAAATTATAAGTTACAAATGACTTGCCTTCTGAATTGATAGCAGTTTCCATGCCAGTAGTTCCCTATTCTTACAGAATCACAAATTCAACTAAAAAAAGCAAAGCCAAAATAAAACAAAAAAAAATCACTTTGATAAATGATAATAATAGCTAACATTTGTTTAGTACTACAAGGTTCACGTAATGCTTTGCATTTATTATCTCATTTAATTCTCACAACCCCCCTGGGAGATTGACACTATTTTTATCCCCATTTTACAGATGTGGAAACTGAGGCAGAAAGCAGGCAAATGACTCACTCAGGGTCATACAGCTAGTAAGATTCTTGGCAGAATTAAAATTTAAGTTTTCCTGCTTTCAAGTCTAGAGTTCTATTCACTCTACTACCTAGCTGATTGTGATATTGTGTATGAGGTGCATAGTACAGAGTAGTTCACTCAGTAAATACTTAATTGATTATTGATTTTAATACATACAGTAGACCAACATTAGGGTTTGGGATACCTGGGTTCAAGTTCTATCACTAAATAGTTGAGGAATCAAGTAATTTCAGTTCTCTGAATTTCAGTTTTCTTATCTTTTAAATGGGGATGAAAATACTTGTACTATTTACCTGAAAGGGTGGTTATGAAGCTTAAATGATATAATATAAGGCACTACATTTTTTTAATTTGTGTCATGTTTTATTATTCTGGAAGACATCTTGGCATATTTGAAAACCAATGAACTTGGAGTCAGAAAACCTGGGTTCAAGTTTTTGCCCTGAAATTTGCTTACTATGTGGCATTCAAACTCTATCTGCCTCAATTTCCAAATCTGCAAAATGGGAATAATAATTGCACTTCCTCCCAGGTTGATTGAGAAGATCAAATGAGATAATAAATATAAAGCACTTTGCAAACTTTAAAGGAATAAAGACATTTTAGCTGTGATGACATGGTACATGAGTCATGTTTGGACAGGTCAAGGAAACCAGACCACACCCTAGGGATCATCTATAAAATATCAAGGGAGTTGAAAAGGGACTCCTTCTGAAAATCTGAGGAAGTGTAGAAACCATATCACTGGGAAGAGTAGGACAGACCTTGGCCAGGGCTCCTCCTTTGCATAGAAAAAGACTTTGTAAGCTTTGTAGGAATCGGCAGGATGTTGGACCTTCCATCAGTGTCCAACCATGGGAAAATGTTAATGACAGAAAGCGGCTTCCAGCAACCAGGAGGCATAAGTTTCCCCTTGTAATGGTAATGTTAATTTGAAGATTTTCCCTACCCCTTAATAAGCCTAAGGGAATTTGAAGACCTTCCCCAATTTGAAAATAAACTCTGCCCCCTAATAGGTTGAATGTAATCACATGGAGCCTGTGGTGGGAGAAGTTTGGTGAAGGGTACAGCAGAGCCCACAGGAAGCTGGGAATCAGAGCTAGACTACACAGTTGGGAGGAAAGCATGCTTCTGAGGGAGACAGTCTTGTGAGTAAAAGTTGTTTTTTTGTCACATGTGTTTGCCAGCTAGGCTTGTGTTGGTTTGTGGGAAGGCTAAAGGATGGTGTGGCTCTCTGCTATGTTGTGATGCATTAACTTCTATGTTGCTATGACTGAGTAGATTTCCTGGTGTTAGATTTGGTTTTCTGGTGTCTAAATAAATGTTTTGCTTCTGTCTTATATACGGAGGGTCTGTTATATTTTGTGATCTAGCACCATGCAGGTGTATTTATTGTGACCATGAGCACTGTGAATATTGCATTGGTGCTACACCCCTTTTGTCCCTTGTGCTCTCTAAATGCCAGTCCACTTTGCCCTGAGCCCTGTCTATACTTGTAGGACAGTGTGCATAAGGAGAAAGAATGTTTTGTACTGATTCCTCTTACTGTGCTCACATAGAGGATAATTGCTCTCTCAAAGTTACTTAGGGCTGATTGAGTAAAATGATTCTCAACTGATTATACTAGATTTAAAAATAAAGCATTTATTAAGTGCGTATTATGTGAAAAGCACTAGGGTTATAGATAGAAAAGTCAGACAGTCCCTGCGCTCAAGGAGCTCACATTCTAATGGGGGAGACAAAACATACAGTAGGTTTTGGTCGCAAGTCAGATGCAGAGGTCCCATGGTCCTTAGGATGCAGTGGCAAAGCAGATGGCAATCTGTCTTCTTTACTGTTATTTCCACTTGAGGGTAAAAGCACTAGGGAAGTCTTGAGATAATAACATTACAGATCCTTCAGGGGTACCCCTTAGAACACTCTGGAAAATTTAGTTCTTTTTTTTTTTAAATTAATTAATTAATTAATTTTTAGTTTTCCACATTTGGTTCCACAAGCTTTTGAGTTCTAAATTTTCTCTACCTCTCCTCCCCAAGACAGCATGCAATCTGATATAGGCTCTCTATACACATTCATATTAAACAATTTTCACATTAGTCATGTTGTAAAGAAGAATTAGAACCAATGGGATGAACCACAAGAAAAAAGAAACAGAGAGAGAGAGAGAGAGAGAGAGAGAGAGAGAGAGAGAGAGAAAGAGACGCAATTAGTATGCTTCAATCTGTATTCAGACTCCAAAGTTTCTTACTCTGAATGCACATAGCATTTTCCATCATGAACCTTTTGGAGTTGTCTGAGAACCTTCCATGGCTGAGAAGAGCTAAGTCTAACAAAGTCATCACACTATGTGGCTGTAACTATATACTATATTCTTCCTGGTTCTTCTGTTCACTTCACTCAGCATCAGTTCATATAACTCTTCCCAGGTTTTTCTGAAGTCTGACTGCTCATCATTTCTTATAGTACAATAGAACTCCATTACATTTCATATACCACAATTTGTTCAGCTACTCTCAAGTTGATGGGTATTCCCTCAATTTCCAATTCTTTGACACCACAGAAAGAGCTGCTATAAATATTTTTATACATGTGGGTCCTTTTCCTACTTGTATGATCTATTTGGGATACAGCCCTAGAAGTGGTATTGCCGGGTCAAAGGGTATGACATTTTTATAGCCCTTTGAGCATAGTTCAATTTGCTCTTCAAAATGACTGGATCAGTTCGCAACACTACCAATTTTCCCAAATCTTCTCTGGCATTTATAATGTTCCTGTTTTGTCATGTTAGACAATCTAATAGGAATGATGTGGTACATAAGAATTGTTTTGGTTTGCAATAGTGGTTTAGAAAATTTTTTCATATAACTATAGATAGCTTTAATTTCTTCCTCTGAAAACTGCCTATTCATATCCATTGACCATTTATCAACTGAGGAATGACTTGTATTCTTATGAAAATGACTCAGTTCTCTATATATTTTAGGAATGAGGTCTTTATCAGAGACACTGGTTGTAAAATTTCTTTCCCAGTTTTCTGTTTCCCTCCTAATCTTGGTTCCATTGACTTTGTGCAAAATCTTTTCAATTTAATATAATCAAAATTATCCTTTTTGCATTTCCTAATGTTCTCTATCTCATTTGGTCATAAATTCTTCTGTTCTCCATAAATCTGACAAGTAAACTATTCCTTTCTCTCCTAGTTGGCTTGTAGTATTGACCTTTGTATCTAAACTGTGTGCTCATTTTGACTATTTTGGTATACAGGGTAAGATATTGTTCTATGCCTAGTTTCTGCCATGCTATTTTCCAGTTTTCCCAGCAGCTTTTGTCAAATAGTGAGTTCTTATTCCAGAAGTTGGTGTCTTTGGGTTTATCAAACAGTAAATAACTATAGCCATTGATTACTGTTTTATGTACCTAAACTATTCCTAAACTGATCCACCATTCTATTTCTTTTTCCTTTTTTTGCTTTTTGGCGGGGTGGGGGAGGGGGAGGGAAATTAGGGTTAAGTGACTTGCCCAAGGTCAAATGGCTAGTTTTTTTGTGTAAAATGTCTGAGGCTGGATTTGAACTCTGGTCCTCCTGACTCCAGGGCCAGTGCTTTAGTCACTGCACTACCTAACCACCCCTACACCATTTTATTTCTTAACCAGTACCATGTAATTTTGATGATTGCTGCTTTATAATACAATTTAAGATCTTGTTTGGCTAGACCACCTTCTCTTGCATTTCTTTTGATTAATTCCCTTGATTTTCTGAACCTTTTGTTCTTCAAAATGAATTTTATTATTTTTCTAGCTCTATAATTTTTGATAGTTTGATTGCTATAACACTGAATAAACAAATTAATTTAGGCAGAATTGTCACTTTTATTTTATTAACTCAGTCTACCCATGAGCAACTAATGATTTTACAATTATTTAGTTCTGACTTGATTTGTGTGAAGTGTTTTGTAATTGTGTTCATCAATAATGTTGTAATTGTGTTCTGAATTTGTTTTGGCAGGTAGACTCCCAAATATTTTATGTCTACAATAACTTTAAATGGATTCTCTTTTCTGTCTCTTGCTGTTGGGCTTTGTTAGTCATATATAGAAATGACAGTGATTTATATGGGCTATTTTATATCCTGCAACTTTGCTGAAGCTGAGTATTTCAGGTAGTTTGTTACATGATTTCTAGGATACTCTAAGTATATCATCATATCATCTGCAAAGAGTGATAGCTAGTTTCTTCTTTGTCCATTCTAATTCCTTCAATTTCTTTTTCTTTTCTTATTGCTAAAGCTAATGTTTCTAGTACCATATTGAATCACAGTGGTGATAATGAACATACTTGCTTCACCCTTGATCTTACTGGAAATGCTTCTAGCTTATCCCCATTACATATAATGCTTACCAATGTCTTCAGGTAGATGTTGCTTATCACTTTAAGGAAGGCTCCATTTATTCCTATGCTCTCTAGTGTTTTTAATAGGAATGGATGTTGTATTTTATCAAAAGATTTTTCTGCACCTCCTGAGATAATCATACAGTTTCTGTTAGTTTTGTTGTTGATATGATCAATTATGCTGATAGTTTTTCTAACATTGAGCCAGCCCTACATTCTTGGTATAAATCCTGGTCATAGTGTATTATTCTCATGACAAGTTGCTGTAATGTTTTTGTAACATTTTATTTAAAATTTTTGTATCTTTATTCATTAGGGAAATTGGTCTATAATTTTCTTTCTCTGTTTTGACTCTTCCTGGTTTAAGTATCAGACAATATTTGTGTCATAAAAAGAATTTGTAGGACTCCTTTGCCTGTTTTCCCAAATAGTCTATATAGTATTGGAATTAATTGTTCTTTAAATGTTTGGTAAAATTCACTTGTAAATCCATCTGGTCCTGGAGGCTTTTCTTGAGGGAGTTCATTGGTGGCTTGTTCAGTTCCTTTTTCAGAGATGGGGTTATTTAAGTATTTTACTCCCTCTTCTGTTAATCTGGGCAGTTTATATTTTTGTAAATATTCATCCAATTCACTAAGCTTGTCAAATTTATTGGCATATAGTTGGGCAAAATAGTTCTTAATTATTGTTTTAAATTCCTCTTCATTGGTGATGAATTCACCCTTTTCATTTTTGATATTGGTTTTCTTCCTTCTTTTTTAAAATAAAATTAACCAAAGATTTGTCTATTTTATTGGTTTTTTTTTCATATAACCAGCTCTTAGTTTTATTTATTAGTTCAATAGTTTTCTCAACTCCAATTTTCTTAGTTTCTCCTTTGGTTTTCAGTATTTCTAATTTGGTATTTAATTGGAGATTTTTTATTTGTTCTTTTTCTAAAAATTTTTTAGGTGCATGTTCAATTCATTGATCTCTTTCTTTATTTTTTTTTTTATGTAAGCATTTAAAGATATAAAAATGCCCCTAAGAACTGCTTTGGCTGCATCCCATAAGTTTTGGCATATTGTCTCATTATTGTCATTCTCTTAGATGAAAGTTATTGATTATTTATAATTATATTATTTAGTTTCTAATTAATTTTTAGTCCAAAAGTCTTCCTAATTCCAGGGCTGGTGTTCTATTCACTGCGCCACCTAGCTGCCCCTAGTCTATCTTTCCATGGCTCTTTATTAATATAATTTTATTGCATCATGATCTGAAAAAGACGCATTTAATATTTCTGCCTTTCTACATTGGATTGTGAGATTTTTATTTACTAATACATGGTCAGTTTTCGTGGAGCTGCCATGTACTGCTAGAACAAGGTATATTCCTTTCTATCCCCATTTAGTTTTCTCCAGAGGTCTACCATATCTAACTTTTCTAAAATTCTATTCACCTCCTTACTTTCTTTCTTGTTAATTTTGTGGTTAGATTTATCTAGTTCAGAGAGGAAGAGGTTGAGATCCTCCACTAGTATAGTTTTGCTGTTTATTTCTTCCTGTAGCTCCTTTATTAACTTTTCCTCTAAGAATGTGGATGCTATACTACTAGTCGAATATATATTTAGTAATGATATTACTTCATTGTCTATGGTTTCTTTTAGCAGAACATAGGTCCTTCCTTATCTCTTTTCATTAGACCTGTTTTTGCTTTTGCTTTGTTTGAGATCAGGATTGCTACCCTAGTTTTTTTTTTTTTAAGTTCAGTTGAAGCACAATATTTCCTATTCCATCCTTTTATCCTGTTTGTATCTCTCTGTTTTAAATGTGTTTCTTGTAAACATATTGTGGGATTAGGATTTTTAATCCATTCTGCTACCTGCTTCTGTTTTATGGGAGAATTCATCCCATTCACATTCACAATTATGATTATTCTCTGTATCTTTCCATCCTATTCCCCCTTCCTACTCCTCATTTATGCTTTTCTTTCTCCTTTCTCCCTTTCTTCCTCACTAGAATTTTGCTTTTGAACACCACCTCCCTCAATCTGCCCTTCCTTCTATGAATCCCCCTCCCTTTTCTTTCCCTTTTCCCTTACTACTTCTTCCCTCTCTTCTATCTCTCCCGCCCTTTTCTTTCCCCTCCAACTGCCTACAGGGCAAGCTAGATTTCTATACCTGAGTATGTTATTCCTTCCTTGCATCAAATCCAAAGAGAAAAGTTCAAACAAACTCATCTCCCTCCCTTCTTTCCCTCTACTGTAATATATTTTTGTGTCTCTTCATGTGATTTAATTTACCCTTTACTGCCTCCTCCTTTCTTCTTCTCCCATTATAATCCTTTTTTTTTTTACCATTTATTTAGTTTTTTAATCATCACATCAAAATCAACTTAAACCCAACCCCTCTGTCTACGTATTTCTCTTTTAGATGTCATAATAAAAATATAGTTCTTAAGAATTTTAAGTATCATCTTCCCATGTAGGGATGCAAACAATTTGCTTTTATTGAAAGGCATTTTTTCCTTTTCTGTTTACCTCTTTATGCCTCTCTTGAGTCTTATGTTTGAAATTCAAATTTTCCATTGAACTCTGGTCTTTTCATCAGGAAAGTCTGGAGGTCACCTATTTAATTGAATATCCATCTCCTCCCCTGAAAGACTATACTCACTTTCACTGGGTATTGATCCTTGGCTATAGTCTAATTTCCTTTGCCTTACAGAATATCATATTCCAAACCCTCTGGTCTTTTTTTTTTTTGGAGGGGTAATTGGGGTTAAGTGACTTGCCCAAGGTCACATGGCTAGTTAAGTATCTGAGGCCAGATTTGAACTCAGGTCCTCCTGATTCCAGGGCCAATGCTGTATTCACTGCACCACCTAGCCAACCTGACCATCTGGTCTGACCATCTAGAAGCTGCAAGGTCCTGCATAATCCTGACTGTGGTTCCATGATATTTGAATTGTTTCTTTCTGGCTGCTTGCATTATTTTCTCCTTGATCTGATAATTTTGGAATTTGGCTACAATGTTCCTTGGCATTTTCAATTTGGAATCTCTTTCAGGAGGTAATTGGTGGATTCCTTTGATGACTATTTTACCTTCTGCTTCTAGGACCTCAGAGCAGTTTTCCTTGATAATTTCTTGAAAGATACTGTCAAGCCTCTTTTTTTTGATCATGCCTTTCTGGTAGACCAGTAATTCTTAAATTATCTCTGCTGGATCTATTTTCCAGGTCAGTTTTTTTTTTTTCAGTGAGATATTTTACCTTTTCTTCTAGTTTTTCATTCTTTTGACTTTTTTTGACTGATTCTTAATGTCTCATAGAGTTATTAGCTTCTATTTGCCCAATTCTAATTTTTAACAAATTGTTTTCTTCAGTTAGCTTTTGTTCCTCTTTTCCATTTGGCCAGTTCTACGTTTTAAGGAGTTGTTTTCTTCAGTGTACTTTAAAAAAAAATTGTTAATTGTATTTTTAAAGGAGTTGTTCAGTTTTTCTTCTACATCTCTTATTTGACTTTTAAAATCCTTCTTGAGCTTTTCCAAGAAGACTTTTTGGTCTTAAGACCAGTTCATATTTCCCTTTGAGGTTTTGAATGTGGATATATTGACAATATTATCCTCTCCTGAATTTGTGTTTTGATCTTCCTTCTCAACAAGATAACTTCTCCATGGTAATTGTTTTTCTTTGTTGCTTTTTGCTCATGTTATTTTCCGTTTTTTCTGGCTTTTAAATTTGATCCCTGCTTCTGGGGCTCAGGGTGAATTGTCCAAGACTGGTTGTGCTGGAGGCTAAGGGCCTGGTTACTGTCTTTGTGTGCTGGGGCCTTAGGTGCTGGAAGCTGGAGGTTGTAGTGGTTTGGTAGTTTACCTGGTGCTGAGTTGAAGTTGGTGGTGGTGGCATATGTGTGCCTGGTTTTGGAACTTGCCCACTCTACCACACTGTGGCTTGGGATCTCCTGCTGGTTTGCTGAGGTGGAGTTTGCCACTGGCTTGCTGGGATGCCTCCTGTCCTGTACTGGTCCCCTTCAGCCACAGCAAGTGGGAACTTTTCCATTAATCCCCCTAGCCTCCTCAGCTAAGAGACTGCTGTACCCCCATCTTTCTGAGGGCTCCGCTATTCCAGGATTTTTCCTGGTTCAATATTCTCAAGTTTTTTTTCAAGGTCTATAAGGGAGGGTGACAGCAAGGTACTGATTTCTCTGCCATCTTGGCTCCTGGAAGTCGAAATAAGTGACTTTCAAACATTCCATCTGTGGGGCTGATAGCTCCAAAGCAGCCACTTTCATTGCTGACTGCCCTGAGCGGGACAGCACTCCTGTCTCTCCCAGTTCTAACAGACCCCTCCCACTGATCTCAGTTGTCTCTGGCATCAGTGGCCTGAGAGGTCTAGAAACCATCACTGCTGCCAGTGATTGAACTCTATTTCTAATAGGTGTTGGAGTTGGGATAAGGGTTTTCACAGCATACATGGGCTCCATTTTAAACAAAGAAATAGATTTTTTCAAAATATTGTAATAGTGATGACTTTAACACATTTAAGCTACTCTTTCAGCTGAACATCAGAAACCATAATTTTTTGTGCCACAGACATTGATCTTATTTCACTTCTGGATTTTTCAACTTTATATTATAGAATCTTAGAGCTAGAAGAAACCATAGAAGTCATGTAGTTAAATGAATGAAACTGAGGATTCCGGTGATAAAGACCTTATCCAAGGCCACACAGCTAGTCTTTGTCTCATCTGAGCTACTGAGGGGAAAGGAAGGAGGGAAGAGGAGAAAGAGGTAGAGGATAAGTCATAAGGAGAGAGGGGAAGGAGAGAACTAGAACTAGAAAATAGAAATAAAGAGGGCAGAGGTGGAGGGAGGGAGAAGGATAAATCAATCAACAAATATTCACTGAACACCTTAGCACTGTATCAAGCAATGTGCCTAGAATACAAAGACAAAAATAAACCAGCCAGGGAATATTCATTCTATGGCAGGCAACACCTATCTATCTATCTATCTATCTATCTATCTATCTATCTATCTATCTATCTATCTATCTATCGTCGGTCTATCTATCTATATCTATAATCCATCTCTCTATCTATCCATGTGTCCATCTGTCTACCCATTCTCCCATCTACTCTTCTATCCACCCACCTGTCCACCCATCAATCTGTCTACCTATCTCTCTTTGTCTATCTATATATCTATGTTTCCATCCATCCATCCATCCATCCATCCATCCATCCATCCATCCACCCATCCATCCAACCATCCATCCACCTATCTCTCTATCTTTCTACCAATTTATCTTTCTATCTACCCCAGCTTTTGCACAGTCAGTGCAAAAGCATAGAGAAATAAGATGGAATGTTATATGCAAGGAACACCAAATAGTTTAGCTTGCTGGACTTCCAATCAAATAAATTAAATTATACTTATGAAGGAGGAAGAGTATGGGGTAGCAAGAGGAAAATAAAAATGCTAGAGTAGGAGAAGAAGGAGGTTGATTGTTAGGAATTATAGGAGAAATGGAGAATG
Source organism: Gymnobelideus leadbeateri (assembly GCA_011680675.1). NCBI lineage: Eukaryota > Metazoa > Chordata > Mammalia > Diprotodontia > Petauridae > Gymnobelideus > Gymnobelideus leadbeateri. The sequence continues at coordinate 329,523 of WOXC01003666.1, read as the reverse complement.
AGACATGCAGGGAGATAAAAGGCAATTTGAGGAGAGGAAAGAAGAGGTCAGAAGAAGGTTGTGTCTTGTTAGGTGTGTGTGTGTGTTTGTGTGTGTGTGTGTGTGTGTGTGTGTGTGAGAGAGAGAGAGAGAGAGAGAGAGAGAGAGAGAGAGAGAGAGAGGGAGAGAGAGAGAGAGGTGGGAGGGGAGAATGTTTACTACATCCATTTGTCCATTTGTCCCTTTCAGGTGAGACCAGTGGTACCTCACTAGTCTCACTTAGCTAGAGAGGATTTTTTCTCCTGTAGCCTTACCTTGCTATATATCATCACCCCAGAATCCTCATCAGGCAGCACTACAGAGTTCTTGTTTTCATCTGTGCTTAGAAGCTCCTGAGAAGTGACAAGTATTTTCATACCAGAAGTAGAAAACATTGACTTCCCATTTCTGGGAAAGGAGCCCATTTCTATATTGTAAATATGGTATTGATTTTCCCATTTTTTTTCAAATGTAAAGCCAAATGACTTTATCTTGCTTAGTTCTCTCTTTCTTATTATCACCATTCAAAATGTCAAGAGACCTTCACAATATTGGATTTGTTAGGTGTTTCCCACTTCCTCAGTAATGGGCTATAGTTAGAGTGAATGTGTCACTGAAGATAAACATATTCTGTCTATTGGCTAGGTCAGCACATACAAAGCAAAAGGGGAAATTAAAATGGTTATTGGTATGCAACAGAAATAAAAACAGCCAGCTGGTGATGTGTACAGAGAAGTGAATATGTCCAAGGCCACATGACTGCTTGGAAACAGATATCTATATACCAATTTTATACCAAGTGCACAATCACTTAGAAATTTATGTTGACGCATTGTTTATTGTTATTTCACATAAGTGATTTTTTTTCTCCTGATAACTGAAGTTCATCATTTCAACTGCTTTTCCTTGCCCTCTGCTGAGTAATGGAATTAAAGAATAACCAAATATCAGAGTTGGAACAGACCTCTGTGGCCTTTTATTTCAATACTTACCTGATCAAAAATCCACTCTAGAGCATACCAAGATCTGATCTTTCATCCTTTGCTGGGGTTGGAGTGAGGGACCACTACCTCATGAATCAGCCCATTCTAATGTAGTCCAAATTATTAGGAATACATTTTTTACATCAGGTCTAACTCTGCCTCTTTGTAACCTCTGTCCATTCTTTCTTATTTTGCCCTTTGAGGCTGGAAAGAACAAATCCAGTCCCTTTTCCATGTGCTGTTGTTGTTTTGTTTCAGTTGGGTCTGACTCTTCATGACCCCATTTGAGGTTTTCTTGTCAAAGATACTGATGTGCTTTGCCTTTTCCTTCTGCAGCTCATTTTATAGATGAGGAAACTGAGGGAGGTTAAGTGACTTGCCCAGGGTCACACAGCTAGTAAGTGCCTCAGGCCAGGTTTGAACTCATAAAGATAAGTCTTCCTGATTCCGAACCCAATGCTCTATTCACTGTGCCACTTAACTGACCATGTGACAGCCTTTCAAGTATAATTTCTTCTCTAGCACTGTTTCTCTGACTACAATTGACATTACCAAGCCCACTCCTAGCACTTCCTCTCATGGGCCCTCATCAGTATGCTCCCATTAACAACAATACAAAGACAAAAATAATAGCTTTTAAAAGAGATATTTACTGAGAATTTAGAGCAAGAACACAGCTCTGAGGTACATTTTCCTCTAACACACAAGGTCCTTTGAGAGGATGGGCTCAAACTTAAGGTAACAAAGTTGATGAATCACAAATGTAGAGACCACATATAGCCAAGGGGCCACTCACAATTCTGGGTAACTAGGATCCCTTTTCTCACTCATGAAGTTCCACCTTTTGAGTAGCTCCACTGGGTTTGAGTGACTGGTGTCTTTCCAGATTTCATAATGGACATTCTTCTCTGGTGGAATGAGTCACCCTCCTCAAAACTGCTCCCTGAAGGAAAGTTGGGGTCAATCCTTTTGTATCTATGTCTTTCCTTGTGTGTCTGCCTTTGCCACCAGATATAAGCTCTGTTTTCTCAGGTGACCATCTGCTTGCCTTCAGTATGTCCCTCTTCTCTTGGCTGGATGTCTCATTTCTTGCTAGTCCCTTTTCTCCACTGACTGGTCCAATGGAGGGTGTGAGGAGTGAAAGAGATTCTTGGAGTTCTTCTACCACCAGATTGATTCACCATTTTTCTGCACGATTGCTGAAATTTCCCCAGTATTTAAGGCTCCCGAGGGGTTGGAAAATTTGCTTGACTAGCCATTTATGCTTTTCCTTCTTGACTCTATTGAAGAATCAAGGGTCACAGGATAGAAACAATCTCATTTACAGATTTTTAAAACATAATTATATCTGCTGATTGGTTGAAATGAGAATTTGGTGGATCCCCATTTCATGGATACTTGAAAAAAGGAATCTTGTCTTTTATTGTCCAGGCCAAACATTCTGGGTCCTTTTAGTTAATTCTCGTGTGATGTAAACTTGACTTTTATTTTTTGATTGCCTTGTGTCTATTCTCCAGCTAATAATAATAGTTGGAAAAAAAACCTGACAGTTATATAGTACCTTAATGTTGCCAAAATACTTTATCTCATCTGATATTTACAACAACCTAATGAAGTATATACATCCCAAGTTAACATATCAATGCAAACTTCAATTTTACAGATGAGTTAATTGAAGTTTAGAGAAATTATTTATTAATTAGAAAAATTAAGCAACTTGTAAGGCATCATTATTAAGTGGCCTAAGCCAGAATTGGACCTGGTTCTATCTGACTCTAAGTCTTTGGCTGCTATGTCAGTGTCATGTGGAAGAAAGATTTGATGTATTTTACTTGATTGTAGAGGAATGGCCTTTGGAGGTAGTTTGAGGAGAGGAAGCTGCAGGCTCACTTGTAAGAGTGTAGGGGGGCATTGCTCTTTATGTCTGAGTTTGCCTGACAGATATCTGAGGTACCTTCTAAATCTAGGAATCTATGATCCTGTGAGCTCTTTCCAAAGATGATTCTGCATTTTCTTAAGGATTTATTGATGTTTCCAACTGGAAACGAACTCTCTCGAATCCAAAATACCAGAGAGCCTTGTTCAGTAACTCCCATAATGCACTTTCCCATGCTCTTGTGTCTTAGGGTTGAGTCCTTGTCTTCCTCATAAGTTTAATGAAGGCAGAATCTGCTTTTCTTAATGGCTTAAGATCATTGTTCTGCATATCTATTGTACTTGGTCATACTGTTCTAACTTGGCTTTTTAGTTTCTCTTTCTCTTCTCTTGGCCCCAGGCACAACTTCTCAACTCTGCAATTGATATACCTGCTTTTAACAGATTTCCCTCAGACCTTAGTTAGCTGCTTATAATTTGGCGTGGATTGGGAACATGATCACCAAAGTTTTATAGACCTCCATGATAAACAGGGATCACTGAAGTGCTGAGGGAGGTAAGGTAGTGCATGGCTTTATCCTAAGGCCATTGTGATAACAGGACAGGGTGCTGGTGATCAAAGTGGCTTAGTGGATAAAACATTAGATTTGGAGTCCAGGAAATTGAATTTGAAGCCTGCCACTAACATTCCCTGTGAAATCATACTTAGCCTTGCCAAGCCTCATAGCACTTTCTAATCCTTAGACCACTATGTAAATTCTCACTATTACTATTATCTATAAAACATGTCTGCACTATCTATCTTGCAGGGTTGTTTTGAAGAAAGTACTTTACAAATCTCAAAGTCTTCTATAAATATAATAATTACAATTATAACAATATTATGATAGTGTCATAATTACTTACTTATAAAATCTAGGTCTCTACTCTCTAGGATTGAGGTTGTTTGACATTAGACCTTTGCTTCTCTCACTAAATTCCCACATCACATTCCACTCACTGCAAGAAAATTTTAGCATGGTTGTCTATTTACAGAGGACTTTTTATGGGGCCCAAACTGTACTCTTAACTAAAACTTCAGTTTTGCTGCTAAATTTCGACTGCGTGCCAGTACAAACCGTACAAACTTAAGAAATTGGGACTGTCCAAGTTCTTGTGCTACTGTTTCTCTATTAAACATGGCTAGCCTTTGCTTCAGGCTTCTTATGAAACAATCCAATAAAAGAACAATTATTAAAATCATTTGAATGCTTTACCGGTAGTTATGATGGGGCCTCTATCCAATGGAACCACATATTGGAGAAATTTGACCACCAAGATAGCTTTTCGTTTAGTATACCAAGATCAGAATTACACATGCTGTGTGTCTGCTTCCTGCGCACAGTACCTCTCCCTAACTCTCAATTATATAAATGTCTTTAAAATTATAGGTGTAGAATTTAGAAGGGTTAAAGTTTTAGTAATCATTTTTGCTAGATTTCCTCTATAAAGGTTCTTTCCCCCAATCCTCATCCAGACATGTAATTTCATCTGTGTGTGAGACTCCCAATGTATATATACACTCTCCTCTCTGATCGAGGTCAGCAACTGGTTTGCCATTAATATTCTCTGAGAATTGACTGGGACCCGGAGAACTGTCTCTAATCTGCATAAGTGACTTCTCAGGTCATAAAACAAACATGTGACTATACCTGAACACCTATAGACTGATATAAAAACAAGACATCCATATCATGTTTTGAAAAGTAAAAAAATCAATTACACAATTAAAGAAAATGTCATCATATGATGACTAAAAATCCATATGTCTGTATTTTGTGTGCCCATTGTCCCATGACCTACCTCCATCCTGGACTTGATCAGTATACCACTTTGTTGCTAGTCTGTTTCCACCAGAATACTGCTATACCTTGGCTCCAACTTCACCAAATTCAGGGGATCCAAGAACGATCATTACAACCAATCTAAGAGAAACTATAATCAAGAGGGAATTTTTGTGGCTAGAAAATGTACCCCAAATTGCCAATAATGAATATTCCATAAGCACGATGGCTTTTTAAGTGCCAGCTCCTATTAGAAAAGTAGACATTCTGTCAAAAAAAAAATCCTTATTTTGCTAAATACTTTTGAACTGAGAAAACAACGTCAAATACAGTGAAGTGTTCAGGGATGAGTGATGTATATTTACATTTGAGGTGGGATTTTCATCTGTTAGATTGATATCAAATGAAAGCCCTTAAAATCATTCTCATCATTCAAATTATATGGGGTGTTCTTTGTACTTTCTGCAGCCTAACCTCCTAGATGCTTTCACTTTTGTTTAGATTTTTGGAATATTTTCTCCTATAAAAGACTGGTGCTGTTCACAGCAGTGTGCAGGCAATAAGTTGAACATTAGAGGCGAGAGGCACTTGGTATTGTAGAAACTGCAATGGATCTGGAGTGAGGAGGTCAGGGGTTGACTTGGCTCTTTCGCTTGCTGTCTATGTGACTTCAGGCAGGCTGTTTCTTTTCACTGTGCCTCAATTTTCCCTTTTCTTGATCTACATTACTTCTAAGATCCCCTCCACTTTAATGTTCAGCCTGTAGAATCAGTTGCATCCAAACCACCGCAGAGGGACTTCTGGTTGCTGAATTCTCTGGTTCTTTGGCCCAGGCAAAGAACTCAACCATGTTATTATGACTATGGTTTCAACTGATCAGCCAACATTCATACTAACATGGTGGTGTGGGTCTTCCTGGTGGCACCTCAGTGTGCTCTAAATATTAAGATTCCTTTAAGCCTCTTAATAGAACCCCACTAACTTATATATTATATGGGAACACAGCTTACTATTATACAGATTTGGATAGTCTACAAATCAGATGAAATTGCTCAGATGTGGCAGCCTCTCACAATAAACCTTTGACGTAAAATGATTTGCCTACCGCGATAGGTTTAGTCCTTTTTCCTGATACCAAGTCACTTTATACAGTCTCAGAAACTTTGCTCTGTATGGTAAAAGTCATGGTATGACCACAGGATTCCTTCAACCTGGAAATCTTGTCTCTGAAGATCTTTAGATGCAGAATCTGTCCTCATGAAGCTTATTGGTAAGAGGGATAACTCAAATGCAAGGGAGCATGGGAAAAAGTACCATGTGAGTTATTGGACAAAGTACTTGGGTAGTTGAGAGGTAAGAGAGATCACTTCTAGTAGAAGAAATTGGGGGAGGCTTCATGGAAGAGGTGGTTGAAATGGGCCTAGAGCTGGACTGATAGAATTGGAAAACAATGTTTTGGGTCTAGGGAATAGCTCAGGTTAACTAGTCATTTTGTTGGCATGGAGTAAAGTTCAACTATTTATTACAGATATCCCCCTTTCCCCCAATATGTTACCACTGACACTACCAACAAAACATACTCAAGATGCTGGATTTTTGTTTTATTTCTCAGTAGCAGAGGTGTGTTATGTTTAGTCCTTGTTTTCCTGCATGTTGTGTGAGAGGTGGACATTCAGCTAGTCTATAAACATTTATGTTCCTCTTATGTTCCAGGTACTGCTCTGAGTGTTGGGGATAGACACAAAGAAAAGTACAAGTGGTGTTGGGTTGAGGGAATTGGGAATAACAAGCATTGAGAGATGGAAAATGGGGTTTGAATAATGATTGCTGGGGGTTCAGAAATCCTAGGATGGGGAAGGAATGATGACTGATCCACTTTAATCTGCTTTTAGGTATAAACCCATAAACATAGGATGAGTACAAATGGACAAATTTTCATAAAGATTTACATAGATGCAAATGAAAGTAAGAAAAATTAAGTTTTAGGCCTATGAGCCTAGATTTGGAGATCTATGATAGTCCAAGTCTACAAATGAGGAAACTGAGGCCCAAGAAGGTTAAGTGACTTTTCCAAAGTCCCACAGGTGATGATGTTGACCCTGACCATTTAACTCCAGAGCAGCTCTCCACTGTCTCCTGCTACAGCAAGCAGATTGATAGGGTTCATAGATCTCAGCACACACCAGCAAGACCCAGATATGCTTATAGGAATTCAAGACTGATCAGTTAAGAGCATTAGCCAAGATGAAATGACTCAAAAGTAGTTCTTTGGGGTCAAACAGTCAAAGCAATAGACAGTTACGGATCCAATGGTGTGGTTAAAACTGATGTGTCAGGCAGAACAGGGAACCAGTTGTTCCTTTGAGGTGCATTCAAGGCTTATTACCATCTAAATAGGGGAAAGTAGAACTAAGCCAAAAGGAAGAAATATTTGGATTATCTCTTCTGTTGATATTTCTTTTATGGGAAGGCTCTGTGAGTATGTATGTAAATTATTGCTCATGGACAAAAATGGGCTTATTTGTAAGTATTCCTGTATAGACTTATGGTTAAGACTTGTCCAAACCCAGAGAAAGTTTGATTTAGAGTTTAACCTGTAATTAAATGAAATTTAAAACAATTTTATAGAGTGAGAATTATGACTTCAAAGACACTAAAATTCAAATTTTCAAAACTACCTTTGTTGAGCTAGTTGACAGATGGCTAGTTATAAAACAACTTATTTTAAAGTAATTTTTAAAAAAAAACTTTCATTGATGTAAAAAATTTAGCTTATTTTAGCAGCTCATCTCTTTTTAAATTCATTTTTCAATTCAGTAAAAACATTTTAAAAATAACTTGTTTTTTAGGTTCAAAAGAAAGCTGTTCCTTTTCTCACAAGGGCCTACTCCATCAACCATTTTGCAGATGGATTGATCTCTAAGTAAGTGACCCAACTTGTATATATGAACATCCTACACATATAATACTGTCTAGGTGGCTTTTGGTTTTGAACCTTACAAGAGTCCTTAGGCTTTATTATGCTTTTTGGATCGTGACTATACCCCTTTGAGTACTGCACAGTAGAAAAGGCATATAGACTTGGAGCCCAAGGCTCTGGGTTTAAATCCTGTTGTTTCATCTTCATTGTTGTTGTTGTTCAATTGTTTATCTTGTGTGTGACTCTTTGTGATACCATTTGGGTTTTTCTTGGAAAAGATACTGGAGGCTGCCATTTCCTTCTCCAATTCATTTTACAGATGAGAAAACTGAGGCAAACAGGGTTAAGTAACTTCCCCCAGTTCACAGAGTAAGTGCCTGAGGCCAGATCTGAACTCAGAAGATGAATCTTCCTGACTCTAGACCCAGTACATATATATATATATATATACAACCTTGCCACCCCTAAAAATGATTATTAATTTTCCATAGCTCCTTTGGATTTCTGGACCTTGATGATGTTTTATAACATTCGAGCATTAATTACCCCTTCTCACTGATCTTCCTGGTTAACTTTTTTGCCTTTAGCAATTTCATGCTTCTGTCACTTTGGATGACCATAAGTGTCTCAATTTGCATTTTTAAAAATTGCTCTGATATTTATTGTTAAATCCTGGCATGTTTGTGCTCTGTTTCTGCCATTTTCTTTTTTTCAGTGTCCTTTGCTTGATTTTTCTCCCCACCTTTTGCTCTAAACTTTGTAAAAAATGCTTTTTAAAATGCTTTTTTAAAACATTTTTTTTATATTCTTCATTAAGAGATCTAATTTCCCTGCTTATTTTTCTCCTTAATAATTTTTAGAACTTCTCGACTACTATGTAGGTTTGTTTTTGAGTTATTGGACATTTCTTTCTCCCGGAGATTTCATCTCACTCTTTCCCCAACCTCTACAACCTTAAGTACGTACTGGTTGTATTTTCTTTTTCTCTTTACTCATTTTAGTCTTTCTGCTTATTCTTGCTTAAGATTCTTCCCCTCCCCTCCCCTCCCCTCCTCTTCTCTCCTCTCCTCTGTTCCTCAAGGCTTCTTTTAGTTCATTTTTTACTGATTTAAGGTGAAGGAGGGGAGCTGGGCTTGAACACGACCAGAAGAACAAATTTTTGGAAGAGGAAGTTATTGGCTTAGAAGTACAACAGTTTCCACTAGTTCTGGGCATCACTTAAACCAGGCAGAGGGCTGGCCTAGATTACCCCCCAAGGGCTCTTAGAACAGGAATTCTTAACCTGGGTCTGCAGACTCCTAATGGGTTGATGTATAGAGGTCTGTGAACTTGTGTGGGAAAAATTACATCTTTTTTTCATCAATTTCTAACTAAAATTTAGCTTTTCTTTCAATTATGAATGTAGGCAATGAAATGACATTTCTGAGAATAAATACATTTTGAGATTTAAATTGACATTTAAATGGGGCCTATGACATATAAAAAAACTCAAGAACCCCTGCCTTCAAATGCCAGAATTCTATTTATTACTCTTATGTTGTTATTGTTTAGTTGTGTCTGACTCATTTTTTTTGTTTTGTTTTGTTTTTTGGAGGGCATTTGGGGTTAAGTGCCTTGCCCAAGATCACTCAGCTAGTTTTTGTGTTAAGTGTCTGAGGCCGGATTTGAACTCAGGTACTCCTGACTCCAGGGCTGGTTCTCTATTCACTGTGCCACCTAGCCGCTCCATTGTGTCTGACTTTTCATGACCCCATGGATTTGTCCATGAAAGTTTCTTGGCAAAGATAATGGCGTGGTATATAACTCCTTTCTCCAGTGCATCCCCATTTTACAGATGAAGAACTAAGGCAAATTAGTTAAGTGATGTAACCAGGTCACAACTAGTAAGTGTCTTAGGCTGTATTTGAGCTCCAATCTTCCTGGCTCTAGACCTGGAACTCTATGCATAGCACCACTTAACTGCCCCATTATTCAAATATGTATGGGTTTTTTTTTTTTTTTTTGGTGGGGGCAATTGGGGTTAAGTGACTTGCCTAAGGTCACATGGCTAGTAAGTGTTAAGTATCTGAGGTCGAATTTGAACTCAGGTCCTCCTGCTCCAGGGCCAGTGCTCTATTCACTGAACCACCTAGCTGACTCTCAAATATTTATGTTTTTTTATTTATTTTTAAATTTTTTTTTTATTAAAAAATGTTTTTAGAAATTCTTTTTTTTTTTAGCCTTTTTTTTGGGAGGAACATTGGGGTTAAGTAACTTGCCCGAGGTCACACAGCTAATAAGTGTTAAGTGTCCAAGGCTAGATTTGAACTTGGGTCCTCCTAACACCAGGGCTGGTGTTCTATTCATTGTGCCACCTAGCCACCCCCAAATACTTATGTTTTAAAAAATCATGTTGGAAGTGGAAAGATCAGGCTGCTTCTTCAAAAGAATATGATTTCCATTAACATAAGAGACATATTTGGATGATATCCATATATACTTATATACATACATATGTATATACACATACACATATATGCATGTATATGTACACACATTTATATATATATATATACACACACACGCGCGCGATCAATCAATCAATCAATAAACATTTATGAAATCTTAATACTGCCAGGCACTATGCCAAGCACAGAACAGGGCCGTGTTGCTATCCTTCCAGGTGAGGTATGTTAACAAGATGCTTTTGGTATGGCAATAATAAACCCATTTGTAGAGAATCAACCTTATAATGATTTTTATTTTGTAGTAAATCAACCTATTTAAGATTCTACTACATATAGCATAATGGCCCATGCAAAATTAGTATCGTGATTATGGAAAAGTCATTTGCAGTGAAAATTTTAGATAATCACTTAATCTAAGGAGACCCCAGACATCTGATGCTAGTTTTTTCCCACCCACTTTTCCCCATATTTTTAGTTTCCTGGTACAGGAAAGTGGTGTTAAAAATGCCTCCAAAGAGAGACTTATAGATGAAAATAAAGCCCAAGGCTATCTTGTGATATACGTGATATACTGTGCAATAAAACCAAATCCTTCCACTTTTGTTTGAACAAATCCAGATGTTTTCATGTGGCAATTATGGGAATGCTTCATTTAAATTACTTCTGTCAGAAATCATTTGGTTTCTGGAAAACACTGGAATACATTACACCTGAGGTACACAAAGGAAAAAAATGCCTGAGCTCCCATTGCTTGTTAGCTAGAATACAATCCATAGCACTGAGGCCTGAAACTGAAAGCTCTGGGCATTTTAGAGGATAGATCTAATGGAAATAGGTTTCTTTTAGCAAAAAAGCTGGGCCTTTCAACTCAAAACAAAACAAAAAATACAATCCATGGCACTGAGGGCTGAAACTGAAAGCTGTGGGCATTTTAGAGGATTGGCCTATTGGAAACAGGTTCCTTTTAGCAAAAAAGCTGGGCCTTTCAACTCAAAACAAAACAAAAAATTGTAGAATCTCAGAGCTGGAAAGGACTTTAGCAGCCATCTGGTCCTGCCAGGTCAGGTGAGCCAGCCCCAGACTCTTACTAGCTTTGTGACCTTGGGCTAGTCACATAGACTCTGTTTGCCTCAGTTTCCACAACTGTAAGATGGAGATCACAGTAGCATCTAACTCTCAAGATTGTCATAGGGATCAAATGAGATAAGTAAATCTAGATTTTGTAAAGTGCTTAGCAACATACAATAGCTGCTTAATAAAAGTGATATATGAATGCATTTTAAAGGACATCTAATGTTGTATGTGTAATTATAATATATATTATATGCAATATAAGAGAAAGAGAAAGGAAGAGAGGATAAGAGGAGGGAGGAAGATAAAAGAGATAGAGTGTTTTATATCCGGGTTTAAATTTTTTTGAATGAACAACTGATTGCTCCTTTCAGTATATGCTCCTACTATAAATACTGTTTTTCCTAAGGAGGCTATGTCAGCTCAGGACTATGAGATTTATTACTTTGATTCATAAAATTTCCATTCTGGAAAGGATGTTCAAAACCAGAGAGGGAAAGAAGTGTGTCCAAGGACACACAGCTGTAAGCAGTAGAGCAGAAACTAAAACTGAAATGTAAACTTTTTGTTACTGTTCTCTTGTTTCAGTTGTATCTCTTGTATTCAATTGTATCTCTTCGTGACCCCACTTGAGGTTTTGTTGGCAGAGATACTGGAGTGGTTTGCCATTTCCTTCTCCTATTTTACAGATGAGGATACCGAGGCAAACAGGGTTAAGTGACTTGCCCAGGGTGGCTAGTACAAGTCTGAGGTTAGATTTGAACTCAGGCGTTCCTGACTCCAGGCTCAAGGATCTGAGCACTGTGCTGCCACCTAGCGGAGCTCTGGTAAAGTTTCTTCCACTCAAGTACACGGAGCTCTGGAATCAGGTACACTTGAGTTTATTTCTATCAGATGCTGTGTCCCTGCATCATTGAACCTATATCTACCTCCGTTTTCTCCTCTGTTAAATGAGATTAATAATAGTACCTGCTTCATAGGGTAATTGTAATGACAAAACAGATGTTTGCAAGTGCTTTGCAAATCTTAGTGTTTATACAAATGTTATCTGTTACTATTATTAATTGATATTGATAGGTTAATTTAGTCATGTTGCCAATTGATTTCCCCCCCTCCTGATCAAGGATACTGGTTTAATGATAAGTCTTTGGGGGGAAGTTAGGGGACCCAGTGGAGAGAGCAACAGTAAGGAGGGACCTGAGTTTAAATTCAGCTTCAGACACTTACTAGCTGTGTGACCCTTGGCAAGTCACTTAACCTTGATTGTCTCTTAAGTGAGGGAAGGATGGAGGAAGGAAAAGAGGGGGGAGAGAGAGAGAGAGAGAGAGAGAGAGAGAGAGAGAGAGAGAGAGAGCGAGCTTTGTCAAATGATTGGTCAGCTTAGATATTGTGAGTTATGGCTATGAGTATATGGCAGCATACTCCAGGGTGATGCAGCAAAGCTTTTCACCTGGATGTCTTGTTTCAGCATTCATAGGTTTTAGGGGATTTAGAGGTGGGTAAGATCCCAGAGATGATCACTATTCAAACTTTGTGTCTCACAGGAAAGATACCTGAAGCCCAGAGAAGGCTTGTCTAAATTCATACAAGCAGCAAATTTGTGATTTATTTTGAGATCATTGGGCCACCTTATCAGTGCACTTTTCTCTACATCACATTGCACCTAGTAAGATTCATTAAGTGTCTGCTGTGTACCAAGATGCTACATCTCTATCCTTACAGCAGAAAAGGGACCTGGGAGCCCTTCTTTCTAGTCCTTTCATTTTATAGAAAAAGGATATAATTTGCTTCAAGTCTCATCGTGATTGATCCAGGAATAGATGCCACATTTTCCTCACCCAGTCCAGATCTCCCTCTGTTCAGTTAGGTCAAATTATCAGAGCAGAACTTGTATCACCAGCATGGACCCTCTTATAATGCTTCTATTTCTCTTTCTGACCTGCATCCTTATTAGAAAAATCAAATAGTGTCACTACAGAACCCTTGGGCTTTTGTCCCAGGAGGTTTTGCATGATAGCAACACTCTAAAGTTGTATCTATGTAACACCAAACAGCTGGGTACCTTAAATTATTTAGATCATAGGATGCTAGATCTAAGACTGGAATGAGCCACAGAGGTCATGTAGTCTAAGCCCCTCATTCTATAGATGAGGAAACGGAGGGTCAGGGAGGTCTTACCCAAGGTCAGATGTGTAGTATCAGAGATGAGCTGCTTGGCAAAGGGGAGAGAAATCATCAGAATAATTAAAACAACAAAATCTATTTCTTAATGTTCTGAAAATGTCAAGTTGGAAGGGGCCTCTGAGGTCACCTAGTCCTACCCCCTAACCACTTCAATGATCCTTCTATGGCAGGAGTTATTAACCTTTCTCTTTGGCAGTCTGGGCAACCCTCCTCAAAACGGTATTTTTTAAATGAAGAAGATAAAATACACATGGAGACAAAAGAAGCTCATTATATTGAAATACAATTATCATTTTTTTTTTTAAGTTCACAGACCCTAGGCTAAGAATCATTATTTTCCTTGAGGTGTTGAAAACTGCCTTCCTGTAACATTCAAACATTAGTCCTTTTTCTGTCCTCTAGAATACAAAAGAATGCATGTTGTTAATTTTACCCATAACTTTCTGTCACAATTGAATTTTAACAATAAGGTAAATGGAGGCAGTTCTCTGAGCAAGATAACATTTATTAGCAGGGGCACGCTACCTGTCAACAAATGGGTTGATGGCTTGGCAACACTTCAGATATTAGAATGAAGCCCCCATGCCTGCTAAATCTTTTCTTTTCCCACCAAGACATCCCTATTGCTTCAACAATTCAGTAAGAAATGTGGTCAGTCTCCTCATAGTCTCTGATATCCCTCCTCTTAATGTCCTTTTAGAATGTGAGTCTTAGGATTGGGCTCATTATTTCAAATATAATCTGATCAAGGCAAAGTACCATGGGAATCTCCTACTCTAGGTTAAGCCCTATCCTGCTACCAATAAGGTTGTTTTTTTTTTTTTTAACTAATCATGTTGTGTGGCTGTTTTACATTGAGCATATGATCAGCTAAGTCCCTCAGGTCTTTCACATGAGCTGGTAATTAGGCAAATTTCCAGATGCTGAACATGTGTAGATGGTTTTTTTTTTTAATCTTGACAATAAAATTTAGTCGTATTGGTTTCAGCTTGTTTATCATATTAGCCATACCTCCATGAAAAAAAAGGCCATTCTATGAAGGTGTAATCTAGTTCATTGGACTTATTTGTTCTGATTTTATTAATTGAAAATTGTGGCCAAAGGAAAGAATGAAAGCTTAACCATGGCACATAGGGAGTAATATACCTCCTAATTGAGCTGTATGGATTGTTACATGGTCAACCCAAGTGATCTGATGGAATTCTATTTTCACAAAATCTTTTTATATTGGTTTTATTAACCCTGCCTTCCAATCTTGGATGCTTCCAATCACTGGAATGTCAAGTGTTTTAAAGTTGTATCATGGAAGAGGAACTCATTGTTGACCCATGGTTAAAAAGTCTACGGCTTGTGTGGCTGCTTAGGAATCTCCAGTTGACATTACATAATTCGACACGAGGGCCCGTGCAGATGTTGTTTTAAAATTGGGGAGTTTTGAAAGCAAGAAGTTAATCTCAGATGTCTAGACGTTCCTTCCCACATGACTCCAGCATGGAAGGCTGAGACCAAGGCCTTCCCAACCTGAATAATTTATATATCTGTAGTGTATTTTCACTGTCACAAAGCCAAGTTCCTCAAGAAATGTTGCCAGAGAGCTGTTCCACTCATTTTTCTTTGATCTCCAACCCCTTGGTTCTAACACTGGCTTCCTTTCTTGCCCCAAAGCAGGAAACAAGCTCCGATTTGTTAGATAATGTCTTTTCCACTAAGAGAATGTAAGCCCTTGGATAAAAAAGTCCTGTTTCAGGTCATTTGCTTTCCCAGGAAGTGGCCTCTAGCCCTTGGAGAAAAAAGTCCTGATTCAGGTCATTTGCCTTGCCAGGAAATGGCCTCTTTTCACAACTGAGGCTTGCTCCCAATGCAGAGGGTGTGCCTGCCGCCTTTGAATGAATTATTCCAGACCAGTCAACAAAATAGATTGTATCCTTGGCAGAATGATACCATCTGCCTAATCCAAATCTTTTTGTATGGCATTGATACAAATAAGGAAAGAAAACCTCCTCTCCATTAGATTATAATCGCCGTTGAATAAAAAGTTGGCCTTATGTATAGACAATGAGTCACATCATGACTTGAAACTTAAGGGGTCCAAGAAAGGAAGCCTTGATTCTCAAATAGCTCCCTCATTGGCTTACCCCATAACCTGAAATTCTGCCATTAGTTATCCATGTCTCTGAGTCACATATGTCCTCTTGAGTGTAGCAATGAAATGAGGAACATGTTCAGTCGCTCACTACCTGCCATTAGCACCAATTAGTTTAAGCCATTATTGTTATTAATGCCATGGCTTGGTGGATGAAGAAGTGACCTTGGATTTAGGAAAACCCGGGTTCAAGTTTCAGCTTTGATACAAACTGGCTGCATGACACAGGGCAAGTCTTTCAGGCCCTCAGACAAGACTCCAAGAGCAGAAATTGCCAAATGGTTTCCCAGTTGCATTGGTAGAGCTTACTTACACATGCTTGTGCAGTGTATATGCATGTGTATATATACGTATATGTATTCATATATTTATGTGAATATGCATGGCTTCATGTATACAGCTATCCCTTCCACATGGCAGGGGGTAGGGGTGTGGTGCCCCTGCAACCTGGAAAATCCACCTAAAATTTCTCGGCCCTCTCTTTGTACCAGAGAAGAAGTCGGAATTTTTATGTTATTAAAAGGTAAAATATGTTGATATCATACAGTATTATACATATATTTTATGCATTTTTGAGTTTCTAAACTATTTCTAAACTATGTGTCATCTGCTGGCCTTTGTGTATCATTTGCAGCTTTCACAACTTCCCCCTACCCCAATTGCCATTTGATTTTTTATACCAATCCATGATATAATGAAACGTGATAGGGAAAGTCATGATGTGGAAGGGATAGCTGGAATATCTCTTTTTCTTTCTACACACACACACACACACACACACACACACACACACACACACACATACCCACATACATATATGCATACATATATGTATGTATCCATGTATATGTATATATGTAGGTATGTATATGTACATGTGTATATCTAATTAGTAGTGATAGTAATAACTTACATTTGTATCAGATACGTTTTATAAAGTTCCTTCAAACAACTCTGTTGAGGTAGGTAGTTCAAGTGTCGTTGTTCCAATTTTAGAACAGTTTAGAAGCTTAGCTTTAAGGGGAGGAGATGGTTGGCAAAGTTGCATGACTAATAAATGTCAAAGGCAGGAGTAAGGAAAGGTTTTCTGATTTGAAGGCCAACATCCTTTCCATTACATTAACCTGCCAAATGGCCTTCCTATAGCACAGCAAATTAGTGCAATGCCCCAACAAAATGGGACCTAGGCTACGTGGGTTTTGATAGTGGATATGGTGAAGAGATAGTTCTGGGTTCCTAGAGTTCTGAAGATGGATGCTCTGTTCTGCTGGGTCAACATGAGGTCCTCAAATCCACATAGGTCCTGGGGGTGACTGAGAAGGGGGCAAGAAGAAAGAGGACACCGAAGAGACAGTGGGACAGTAACAAAAACAAATCTTCCCTGAATAAATGTTGAACAAATGTTGCCTGAATAAAAAGGAGAATTTAATAAAAATAATAATAGACTAGCATTTATATAGAATTTTAAGGGTGCAAAGCACTTTACATATGACTTGATTTGATCCTCCTGGTAACCCTGGGAAGGAGTTGTTATTATGCTTATTGAATAGATGAAGAAAGGGAGTCAGAGATTAAGTGATATGCCAAGGAACACACAACTAGTGAATACCTGAGGGCAGATTGGAATTCAGACCTTTCTGTACCATAGCTGCCATAACCACAAGTCACCATGAGATTTTTGAACAATCAGTGTAACACCTGAATGAGTAAAATATCCCATAGGCTTTCTTCAGAGGGTACCCCTTGTGCTGCAGTGGACATATGAAGTCAGGAAGATTCATCTTCCCGAGTTCGGATCTGGCCTGTAAATAGCAAGTAAATACTTGCTATGTGATTTCACCCTGTTTGCTTCAGTTTCCTCCTCTGTAAAATGAGCTAGAGAAGGAAATCGCAAACCACAATAGTATCTTTGCCAAGAAAACCCAAAATGTGGTAAAAAAAACAAACAAAAAAAACAAAAACGTATTAGGAACACCTGAAACGACTGAATAACGCTTTGATTCTCTATCACGTTCCCCAGAGCAAATAATCCAAATATTATTTTTTTCTGTAAGTGTCCCACACCGTCTCTTTCTCTTTCTCAATCCTCTTCACCTTTACTGAGAAAATGGAGGCCAGTTGCAGTGAGCTCCCTCTTCTACATCTCATATTACTTGAATATCATCTCCCACTATTTCTGCTTTTACTCCCATTCTCTTGCTATCTGCCTTGACAGTTTTCCCCACAACCACCTTCTAACTGCCCTATCTACTCCCTTCTAATTTTTAGTTTCTTCCTTATTAATTATGTTTCCTATAAACATAACAAGGCTCATCCTTTAAAAAAAATAACCTAAAAACAAAAAAAAAATCATTTGACTCATCTTTCCAACTTTCTTCTCCTCCTCCTCCTCCTCCTCCTCCTTCTCCTTCTTCTTCTTCTTCTTCTTCTTCTTCTTCTTCTTCTTCTTCTTCTTCTCCTCCTCCTCCTCCTCTTCTTCTCCTCCTCCTCCTCCTCCTCTTCTTCTCCGCCTTCTTCTCCTCTTCCTCCTCCTCCTCCTATTCCTCCTCCTCCTCCCTCTTCTTCTTTCCCTCTTCCATTTTTCTCTCTCTTCCTCTTCTTTCTCTCTTCCTCTTCTCTCTTGATATTCAAACACCTTGGAAGAAGTCATCTGAACTCCTTGCCTTCATTTCTCTCTTGTTAATATCTTTTAAACTCTCTGGAATCAGGCTGCCAATATTATCACTTAGCTGAAATAGTTCTGCCCAAAGTTATCAATGATCTCTCTCTCTCTCTCTCTCTCTCTCTCTCTCTCTCTCTCTCTCTCTCTCTCTCTCGCCTTTTTTTGTGGGGCAACTGGGATTAAGTGACTTGTCCAAGGTCACATGGCTAGTTTTTGTGTTAAGCGTCTGAGGCTGGATTTGAACTCAGGTCCTCCTGACTCCAGGGCTGGTGCTCTATTGACTGCACCATCTAGCTGCCTCCCAATGATCTCTTAATTGCCATGTTTTCTGATCAATTCTCAGCTGTCGTTCTTCTGACCGCTCTGCAGGATTTGATACTCTTGATGCCCTTGCTGTACTGTAGGCTCTCTCCTCTCTGGATTCCGCTTTGCCTGACTCTCTTCCTACTTGTTAGAATGCCTTTTAGTCTCCTTTGTTGGATCATCATCTGTGTCCTGCCCCTTAACTGTACATGTATTCCAAAGGTGCTGTTCTGGGACCTTTTCTCTTTCTATGTTCTGTCTATGATGCCATTATTGCCATAGATTCAATGGTCATCCTTATGCAAGAACTATCCTGACTTATATGCCCACCTCTAACTTTTCTCCTAAACATCACCAACTGCCTATTGCATCTTTCAGACCGGGTGTCTCATAGCCATTGTAGCATCTATAGGTTCAAATAGCTTTCATCCCATCCTTCTCATTTCCCTGTTTCATCACAGGCATTGCCATTTTTCTAGTCATCCGGGTTCTCAGGCTTAATAGCTCACTCTCCTTTGCCCCACAAAGCTAACCAATTACCAAAATTTTTTATTCTACTTCCACAGTGTTTCTCCCATCCACCCCCCCTTTCTCCACAGGTAGCCATCTCCTTTGTTCAGAGCCTAATTACCTCTTGCTTGGACTACTGCAATAGCCTACTAATTGACTTTTCCCCACTCCAATCCTTCTTTCATTCAGCTATCAAAGTGATTTTCCAAGTCTAACCAAGTCAGTCTTCTATTCAGCAAACCACAATGGCTTCCTATTGCCTCTGGGATCGCATATACCATCATCTCATTTAGCTTTTAAAGCCCTTTATAAACTGAATCCAGCCTACCTTTCAATGTTTATTATATTATTATTCTCCTTTATGCACATTGTTACTTATTATGTGTATTCTTCAATATAACTGAGTCAAACTGAACTCTTTGCTATTCTTCTTGTATTATATTCCATCTCTTTCTGCTTAAAAGTTCACCAAAGGTGGATAACTCTTCTACCTTATAGCCTAATACAATGGAAACAACAATGAGGTCATGGGTTCTAACCTCAGTCCTGACACTTAATACCTTTGTCACCTTGGAAAAATCACTTAACTTCTATCTGCCTCAGTTTCATCATTTCCAAAATGTGGGTTTTGGGTGAGATGATCTCTTAGGTCTTTTCTCATTGTAAGTTTATTATCCTATGATATCACCTCAGTGTTTCCATTAATCACAGATTTGGGATTCATCCATCTAGGTGGTCTGAACAAAGTTCATTCCTCCACTGTCCAATTTCATGCTTGCTGTTAGGCAATCAGGAAGCCAGCTGGTCTCTAGTGCTCTTATCATCCCTTCCCACTCTATTTCCTCAGTGTCAGTCAGCGTTGTGGTATGTATTCTTCAATAGTTACTGTGGCTCCCGAAATTCATCACCTTCTGGTCAATGGGCTGACGAGCCTCTCCAAACCTAGCTACATCTTGGACAGTGAACACATACTTTTCCATTGAGCCCACAGAAGAAACATTTCAATTTGACTGGAACATGCTGTAATTTGTGATCAAATGGCTTAATGTTTCAGAACCTAGGGTTGACTCCATTCCACGATAAGGCATCCAAATAACTCCCTAAAGAGTATTACCCACTGAGAAAGTGAATATTTCTTAGGCTCATAGGATCTTAGATATAGAGCTAGAAGGATCCCCACAAACTATCTAGATCAACTCTCTTATTTTACAAATAAGGAAACTGAGGCATAAGGAGGTTAATTTGCCCAAAGCCAAACAAGTAGTATTGAAGGCGGTATTTGAATTTAGATTTCTCTCTTTAGAGTCACTACTCTTTCCATTATAGGAACATTATTTTAAAAAATTGAACTTAGGTTTTCTGTTTCCTAGGGGAAAAAATAATTCAATCTAGTTAACCATCCAAGTTTACCAAAGGCACTTCTTACTTCCCAGGAACTGAGGGGGACTGTGAATTTGCACTGTGGAGCTCTCATCTCCTCATTATAGCAGTAGGTGACCACATCGATGGAAGAACATGCAGCCAAAGCTCTGCCAAAGGCTTGGAAATACATTTGGAGACTCCCAGCAGTGCGCTTCATCCTTGCTAACACTAAATTGATTTGAAGGAGGCTAAGATTGACTGCTCCACTGGCCTGGGAGGACCATAAAGTCAGAAATGCAGGAAGGCAAAGGGAACATGATCTCAGCTCTGATTACTTTTGAAAACCTGTTAAAGCAAGCCTTGCTTTGAGTGCTGAGGTTGGATACATCTCATTAAGAATAATGAAGGCGGGAGGCAGCTAGGTGGCACAGTGAGTAGAGCGCCAGCCCTGGAGTCAGTAGGACCTGAGTTCAGATCCGGCCTCAGATACTTAACACACACAAACAAAAACCTAGCCATGTGACCTTGGGCAAGTTACTTAACCCCAATCACCCTCCAAAAAGCAAAAAAAAAAAAAGAATGATGAAGGCCCTCTGAGTAGAATCACTGTTTCCTACCACCACTCTGTTCATTTCTAGACAATCCCCCCTGACCTTATGAATCTTCTCCTTCTAATGGGAGAAATCTTATGGGGAATCCTTGTTATAAAAATAGGCAAATGTGGAAAGTATCTCTTTTTTTCTTTTATGGAGATCTTCCTCCAACGTCTAGTTCATGGCTTCAGTATGACTTGGTAGGTAAGTCATAATTAGGTAAGGCGGGATTTGAACCCAAATCTTTATAACTCCAAGTCCAAAACTGTATCTATTGTGCTTCATGGATTCTTGTAGCATTTCTACCATTACCAGTCTCCCCACGGTTGCTGTGTGTTACCTTACTCATGTGCAATGGTAGCTGGAGAATGAGCTGGACTGGAGAGCAGAATGAGGGAAGATTGAGGGAAAAACTGGGACCAAAGTGTAGACAAGTACAGGAAGCAGATTTTGATTCACTCTAAACAGCAACTTCCTAACAGTTAGTGGAAAGGGCAGCCTTGACTGGTCACTGGTACCCCCGTTGTGAGTGGCATTCAAGCAGGGGTTGGAATTTCGTAAAGGGGATTCATGTTTCAGTGATGGTTGGACCATGGAGCCTCTGATATCTATTTAAACTCTGATTCTCTGATGTGATTCTATGAAACCAAATTGCAAAATGGGCCAATATTTCAGAGAGAATAGACCACAATTCTTTTTTTTTTTTTGCTTTTTGGAGGGCAATTGGGGTTAAGTGACTTGCCCAAGGTCACACAGCTAGTTTTGTGTTAAGATACGGATTTGAACTCAGGTCCTCCTGACTCCAGGGCCGATGCTCTATTCACTGAGCCACCTAGCCACTCCAAGTTGTGTCTGATTCTTCACGAGCCCATTTGGGGTTTTCTTTGAAAAGATACCTGGGTGATTTGCTATTCCCTTCTCCATCTCATTTTACAGATGAGAAAACTGAGGAAAACAGAGTGAAGTGAAGTTTAGGGTCACATAGCTAGTGTCTGAGGCCAGATTTGAACTTATGAAGAAGAGTCTTCCTGATTCCAGCCTGGTACTCTATCCACTGTGTCATAGAATCAAATGATCTTCTCTCTGCCCTTATGTTCTCTCTTGGAAACTACTATTGAAATACATAAAGGCAGCAAATACTTCCTTATTTCTGATCTAGCAGGGGTTTTAACACCTAGCTGTCTGATTTAGCTGACAGCAATATTTCCCTCATCCTCAGTAAATTTGAAAAGAGTTGATTAGCATATGTTTAAAAAACTCTAGTTAAACAAATCTCCATTAAACATCTACTCAGAGCAAGGCCTTAATCTAGGTGCTGGGGATCCCAGCCCAAGAATTACCATTGCCCTCAAGGGGTTTATGTTCTCCCTGGGGACTATAATGGTCAGAAGGATGGAGTATTGGGCTTGGAGTCAGAAAAACCCGAGTTCAAATCCTAGCTCTGTGACCCTGGAGAAATCACATCACCATTCTGGACGTCAATTTCCTCATCTGTAAAATGAAAGTATTGGACTCAACCCCTTCAGTCTCTTTTAGCTTTAAATAGATGTCTGATCCTATGCACACAGGTAAATAAAATGTATGAGAATTTGAAGAAAGAGGAAGGACCTTAGTGGTAGGTGGTAGGTGGTAGGTGTAGATCAGGGAAGACTTCATGGAGGAGGTAAAGCCTTGAAGAAGCCTGAAATGATGCGGATGAAGTCAGAGAACATTCCGGTCATTGGTGGAAGGCAGGAGGGCGTGGCTTTTGGGAATGACCAGAGGTAGAATGTCAGGTTCAGAGCAGTTGCTAGTTTGGCTAAATGGTAAAATACTTGAAGGGAACTTGGTACAAGATAAAGATAGAAAGGTATTTGTTTTTCTTTAAAGTGGGTCAAAATTAATTTTGTTTCCTGACCCCCTTTTGAGATACCCTTAGATGCCTCAAGATCTCATAAGAGCAGGATTGGGGCTTTTGCTGGATGGAAGCTTAGTGGTTTTTAGCAGCAAAGTGATTCTGCAGACATAGCTGGAAGTATTTGTTTTGGAATCATAAAAATTCTAAGAAATCAATCATTGGGTGGAAAATAGTTTCATAAAAAAATTTTAGAGGTTAGGAGCCTGTGTCCCCTCTTCCAGCAGAATCACTTTTTTTTTTTCAAACTTGTTGAAAACATAATACTTTTGTTAATGTTTCTTTCTTTTAAAAATACAGTTTTTTTTTCTTTTTGTTTTGCTTTTGAGCTTTTAATGGTGAAAAGTGTGAGCGTGACAGCTAGACAAGTCTTCTCTAAAACAATAAGAAAGTGGCTAGGATTTTCAAGCCTCAGTTTCCTTCTCTGCAAAACAAGGAAGCCAGACTAGATTTCTGTGGTCCTTTCTAGAATTAATAATCTATGACTGATGAGCGTCTATAGAAATAGCACCAAATTTGGAATCAGAGGATCTGTGTTTGAATCTTGGCTCTTTTCTTAATACCTGAGTGCCTCTGGCCCTACTCTTTTGGTTTCAATTCCCTTATTTGTATAATGAGGGTTGTGGTGAGCTATTATATAAGATGACTTCTATAGAAGATAGAATATCTAATATAGATTTTTAAGGTTCCCAAAGCACTTTACACTCATATCACCACAGCACTCTGATTTGGTGTGACTATTATCCCTATTTCACAATTAAAGAAGCTGGACAAGTGACTTGTCCAAAGTCACATGGGAATTGTCTGAGGCTGGAATTGAACTTGGATCTTCCTGACCTCAGACCCAGTGCACTATGGCACCCCCTAGCTACCTCTCCTGTTCTGGTTCTAAATCTGTGATTTGGTGAATCACTTTTAGTGGTACAGTCAAGGAACGACTGACTAAAGCAATATTTTATAATCACTCTTTTAAAAACATTTACTAAGGATCAACTTTGTGTAAGACTTTGTACTGGCTTCTCAGGATCCGAAGATTAAAAATAACATAGTCCTTGCCTTCAGGGCACTTAGCATCTGCGAATGGAATATGACACGTGTGTGGATATTGAGCTATGTAAGGATATAATTAACGTCTTAGCTGATTCTCCACATGCTAGTGCTTCCTTCCTCTCCCCATTTCTCTATAAGGTTTTCTAGTTTTGTTTGGTTTGAGAATCCATGTCCATACTTATATCCATGTGTGTTTTCCCCTTGTAAGTTCCTTAAGGCAGCAACTGCTTCATTTTTGTAGCACTATACACAGTGCCTAGTACTCAACGAATGCCTTTATATTTATATATAAAACAAGATATATTTATATTTAAATACAATAAGTATTTAAAGGTTAAGAGGCTGTCCACTCTTGCAGCAGAATTACTCTTTTCAAATAGCATGATAGTTGAAAACACAAAGCTTTTCATTCATGTTTCTTTTAAAAAATATATAAAGGATTTTGTTATTATCTACTTGTCGATTAACACCCACTCTTCTACTAAAGCTTTCCTCTGATGCCTCTTCATGACAAAGGGTTGTCTGGGTGCTCAGAAGCTGTGCCAAAGGAACTCAAGTTCTGGTGGGTCCTTCTAAGCCAGAAAGGCATTGGTCAATGAGCCATTGTCAGAGGACCAGCCTAGCTAGGCAGAAAGGCATGTCACCAGGAAGTTGGCCACAACCTTGTGGATTTTCTTAGCCATAGCAGTGCCTGAAACAAACTGTCAAAATGTGGTTTTAAGAAGTGCCCTCTGTGCTGCTTGGAGTTTCCCACATTATCAAAATCATGAATCTTTTGAAGTATCCAATGTTAAAAGGTGAGAGGCAGCATGGTATAGGGGATAAAAAGCCTGCCTTGGAGTCAGGATGATGTAGGTTTAATTTCTGGTAAAGGACTACTCAACCCTGGGCAAGTGACTTAACCTCTCAGTGCCCCAGGCAAGTCTCTGAGAGTATGAAATGTAGACCATTTGCCAGTCTGCATTGGCAGGAGTCTCCTCTCTGGGCATTCCCTACCCAAATGAAATCACACACCCAATCAAAAAAAAAACAAAACAAAAAATCCTGAAAAAGAGGAATAAAGATATGTTGGATTTCAGTTATCCTGACATTTTTCTCTTTTTTATAACCAGTCCCCCTCCCCAGATTGCTTATTTGTTGGCACAACATTTATAATGAAGGAAAATGACATGTGAAATTAAAATCCAACCCCAAATTTAGAACAAGATGAATTGTTTTGGGTTTCTAACAAGAAACAGCCAGTTCTTTGGAATAGTCATAACCACAGTTTGGAGAAAAAGTATTCAGCCTAGACTGGGCATCTTTTCTGTGGAGGAAAAAAGGAAGACTATATAGACTGGACTTTTAGTGTCCAGTTTTATTAACTGCTTTATTTGGCCTCACAGGCTCTGGTTAAAACAAATACCTGGGTTTGTCACATGTAAAAAATTGGTATTCAAGAAATGGTACAATCACAAGCTTTCTTGTTATATGACACAACAATCAGGCAAACAAAAGCATATCCACACGCTATAGAAATATAAACAGACGAAGGTTTGTCTTCACATGCAGGAAGCTCAGTTGAGGGTGAAGGAGACATGTTGTAGAGAGAATATGCTCAGTGTTGGGGTTCAGGTGGCAAGATTATATACCCTAAGAATGGGCTTGGTTGAGAATAGGTAATTGGCACCAGATGTAGGAAGGGACATTCCTAAACAGATCCAGATGTGGTAGAAGAGTTTTTTGAGTTCCTTATTGACACCAGGCTGGACAAAACTTGGGGAGGAGGAATTTCTTTATCCAGAACTCAAACTGATGGGAGGATCTAATGTTAACTTAAGCAGCAGAAGGAGAATGACTCAATGTCCTTGAATTAGGTTGTGTTTGTCCCATCAAAAAAGCTACAAATCTTATTTGCCTCATAGAACTACCAGTGGATAAGTACACCTATCTGTTTTGCCTATATGTTTCTATGGGCATTGAGGCCACTTAACCTAAGTGACTCCATATTGGAGTCCTATCATTATAATAGAACATCAAGTAATAAACAACAATATCAAATAATATAAAGACTATAATTACATCCCATCTATATTTATGTCTATGTATATCAACCTTATCTTATCTATCCATCCATCTATTCCATCCAGAGGTTGACTCTAATGTTCATACACCTCTGACAACTACTTTAAGGGATGGCTTGCTCACCATATTAGCAAATGGGAAAGTTTATTAGCTTAAGACAATATTTTTAGGATCGTATTTTTGACAGTAGGTTCAATAGCACAGAATAAAGTGATAACTGCACTGAGCAGACAATAGATTTTCAATACATTCTTAACTTTTTTGTCTTTGTTATAAAATTAATCTGCATAAAATTCCTCTTACTCCTTCCAGATGTTCATTTTCATGTTGATCCATACTTGAAAATCCTCAGGGAACTTTGTGTTAACATGACATGAATGTTCTCCAGCATCCTGTGGAAAGGGGTTGGGGTGGGGAGGGGTAGGGATGTGGGAAGGCATCAGCTGAATTGGTATGAACTTTGGGGTGAAGGCGACCAAAGTTTGACCCTAAACTGGCGATTGTGGAGAGCAGGAGTGATGCATTAAGATGAGGGGTGAATTGAAAAAATACATGAAAGCTATGAGGAAAGGCAGAAGTTAAGTGGTAATGATCCATAAACTTACTGCCAGGGTCCCTAGACCTCTGACTGTCAGAGTACCCACATCTTTGCCATCAATACCTTCTAAGGCAAAAGTTATTATGATGTATCAGCCTTAGCTGACCTTAGGCCATAGATTCACCATAGTTAAATCTCCCCATTTGGTGTTCTCTTTTCCTTAGACCATGGGCAATTCAGCAACATAGACTGATGCATAAGACCTCCTCTTAGGGAAACACACACAAAAAGGGAAAATACATCCACAGATACAAAAGAAAGATATCGAAAGAATCTTAACTCTCCAATCTATTCTGATGCATTGTGATAAGAGTCCTGTCTAATGCTTGATCTCTTCTTCCAATTATTGACAGAGAATACAGAAATGCCAATGTGATTAGAACCAGTCCTATAAACTCTAGGGCAGTGGATGGTGCAGTGGATAGAACACTGGACTTGGAACCCAGAAAACTCATCTTCATGAGTTCAAAACTGGCTTCAGACACTTACTATCCATGTGACCCTGGGCAATTCACTTAACCCTATTTGCCTCAGTTTCCTCATCTTTAAAATGAGCTGGAGAAGGAAATGACAAACTACTCCAGTATCCTTGCCAAGAAAAGCCCAAATGGAGTCATGAACAGCTTCACGACTGAAACAACTCAATAACAACAAAAATCAACAACACAAACTTTAGTGGTGAAAACCCTGCTTCCTCCTTCACATATACATACCACATACATGTGAATCTACAAATGTGTATAGATACACACACACACACACACATATATATACATGTATATATACACCTACATATATACATTCATATATTTAGGCAGCTCCAGAGTAGGAGAGTAGGCAAAACTTAAATCGTTAGATTTAATTATTATTAATCTTTAGATTAATTCTTTTCAAGAATTTCTGCTGGCTCTTACCTTGTCTACTGCTTAGGCTTATAGAATGACAGGCTTTTCAAGATCTGGGGATCATCTAATCTAGCCCTCTCATTTTATAGATAAAGAGACTGAGGCCCAAAAAGGATTAAGTGCCTGGCCCAAGATCACATCCAGATTACTAATCCAGAGACAGGATTTGACCCTTTCATTTCTAAGACCTTTATCTCTACTCACAAATCTCTACTTGAACATGTTGTGATTCATCCCCTTCTTTGTTCTCATTTCTGGCCAAATGCTTGCATCTCAATCCTCTGAATGGAAACTCCTTCCCCTCCATTGGAAGGTATTGGTCTTCATCATATAAACTAGGGCCACTCCCCACCCTTTATAGTCTAAATTTGGATTCCACCTCTCAGTAAGATTGATAGGGGGTCAGGGTTGGGAGGAGGTTCCATCCATTTGAGGCTTTAAATGGGATGGACCAGGAATCCCAAGGAGAAAGCAGAGATATATGGTTTTATAAATACAGGAACATTCAGGCAAATAGAAAGATTCACACAAATCACAATATTCATAAAAATAATAATTTGCATTTATGTATTGCTTCTGCATTTTAGAAAGATTTTTCATAGAAAATGTTGGACTATCAAGCATTTCCTAGTTAAATAAATTAGCTTTGAGAGAGCTGGAAAAGTCCAGAATTCCAAAGTTTCATGGAGAGAGCAAGTGTGTACATAGGAATCAAGATCTCAGCTTTCATCCTCTGATACACTTGAAAAAAGATTGTCTTAAAACTGTTGGACCTTCCTTTGTGACCTAGAATCTGGCCGTACTGAACTCACTAAGTATTACCTAAGAACACATAGGAGGCAACTTGATTAAATTTCTGAAGCTCTGAATTTTCAAATTCATGAAGCTCTAGCTAATTACTGGATTACCAGGATTGTTCAGGGGGTAGAGTCATAGTAATGGTGGTGAAGAATTTCTACTTACTTCTATTTAATTCATTTTAGTTAATTTCAGTTGAGTAGACAATTGATGTATGTTTATATTACATATGTGTATGTCTATATACATATGTGTATGTAGACATATACATACACACATACATAAACACACATGAGACATGCCTTAAAGCAATTGTCAAAGGTAGCCACATATCATTGTTAATGTATGGATGTGATACATGTAATAATTATAAACTTGATATTGTTTGATTATAATTTAAAGTCATATTATAATGATAGGGTTCCAATGTGGAGTCACTTAGACAAAGTGATCCTAATGCCCATAGAACATACAGGCAAAACATAGAGTTGTACTTTTGCACTGTTAACTCTATGTTGGGCAGATACTATTGTCACAGGCAGGATGTGAACTCAGGAAGGTGAATTCCTGACTTCAAGCCTAGCTCTTTATCCACTTCTCTGCTTAGCTGCCCTTAACGAAACATAGATGTTGAAAAATGAATACCTCTCAGAGTACATAATTAGCAAGTCAAATACTTATAAAAATACTCTTTGAACAAACATACATCATTTGCTGAACAGTAGTAAAGACTGACAGTAGGATAAGGCTTGCCTCCCTTTTTGATGGGATATAGATACTGTATTTTATTTTATTTTATTTTAGAGGAGGGATTAAGTGACTTGCCCAAGGTTACACAACTAGCAAGTGTGTCAAGTGTCTGAGGCTGAATTTGAACTCAGGTCCTCCCGACACCAAGGCCAGTGCTCTATTCACTGCATCACCTAGCTGTCCTTGCTATATTTTAGTAGTAATGCTACCACCTTCCCATTATACAATTAATTATAAAGTGCTTTCATATACATTAGCTCATGTAACCCTCACAGGAACCCTCTAGGGTAGAGGAGGTAAGTCTGGATCTGGGTAAGTTTTTTTAAAGTGTGATAGATGGTATAAATATTATTAGTTGTATTTTATAGATTAGGAGTCTGTGGCACAGAAAAGGTAAGGGTCTTCCCCAAAGTCACACAGCTACTGTGCTGTAGCTCTTTGTGCTAAGCATTTCATATGTACTTCAGTCTGGACAGGAGGCAACATGGCACTGTGGGTAGCATCCTGGACTGAGAATCATGTATTTGCTGTATGACCAGGGGCAAGCCTCTTAATATCTCTGAGCCTGTTTCTTCATCTGTAAAACTGGGACAAGAATAGCATCACAGGGTGGTTGTGGGGATCGAATGAGATAATATTTGTAAAGTAGTTTGCAAAACTTCAACACTATATAGGCATGAGTTATTATGATAATATCAATTATCCATTGTTTCATTGATGTGGGTTCTCCCTCCAGTGACCCCACAACAAAAATGATGATCTTCAGAAGAGGTGTGGCTTTGTGGGAAAATGAAGATAATGAGTTTCATGCCTGTGGATCATCCATTTGGGAATGCCAAAGAGACAATCAGTGATATGAACCTAGAGCTTGGGAGAGAGACTAAAGTTGAACATATAGGTCTAGTAATCATATACATAAAGGTGACAAACCCATAGCAACTGATGAGATCATTGATAGAGAATAGAGAAGGAAGAAAAGAAGGCCAGAAAAGTGCCTCATAGGGCATCCATAGGTAGAGGGTGAGAGATAGATGTTGATCTAACAAAGGAGACTAAAAAATCATAAATATTGAGTACTAACTTGATTATAATATTAGTAGGAGATTTTTGCATTTTCTTAAAATAAAGTCATTTCCCCTCGTTCAGAAAGCATCTTTAAAATTATAATGTAAGCCAATGAAAAAAGTAATCTGTGGTTTGTCCCCCAAATAAGTTTGCCTTCAGCTTCTCAGAAGTGCACCTGTTGCATTAAGTAAGGGACCCCAATACTCTAGCTAACCTGGAAATCCTTACAAAGTTGGTGTAGCAGCAAGCACCCCAACATCCCCAGGGTGGCTGCCAACACAGGTTCTTAGATCTGCTTTTGTAAAGGAAAGCAACTCAAAATTGGTTAACAAGCTCACTTTAATCAATCAAACATATATTACCTAGTTCAGGGAGAAAAAGTCAGCACCCCGAACTTCAGAGTATACAGACAGATCAAACAGACAGGCTTCCAAACTGTCCAACCATAATCAATACCAAAATGACAGTTACCAGAGAGGGAAGCATCAACATCTGGGTTTTCAAAGCCGGGGGGCTCTCAATGGCTTCTCATCTCAAATCACACAACACTTATCAAAGTGAGCCCCAAAGCAAAGGCTCACATCAGGGATTATATAGCCTTCTCCAGGCTCAGAGAATATCACAATCCTCTTGACCTACTGCCCAATCACACAGCACCTAGGTGTGGCCATTCCTGAAAACCAAGCCTCCTACCACAGGCTCCATGTGACCACATTCAGTCTATTAGGGGGCAGAGTAAATTTTCAAATCAAGGAAGGTTCTCAGAGTCTTTTAAGCTAATCAAAGTCTCTTAAGCTAATCAAAGGGCCTAGGGGCAGGGAAGATCTTTAAATCTGCATTTCCATTACAGTTGGTGAAATCTGGTTGCACAGGATGGAGTTCTATCCTTCTGGGGAACAGCCTGACTCAGAGTTGCAGTGGTCATGAGATCATGGTAGGTTTCTAGCCTTAGTTCACTGCAGCTGTGAAATTGGCATGGGCTACTTCTGAGAAGACGAGAGAGATGACCATTGGGAACCAAAGACAGTTCGATCTGTTGGAAGATATTCCACTGATGTTGTACACCTGTGAGTTGAGCAGAGACCTTGGTGAATAAAGATAACAATTGTTTCTGGTTTTTCCTTCCTAGAACATATTTATTGGCTGGTTAAGTGAAACAGGGGAGCTTAAAAACTAGAAAGCATTGTTGGAATGGTTAGCATTTTCTTTTCAGGTCTGTAGCCAAAACAATCACTTCATTTTGAATCTCAAAATTCTGAAGTTGACCTATGAAATAATAAAGACAAAATTCCAGGTGTCCATATTCCTTCTGCTGTCATGCCAAGCACTGTTCCCTTTCCAGGATGCTTTAGGCCAAGAGCTGAAGCCCTTCTATAGCGAAGAAGGGGCTATAGGTGTGTGTTTATATTTTGCAAGCAGATGGCTAAGTCCCCAATTTATCTAAGGCTTAATGGAGGGAATTAATTTGCTCTGTTTTCCCTGAAGGGCAGAGCTAGTAACAATTGGTAGATATTGAAGAGGCAGGTTTAGGTGGGGTATAAAGAAAAATTTGTTCCTATGTCAAAGATGGCTGAAAGTGAAATGGATTATGTAATTCAGGGGCTGATGGTTACACATGACTAGGAGTCCCCAAGGGTGAATGATTATTTGTCAGGGATATCAGGGGAAAGAACAAACAACAACAATAACAATAAAAAATTCCCATCTAGGTACAAGTTAGGCAACAGTATAGTGAATAGAGTCCTGGAATTGCCCTCTATATCTAGACCTAGATTGCACCCGAGACCAAGAAGATATAGCTTTGAATACTTTTAGGCGAGTTCTTTCACGTGTAGTTATCAACACATATTTTGAAGGTCAATCACCAGAATGCATACACAGTACTTTGTGACTATAAAACATAATATCAACATTCACTATTACTATTGTTAAATTCTTGCTACAATAACCGGGAGAATTCTGAAACGAATTATGAATTTTTTTGGTTGGGGAAAAAACAGACCAAACTCCCCCCAAGGAATGTATATAAGTTATTAAGCAGTTGCTGGGAAGGCCATACATTTATCAATGTCTGCAAAACCACTTCATAAGGGCTTTTGCTCCATTACTCCAGACTCTTGGTAGGAAACCTTCAGGAGATGGACCAGAGGGTCCAAATCCAGTCAAATCAAATTGAACTCACATGCATGAACAAGCAGGATGAAGTAATTTCTGGATTGGCTTCATAAAAGAATTGCTAATGTGTCTCATTTAAACCCCATTGCATATTCAATTATGATGCTTTTATTTTTTCCATAAAAAAGACAGTATGCAATTGTTTCAAAGTACTCAACAGAATCACTAAGTCAGAACACAGTCATTAGGCATTGCTGTCCCGCATAATATGCTTGTTTCATCCAAGTAATTTTAGTGGGATGGAATTTCTCTTCTCACATGTCCCAGAGGTGGTCTTTATCCTCATTTTTAATTTGGCACCGAAACACTTTCCCAATGGGTCATTTAATATGACTTCTTTTGTTTTGGGATCATTGGGTTTAGAGTTGGAAGGGACTTCAAAGATCATCCACTCTAACATGATCATTTACACAGGAGGAAACTGAGGCCCAGAGAAGGGAGCTGAATGGATTTCAGAGGCCACCTAGCACTTCCTCCATGTTACAGATGAGGAAATTGAAACCCAGGAAAGTTACATAACTTGCTGAAATAAAGGAAGCAGGATTTGACCAGACTCAGACACATGCCAGCGGTGTGACCCTGGGCAAGTCACTTTATACTGTTTGCCTCAGTTTCCTCATCTGTAAAATGGGCTGGAGAAGGAAGTGGCAAATCACTCCAGTATCTTTGCCAAGAAAACCCCAAATGGAGTCATGAAGACTCAGAAATGATTGAAATGGCTGAACAATAAAACAACATCTGACTAAAAATTCTGGGCTTTTTATTCTCATGTAGAATACCTAGCACTAGCCAGAATAATAACAAAAAAAAAAAAACCCTTTCAAAAAAAGGGAAGAGCAGAGGGAAGAGAAAATGATGAATGTTAGGAATCAAGAATACCCAGTGAAGGGAAATATGTGGAGAGAAAATTATATAAGGAGGCACAAATCTAAAAGGGGTCTTAGTTTAGCCCCTTTATTTTACATAATTATATAATAGTTTATATTAATATAATATAAACTCATATAAATATTATATTATAATATTAATCAAATATACACTAATATTATTATAACATAATATTTTATAAATAAGGGAACTAAGATCCAAAGAATGTAATTTGCTCAGTTATTGTAGTCTTGTAGTGGGTTACCAGGGCTAGACTCCTCACCTCCTGACTCCCAGTCTAGTGTTCTAGTCCTCTGAATGCTCTAGGAAGTCAGAGCTAGGTCAG
Source organism: Gymnobelideus leadbeateri (assembly GCA_011680675.1). NCBI lineage: Eukaryota > Metazoa > Chordata > Mammalia > Diprotodontia > Petauridae > Gymnobelideus > Gymnobelideus leadbeateri. Next base: position 296,117 of record WOXC01003666.1, on the reverse strand, counting down.
TTGGGAAGTTATAATAGCTGATTTTTATTTTGTGCATATCATCTCATTTGAACCTCCCAGGGACCCTGTGAAGGAAGGCACTACATCTCCATTAAAAGAGGAAGAAGCTGAAACTCAGGGAGATTAAGGGACTTGCCCATGGTCCCACAACTAGTAAGTCCTTATAGATCTTCACAATGCCAAGTCTTATACTCTATCCACTATTCCACACTGCTCCTTAGGAAGCAGTGATATGTAACCAGAGCACATGCTAGTTGGAGAAAAGGCTTGCTATGGCATTGCCTGGACACTTATTTATTATCTAATATTTTCCATTGCTTATTTTCTCCCAACCATTACAATTAGAAGCTAAGCCTTTGGCCATAAGTTGGGGCAGTGAGGAAAGAACTCAAGAGTGCAGTGTTTACTATAGATACTACAAACATCAACTCCCTTGTACATTTGTGGCTTCCAACTTGGACTGGTGAGGCAGGCTATATTTGGTCCTACCTTTATAGACCACCCAGGAGACTCATCTGGAACAGTATTCGGTGGCTTATTTACTTGAGAATCTGGGCCAAATGGAACATATTACACATCTGTTCCTCCATCTGCATTGGCTACCTATTTTTCTTTGAATGCAACTCCAAAGCATGAACGTGATCTCTGAATCTCTATATTGTCAGGGTTTGACACCTTGGAGGCTCTCTTTCTCCATAACCAAATATATTCCCTATTTTTTATTTTGCTCTGAATTTTCAAAGCCCCACTTTGGGCCTGTTCCCTGAGGCAAAACTTACTTGAGCATTTAGGGCTGAATGGGAGCTGATTGTGACTATGTTTCCATGATGTTAAAAGAGGCACAGGAAAATCATTGTTAGCAGGTAGAATAAAATATTAAGAGTTGGAAGAGAATACAGAGCTCATCTAGACCCAGATCCCTTTTTTGATGGGCTTAACAAATGCAATTCAAATGTAAGGAGTGAACTGGAGGAATTCCCTTATCAGCTTGAGTGGATTATTTGGAGATGCATCTCCCTTATGGATCACAGGGCATTGAGAGATTCAGAGCATCTTCTTCAGCAGTGGGGTCAATTTCAAAGCCTACTAAAACATACATAAAGATTGACTTAGAAAATTGCATCTTAACATTATCTGTGTTTTGTATTTTTGTATTTTATTTGTTAATTTTAAAAAACAGATTGTATTTTATTGTATTTTATTTGTTGAATATTTCTGGGGTGGCTAGGTGGCGCAGTGAGTAGAGCGTTGGCCCTGGAGTCAGAAGGACCTGAGTTCGGATCCCGTCTCAGACATTTAACGCACACACAAACAAAAACCTAGCCGTGTGACTTTGGGCAAGTTACTTAACCCCAACTGCCCTCCAAAAAGCAAAAAAAAAAAAAATTCCCAATTACTTTTTAATCTGGTTTGGGCCACACTTATGTAGTGTGTGGCCACAATGCCCCAGAAGGCCAGTGATTGATCTCTGTCCTTGAGGATGAACAGTTGATTCTCAGGCTTTGGGAATGTTTTGATTCTCTTAGGCTGTTGTTAGGTTGTTTGAGTTGTCACCTCTTTGTCTATTAGAAACATGGTAGAACTATCACTGAGACTTTGAGAGAGCTAAGTAAAGACCAGATGTGTTTGCATAGACTACCTTCCCCTTGTGAACTTCTAATGGTAGATTTGGGCAGAGGCTGATTGCTTTTGCATGTAGTCTCATCTATATGACTGAAAAGGTAAAGGGGAGATCCTGTGCCCCAACTTCCTAGACAGTTGTAGCCTTTTGGAGAGAAGAGAATGACATTTGTGGCCCTGAAGCTGGAGAAGCAGAAAAGGGACTTAGCCACAATATGGAGGAGTGTAATCCTTGGCTTTTCATTCTATTGCTACCATGGAGAGAGCAAAGCAAGGGGTGGAGTAGGGGGAAGGGGAAGCCCCAAATATGTCTGCCTTCTGATGGAGGTCCAAACCACAGCATGACAATATGAGTACAAATGATTGTGTAGATCCCTAACTGGAGGAGAGAGGGAGATCCCCCAAAGAGGGAAGACAATTATATTAACTGAACTCTTTGAATTTTCTGCATTATTACCTGGGAGTAAAATAAAAGACGTCCTATTCCAAGTATGTATGTATGTAGATATATGTGCATATTTATATGTAAATATGTATCTGTAGGTGCTTGCTTGGGGACAGGGAGCCCTTTCTCAATATCTGTGGAGACTGAAATGAATTATATTCTGATGTTCCCAGAGGAAATTCTGGCAGAAGGTGAAATGAACCAAAAATATTATTTTGAAGCATTTTGCATATGAGTACAGAGCATTATTGGTCAGGTGATGGCCTATAAAATATTTATTCATTATGATGCATAAATATACATTAATATAATAATTAGTCACATGTAATTATAATTAAACATTTAAATATTAATCAATATAATATATTAATATTAATATGAAAATATATAATAGTATAATATTTATGAACAAGTCAATAAGAAAATAGACTATGTAGCTACAAAGATAAAAATGAAAACAGTCTTTGTTCTCAAGTAATTTGCCTTCTACTATGGGAGATACGGGTACATATAAGTAAGGCAATCTCAAGAGTATAAGAAGGTAAAGGAAGGCAGATGGGGCAAGAGATTTAAAAAGGTCTCATGTAGGAAATAGTATCTAAGTTATGCTTTGAAGGAAGCTCCTAATTCTGAAAGGTGAAGATGAGAAAGCACTTTGCAGATATGGAGAAACTGTCTGAGAAAAGAGAAGGTGGGAGATGCAATGTTAGGTATGGAGAAAAAAGATACCAGGATTGTCTGACGTCCCCTTCCCCCTCCCCAGGTGTTGGCTCATAGGCACCTCAATGCTTATTGGATTGTTCATTGAAAGTAATGGTGGATTTTGGACATAGTAAATCTCATAACCGTCTCCATTCCTATCCAAATACCAAAGTAAAAAAGAAAACATTAATTAAGTCAATTACTAAACTTGAAAGTCCTGGTTCCATCTTTCCTGACAGTTTTTCTTCCCTTGTGCTGTCCCTGGCCAAAGAAATTTTCCTTGGTTTCACTGGCCCAGGCAGAGATATTCCTTCTGCCCTTGGAATTCTCTTGAACACATTTTGTTTGCTAAACCCATGAAATTGGGTTGTAGAAACATTTCCACAACTTGCTTATTTTTTTTCCCAATTGGCTGCCTGGTGAAGCAAACAGCCTCTCTTACCTTAAATGACTGTAATAGAAAATGCCTCATTGGTTTTGAAGGATATTTGGGCAGAACAAAAGTAGTCATCATTAACCAAATAAAAACAAAAATGTGGAGATTATGGGATTATTGTTGCTTTCCCTATCTATTCCCTCAGAGGACACATACTTAAAAATCGTGATTGGTAGAACAGATTATTTTAGATCATTTTTGCTTGACTCTACACATTCTCATTAAAATTTTGCTCCAGTTAATACATAGGATTATAGATGTAGAGTTGGAGGAAACTTAGAGAGAATGCCATCAATCTCTTTTATTCATAGCTGAGAAAACAGGTTCAAAGAAGAAAAAGATTAGCCTGAGGTCACACAGCTATGAGGAAGAGATGGGATTTAAATTCAGGTTCCCTTACTTCCAGTTTGGGGAAATTATTAAACTTTCAAGGGAACCCCCCACCCCACCACACTTTGAATAGAACCATAGATTTAGAATTGAAAGGGGTCTCAGAGGTTATATAGTAAAACAGCCCTATCATTTTACCATTGGGGTAATAAAAGCACAATTAGATTGTGACTTCTCTAAGAGCAAAAGTATTACATAAAAAGGATTCTAACCCACACCCTCTGTCTCCAAATCTAGGACTTGTTCTATTTTACTGTGCTGATTGTCAGTCTTTTCTCTATAGTTTTAAACTAGATTGAAACCCAGACTATAAAAGTCATTGGACAATTGGAGATTCATGGTACAGTAGAAAAAGCCTGCGATGTTGGAGCAGGAGGCCAGTGTTTAAATCTTGGCTTTGCATTTTCCTCTGTGTTCTTGAGTGAGTCCTGTAATGTCTCTGAGCCTTCATTTATTCTTTTGTCAAATGAAGGGGTTGGATTTAATTATGGTGAAGTTTCCTTCTAGTTAAAAACAACCACAACAATTATATTTTGAACTATGATTCCTATTCCCTGGAAAACATTTTGTAAGAAAATATGAGTTAAATTTCAAATTTTAACAGTAACATTGCTTTCATTTTATTTGAGGACACCAATACAGGTGTTTTCAGATCACCCTTTTGCTGTTAGCTTGAAGTAAAACTGTGAGGCTGATACAGTTGGTTTTTATGCAGTTGTGTTTTGCATATAATACATGACAAGTACAGATTCAATCTTGGGAGCTGCTCCATAATCAAGTCAAATGAACAAATACTTATTATGTACCTACTATTTCCCATAGGGGAAACAAAGATAGAAACAAAAGATAGAAAAAAAAAGATAGTACCTGCTCTCAAAGAACTCATAATTTATAATGGAGGTACTAGAGGGAGATAACCTGCAAATAACTATGCACAAACAAGAGATATACAATTGTATGTAATAAATTGGACGTAGTCTTAGAGGGAAGACACTAAGATTGGGAGGACTGGGAAACGTTTCCTGCAAAAGGTGAAACTTTAGCTGGTACTTGAAGGAAGCCAGGGAAGTCAGGAGATGAGGATGAGGAGGGAGGTCCTGGCATACAGGACAACCAATTAAGTGCCTGGAACTAAGAGACTGAGTCTTGGGAGACGAAAAAGCAAGGGAACCAGTGATATTGTATAAAAGTTTTGGTTATTATTTTGCACCCACCTTTGGGAACTTTATAACTTTTGTTTTGGTCTCCACACATAGATGTTGGTAAACATTGTTCCTGTACAAAGTGTAGAGCTTATGGAATCATAACTTCGCAGAATCTTAGAGGTAGGAGTGACCTCAGAAACCATCTAGTGCAATGTGTATCTGAACAAAACTCTTCTCTATGACATCCTGATAAGTGGTTATCTTGCCTGGATACTCTCCAGTGATGTTGTCTCTGCTACCTCCCAAGGTAGCCATTTTTGTTCTTGAAAACAACTGATGAAAGTAAGAAGAAAGAAGGGAAAAGTGGGGCGGGGGGGGAAGAGAGAGGTAGAAGAGGGGGCACAAATGGAAAGAGGTTAGTTTATCAGAAGGGAAAAAAATGAAGTCCCAGTAGATTAAGATTCAAGACTTGAAAATATGGAGATATGGCGGTGGTTGGGAAATGTTTGTGGCATGGGATGGAGTTCACATGTTACCTTTGCAGGAGTGGCTTCCTGATGCTCTTCTTTTAGAAAACATCTCTCTCTTCTCTGAACTTGTTTATCTCTTTGCCTGTGCCTCTCTTTTTCAATTGCCAATCAATTTTACATTATGGTGATTTCTGTTTTCTATCTATTCATGGAGACCCTATTTTTCTTATTAGACTTTAGGTTCCCTGAGGCCAAAGACCCTTTATTATTTACCTTTTGAAGATAATTTTATTGATAACTTTTGTTTTGACATCACTGGATTTTCCCTTATATCACTACCTCCCCTACTTCCCTCCCTAGAACCATTCTGTAAAACTTCTTTTTTTTTTGCTTTTTGGAGGGCAATTGGGGTTAAGTAACTTGCCCAAGGTCACACAGCTAGGTTTTTTTTTGTGTGTGTGCATTAAGTGTCTGAGGCCGGATCCGAACTCAGGTCCTTCTGACTCCAGGGCCAGCACTCTACTCACTGCGCCACCTAGCCGCCCCTAAAACTTCTTTTTTAAAAGAAAAAGAGGAAGATTTTTTTTTTTTAATCCATAAGACCAATCAATACATTGAAAAAGACCTAATAATACAGGTAATGTACCACGTCTATGTATCGTCTCCCCTTGTCTCTATAACATGTCTCCTCATTAGGATCAAACTTGTTCATTGTGAATTCACAACATTCATTTTCTGTTGTTTTATTGTTAGTCTTTCAAGTTACATTGTGGTAGTAATTGCATATCTTGTTTTCTTGGCTCTATATACTTCACTTTGCATCAATTCAGGCAAGTCTTCCCAGCTTCTCTGTATTTATCAGATTTGTCACTTCTTACTGAACAGTAATTTTCCATTATGTTCTCATACCTCAGTTTGTTGAGACATTCCCCAATTGAGGGACACCTACTTTGTTTCAAGTTCTTTACCACCATAACAACTACTGCTACAAATGTTTTGGTGTCTATGGGGACTTTCTTTTTATTGATGATTTTCTTGTTATTTATGTTCAGCAGTGGAATATCTGGGTCAAAAGGTATAGGAATATTAACTACTTTATTTGAATAATTCTGTATTGTTTTCCAAAATGGTTGTATCAATTCAAAGTTCCAAAAATAATGCATTAGTGTGCTTCTTTTTCCAGGATCCCTATAACACTGACTATTCCCATCTTTTATCATCCTTACCAATCAGTTGAGTGTTTGGTAAAACCATAGGGATTTTTGGGATTTTTTTTTTTATAAAGAATGCTTTACATGTATCCTCTCATGTACGTATATCATCACAGCAAGTAGGTAGGAGGTGGCAGTGCTGACATCATTATCCCAATCTTACAGATGAAAAAGTTGGGGTTCAGAGAAGTGATTTCCCTGTGGTCAGACAGTTACTAAGTGCCCTGATCAGGGATTCCAATGATCCCTCAAGTCTATTCTTTTTATTGTGCCATGTTGACACTCTCAGAATTTGCTATAAAGGTAAAGTTAGATTTAACCACAAGACTGTGCTCAGAGCTGGCCCTGTGTTAATGTGAACTTCATTTACTCAAAATAGAACAAAGAGGAAAAATTCATCATGAGAGTGATGAGAACTCTACAATGGACTCCCAAAGCCAAATGACTTTCACCATATTGTCCCCTTTCTTTGTCCTTGGGAAGGCTTATTGTTTCTAATCTTCTGTATAGAGGGATGACCAGCTCTCTACATCTGAATATGGAAAACTCTCAGAGGCATCAACAAAGAAGATGGCAGAAAAGGCTTTTGATCCATTTGCTTTCACTTATGGAAATATTTTTAATGATCTGTAATTTCAACACTATTACCTCTCCTGCCTCAGATTGGGACTACTCCATGTCTGAGCAGACATTTTCATGAACTGCAGTGGGCAAAGACTCATCCACTGGTAGCCAGATTTCTCTTGAGGGGCCTCTCACAGCCAAGCCAGCCTAGCTGATCTCTGGACAAGAGAAAAACTCCGGATCCAGCTCCAGACCTGTAATCACAGCTTTTCCAGCTTGGTATACAGAACCTGTCAGAGGTTAGGTTCTACTGGCAAAGCCACTGAGAAGCCAGAGTCACCTGGACACCATAATGAAGCATGAGAGCAGGACTTAGTGGAGGAGGATGGAAATTAGCCATGCTTGGAAAATTATTCTTGCTTTATCCAGGCAGTAAATCTGAGCAGGGCATGTGTCTTGGCAAATTACAGTAGCGATGTGCTAAGTGTTTACTGCCAAAAGGAATAGCAAAAAGACAGTAGATAATTATAAACACTGCTGTTGAACATTAGTGAGAGGAGCAGATCGAAAAAGAATTGTCCAGACCTAAAACAATCCCAACTCCAAACTTTCACTAATGAGTCACTTTATTCAAAGCCCCAGGGTATTTACTTAGAATAAAGATAATAACAGCTCAGCTTTACATAGCACTTTAAGGTATGCAAAGCATTTTACATGCATCATGACATGTGATCTTCCATGACCTTGTGCTATTATTATATTCCATTTTCCATGTGAGGAAACAGAGATTCAGAAAAGTTGCACAGCTAATAAGTGACTGAAGAAGAATTAAGATCAGTTCTTTTGGGGTCTGAGTTCGACATTCTCCCAACTATCCCATCCTGTGTCTAGGGTATGCTGTAGACATGCCCTGGTATCAACAGATGCACTGATCACCGTAGGTCATGGGGGCATTCTATTGACTGCTAAGCCAACAGCATCCTTATACCCCAGCCCAAGTAGAATGCGTTGGCGGTGAGACAGTGGCTACTGAGGGCTCAAATCGTTAAGATGTTCCTTCCAATTTTCTCTCTGGATACTCAATGCATGTATTTTATTAGGTATGAGAATTGGATCCTGCCCTCACTACCTTGGATGAGTTTTGCTATTTCTACTGGTTTAAAGCATCCTGGTGAATAAGGGTGATTTGTCCTTTGCTGTGTTGTGGGGAGAGAAATTGAACAAATTCAGGCTGAGAGGAAAAAAATGTGCTCTAAGACTTCTTCCCCCCACACCCGAATAAAGGAGGTAGTCACACACTAGGCGTCTGGAAACAGGACTTCCTGATGGAGTTACAAAAGCACTGTGTTACATAAGGTCTGGCATCTGTCTGTGGCACTGGCCCATCAGTCACACCTGGTCAAAAGCACAGCGTCAAGGGATCATCATACTTCTCGGGGAGGCCGTCACTTATGAATGTTGCATTCTTTATACCAGCTGGCTAATATTTACATGGAGTCCTTGACTTTTCATCCCCCTTTTCAGCTTTCTGAATGTCTCTTTATAACACTGGATTTAAAGGATAAGATCCTCCTGGCTGAAATGAGACAATCTACAACTAAATTCATGACTAGGTTTTGGCTCCAGTAAGAGAATCAGGGCGTCAAGTCATCTTGTGGGCTGGTGAGCTAGATTGGGCACTGGTCTTGGAGACAGAAAGACCTGGGTTCCAATCCTGTATCAGTCATTTAGTAGCTGTGGGACACAGAGTGAGTCCCTTAACGTCTTGCTACCTCTGTTTCTTCATCTGTGAAATAAGGAAGTTGGACTTGATAGCCTTTAAGGCCTCTTCCAGTTCTGAAATGATGCTATGTTTCTGCTTCTCTCTGGCTAGATGACGTCTGGTATGGGTTTGGGCACCACCTTTTGGAAAGTACATTGGGAAACTGGGAGCATTCTGAGCAGGACAGGTAGTATGGCTAATGGTCCCAAGATCATGACTTTGAGGATTGTTTTAAAGACCTGAGGGTTTTTAGTGAGAAGCAAAAACTTGGGGGCAGGCAGGGTTTTCACTTGGCAGATGGAATAGCTTTGTTCTCCTTGGTCCTAGAGGGCAGAAGGAGAAGGAAAACATGGAAGTCAAAAAGAAACTCATAGAGGCTTGATGCAAAAATAGTCATTCTTAACAATGATGACAGTTTCAAGGACTGTGTTGAGGTAGAGCTGTTGGATGTGTTGCTGCTGCCCCTTATTCTCAGGACAAAACATCTGCATCTCCTAGTCTTGACATTGCCTCCCTATCCCAGGCCAGAATGCTGCTGTTGGCCTGGTCTTTGTTATGCTTGCCACTGATGGAGCCTGACTCCACTCATGCAGGCCAGGCTTGACTCTACCTCCGGAATAGGGTCAATGCATTGCAGCAGGCCTGTTGTACCATTGTCGATGCTTCCCCTCTCCTCCCCAGAGGAAGACAGAGAGGGAGGAAGGAAAGAGAAGGAAGAGGAGGAGGAAGAGGAGGAGGAGGAGGAGACAGAGAAAGAGAGAGAGAGAGAGAGAGAGAGAGAGAGAGAGAGAGAGAGAGAGAGGGAGAGAGGGAGGGAGGGAGAAGAGGGGACACATACATAGAGAGGGAGACAGATGGAGACAGAGATGGAGACAGATGGAGACAGAGATAGAGACAGAGGAGGAGGAAGGAAGAGGGATCATAGAGACAGAGACTCATATAGAGAATTTTTCCACTGGTCTCTTCTTGCTGAATGGCCACAGGTATTTTACCCTCTAATCTCCCCAGGCTGAGGGATACCTCACAGTAAACAAGCACCAACTCTCCAGGAATGGCCAGAAGCAATGAGACTCATCCAGCCTCACCTTCCTTTGCCCCACTCATCTCACTCTTCAGTCAGATCCTTCTATCCCAGTTTTCCGTGACTGTGACGAATGTTCCAGTCTTACTAACTGATGTCAGTCTCTTGGTAGTTTAGGTCATTTTGGAGCAAAATTAGACATTCATGATCATTCTACAGTTAGTAGATGATTTATTTAGACATGTCCAGGGAAAGTTATTTAACCAGAGCATGTGGCAAGGACTCTGCTCATTCATTCACATAAATGCAACACTCTTGCTTCTATGTTGCCCATCATGGTCTCCATCAGCCAAGAATCAGCCAGAAGCCAGAGCTCCCCATATTTGTTTATTTACATTTGATCAAGCAGTGATATCAGTGGCTGAGATCTTTGGTCTGCTGAGTCATTTTAAGTTTCCAGGATACGGGGCGTCTAGGTGGCGAAGTGAGTAAGAGCGCTGGCCTTGGAGTTGGGATGACCCGAGATTGAAACCGGCCTCAGAAAATGAGCACCCACACATAAATAATGACTAGCCGTGTAACCTTGAGCAAGTTACTTAACCCCAATTGCTTTTTAAAAAAAAGTTTCCAGGATAGTTTCAATGTCTCTTAAAGAAAAACTTGTATGGGGTAAAGGAGGTTAGGGTATTTTCCTATCATAGCAAATGGATTGTCATATGAGAGGAACAGCAAAAAGGGCAGTTATCTCTGGATGCAGAGTATGTGGAGGGGGATAAAATACATTAAGTTTGGAAAGGAAGGAATGGGCCAGGCCATGAAAAGTTTTAAATGATCATTTTGTTGACATTTTGTTTATTCTTGATCCTAGAGTTAATAGAAAGCCACTGGAGTTTATTGAATACCTGAGGGTGATTTTGTGGTCTCCGCCAGAATAAAAGGGATAAATATTAGCCCTCAGAGATCTTTGTCACTTTGAGTCCTGAGCTATATTTTCTAGGACTTTTGTCTGACTATTGGATAATAGCTCAGGCTAAATAATTAATATAATGTCATATGCTATATAATTATATATTAATATAGTAATGAAGCTTTATGTATCATAATTAATGTATTAATAATATAATTTTTACAGATAGTGACAATCTGAAGCATGCTTTCCCATTGCATTTAGTATTATACCCATTTTATAGATATTATGAAAGCAATGATGAGAGAGGTTAAGGAATTTGGTCACTTTCATATTACTGCCAAGTGTTGGAGTCAGGACTTGAATCCAAGTCTTGGGTCTCTTTCCATTATCCTATTCCTTTTTCCCATTTATCCTGCAAGAGCATTACCCTTTCAATAAAGTGAATTGTTTCAAGTACAAGAAGTGGCGGTCACTTTTAAAAGCCCAGGAATATAATCTGGCTGGTTATTTTACCATCATCTGGGCTACTAAAATGAGCCACCAATTTATTGTTTGGTTTTTCAGCATCTCATCTGTGGAACACCAATAATTAAATTTGTTCTGCAGCTATTTACACATATATAAATGAAGGCCAACCAATTCAAAGTCCAAAGAACTTTTGAGTTACTCCGAAGTCTTTGCCAGGATTATTTGGCCATTCATTCTCATTTCCTTTTCCTTTTCCTTTTCCTTTTCTATGGTAATACTTAACTGCCCATCTCTTTATCTGCTTTTTATTTTTTCCCTACCTTGCCTTAAATTAAATGTCTCATGGCAGTTAATTTAACTTCTGTGTTAAGTCTCCGACTACTTCCTGTGATTTATTTACCAATTCAATTCAATAAGCAATGCTTATTATGTGCCTAGCTATGTGGATACAAACAAAAACGAAATATTCATTTCTGCCTTCAAGAAGTTTACATTCTCCTGGGGAGAACAACATGTCAGCAGATAAACATAATCCTGCCTTGGACTTGGACTTTCTGGCTCTGAGGTTGAGGTGATCAGATTCAAATTTGGACTCCTCCAGAAGAGGGTTCTTTCTTTGGATCCCCCCCAAAGGCTCCAACTCTGGGTGACCCTCCCAGAATTCTTGTTGAGAAATTTAAAATTAAGCTTATGTATAGCTCTTGTCTAGGTTCCTACAGATGTGGCTATAATAGGGCCCTTGGTTTCTTTATAAGCATTCAAGGTGACAAATGATATTTAATACAGTGCAAGCCTTTCTTTCACCCCAGAGAAAATGCTGAAGATGCAGCAAAAGGTTAGTCATTGAGGAATTCCTATAAGAAATTCCCACACTGGGAGTTGCCCATGCTGGAAGAATCAGATTAGGTGCATTTTTTGTATATTATCTCACAAAAGTCCCCCATTTTCTTACACTCCCTGATCTTGCCATTGTCAATTGCATTTTAGAATCTCATTAGATAGGGGCAGCCAGGTGGCTCAGTGGAAACAATGCTGGGACTGGAGTCAGGAAAACCTGAGTTCAAATACAGTCTCATACCCTTACTAGTTGTGTGATCTTGGGCAAGTCATTTAACCTTACTCTCCTCAATTTCCTCATTTGTAAAATGAACTCGAGAAGGACATGGCAAACCACTCCAGTATCTTGGCAAAGAAAACTCTGAATAGGATCATGAATAATCAGGCACGACTGAAAGAACCAAACAGCAACAACTGGATTAGCTGAATGTACCATAGTTTACTCAACCATTCTCCATTGCTGGAAAATTTAGTTTGATTCCAGTTTGGAGAAATTCCAAACAATGCTATTGAAAACACCTGTAGACCATACAAACAAGAAAAAAAAAACAGTAGAAGTGCTCAATAGAATGTTGGCACATGACATAATTTGCCATGCCTGGAATCCACTCCCTCCTCACCTCGACCTATTAGAATGGGCAGTTAACTTGCTTCATAGCCTAGCACCTCTGATGCCAAGCTTTTCCTGATCCCTGAATCCGTAGTGTGCTCCTTTTCTTGAAATGACTTTACATTAATCTGTTGATCATTTGTATTTCCTTATCCATATACATGTTGCATTCTCCCAGGAGAATGTAAACTCCTTGAGGGCAGGCATTCCTTGTCATTTGTTTTGTCATTGTATCCCCAGTGTATAGAACAGAACCTTGCTCAACATTGACATATATATTTTTATATATAATATATATAATATAATATATTTTATTGAATTGATTAATCAGTATTTTAGCAGATTTTTATTTTTATTGATTTTAATACATTTTCAGGGTACATATTTTCTAAATCTGACTTCAATCACTGTTTCACTATTACAGTTTAAAAAGACACCTTAGGGGGCGGCTAGGTGGCACAGTGAATAGAGCATCGGCCCTGGAGTCAGAAGGACCTGAGTTCCTGAGTTTGGTTCCTGCCTCAGACACTTAATGCACACACAAACAAAAGCCTAGCCATGTGACCTTGGGCAAGTTACTTAACCCCAATTGCCCTCCAAAAAAAAAAAAAGACACCTTAGATATAGAGGTTGCCAGCTAGTTTTTATGGTACTAATATATCAAGTTGTTTTCATCACTGGTAGACAATACAATTTGGCTACTGCCATGTTGGAGTGTTTTTAAAGTGATCTCACATCAAAAAAGAACAAATAGTACAGAACATTAGTACCTTCAAGCCAAGTCAACATGAAATGACTTACTTCACGTTCCCAGAAGCCTTTTGTTTGGCTCTGCTGTGAATGAATATAGACGAGCTTCAGGGTATTTTCCTGGGAAGCATGTTTATGGGTCCCCCGTAGTAGAAGTGAAATCTGACATAGGCAGATACATGCTTTGTCCCATCTGCTTCCTCCCCACCCCACCCCCAACTCCTGCATCTGTATCTGGCCACTGAGATGCTTAGAAGGACCAGCCATTCTTCTTGTTTAGGGCTCCATACTTTCAAAACTCCTCTCTCTGTGTCCTCAATGGTAATGGGAAATAAGGGTTTGATCACCTGTGGGACTTTTTTTTATGTTTAGGTACAAGGCACGTCAGCTGAGTCAACTGAGGCAAAAAAAAAATTCTATATAATTTTTTTATACTTTAAAATTTTTCCCATATGTGTGAATAAACCTTAAATATAAATAATTTTAAGCAGATATTTTACTTTACAATAAAATTTTTCATCCCAGGACTTCTATTTTCTTTGCCTAAAGGATAAAGACAATTGCTAAGTTGTTTTAGTCCTGTCCGACTCTTTGTAACCCCATTTGGGGTTTTCTTAGCAAAGCAACTGGAATGTTTGTTGTTTCCTTCTCCAGTTCCTTTTATGGATGAGGAACTGAAGCAAATAAGCAAAACTCACACAGCCAGTAAGTGTCTGAGGCCAGCTTTGAATTCAGGAAGGTGATCATGACCGATGGTCTAGCCACTGTACCACCCAGCTTCTCAATAAAAACTATGCACTTTCTCAATTGACACAAATTGGTCTTTCAAGATATTCTTAAATTCTGGTTTATCTAATAATTCTATGGTGATTTATGACTGTAAAGCCCATGGGATTTTAAACATCTGCTTTCTGGCTGCAAATTTCAGATCACTGGTGAGATCTGAAAATAAACAAACATCCTAGCACGTGATCCTTACACAAAAGGAAGTGGAGAATTTAAGTAATATGTAACCTGTGACAGTGATGGCTTGTGCATAAGAAGGAGCCCCAAAGACATCATCCAAAGCATACAAGAACCAGAAAGAGAAGGAGGCTGATGATAGAGAACTCCATGGGCGATGAAAGATGGACAGTCCCAGCGTGGCCTGATGTCTGTGAAATATTCAGAGTATGAGAAAAGCTTTCAAACCACTGTGTGGAACGTCTTCAGAGGATCTGGAGAAAGACATAGATGAGAAGGAAGGCCCAGAGGGGGCCTTACATTGATAACAGCATGGTTGCAATGAAGTTAAAAAATGCCTCTGTAGGATTGTGTCCCATTAAGTAAATTCTATCTATTTTAAGGTCATGGGGAAATTTTAACTTACTATATTCTGAGGTCTAATTTTAATTCTCTGTGTAGAAGAAGCATAGTAAAGTGAAAAGAGCACTTGGTTTGGAATCACAGGTTCTGGGTTTGAATCCTGACTCTACCATATGTCCCCTGTATAACCTTGGGGAACTCGGCCTCTCTGGGACTCAGTTTCCTCATTTGTAAAGTGAGAAGGTTTAACTGGATGACTTCTGGAGTCCCTTTCCAACTTTAAATCTTTGATCCCAAATAACAACAACCACCACAACGAGAAGTTATTTAGTCCGACCTTGGAAGACAGTGCTATTATTAACCCTATTTTACAAGGGACTCAGATTACATGACTTGCCTACTGTCATACAGCTTGGAGTGTGTAGGACAGGATTTCACCTCAGGTATTACTGTCTACATATCCTGTGCTGTACCCATTGGAAAGCATACGTGGGGCCTTCCCTATCCCCATTTTCCCTTTTCTCTTCCCTGTCCTGCACCTTTAGATGTTAGCCGTCTCTAACCCCTTTCCTTCCAAATAGACAGTTTTATGAACAACACAGTGTAGGAAATCCTGACCCGGTTTTCTGAATTGAGAACAGGGTTTGAATGAGCACTTTTTTTTTGGCCAAGTCCCAGGACATTCCACTTTTACAATATTACAAGGAGACCATTACCAATTCTCTTGGAGAGAATTTCCCCTTCATGGGAAGCCAGCCCAGGAGGCCAGTTTGAGAGTTCAGGTACTGCTTTGGTTGCCTCAGGTAGACTATGGGACTGATAGAATCATGAGTTCTGTCCTTCAGCAGCTTAACTGATGTTTGCTAAGGACTAGGGCAGATGCTCCATTACAGGGAATGTTCCCCTGAATCTGGAACATGGATTTGATAGAGACAATCCTGGGAATATTCATGAACAAGACTGTGCTCAATCAGTGCCTGGTAGAACACTTTGTCTGCTTTAAAGTTCTTACCTCTCCCTTGCATCACTGCACAACAAAATGTCAGTGTTAGAAAAAAATCAGAATTGATTTAATCCAACCCATAATGTTGTTGTTTCTCCTTTATTTTTGAAGGAACCAGTGACATCCTGGGGTGATGTCTTGACTTGCCTATGAATTGAATTTAAGTAAGGCACAGTTACACAAAGTCATTAGCCTCATTCTCTCTTCTAGAGCCATTGAAGTCTAGTGGCAGGCCAAGAGAGAGCATGACTGACAATGACTCAGGATGCCATGGCTGACCTTGGCATCTTCAAACTCCAAGTACTTCCTAGGGCCTGCTTCAGTCACTGAGGGAAGTCTTCACATACTTGGAATAGATATCCCCCTAAGTCATCAATGCATTTTAGGGCTGCTGGTTACACTCAACCTGGTTTAACTCATCCACTGAGATAGTTTTACTGAAGTCTGGCCACTGCATATGGTCTAGCTTCTTGGAGTCATAGGTGAGAGTTGGCTAACTGGTTGGACACTAGAGGTAGGAGCAGCCCTAAACATGACACAGAAAGCCCTCACACCAGAGGTACTAATTTTCATCTACTTGAATACCTCCAGATCTAGGGAACTCACTACCTACCAGTATAAACCATTTTCGTCTATCAGTTCTAATTTTTAAAAATATTTTCTTTTCTTGCTAGCAGAATTTTCCTCTCTTAAAATTTGTCCCATTGCTCCTAGTTCTTCTGTCCAGGGATATAAGAAAATTTCATCCTTCTTATGGGGTTGCTAAGTGGCACAGTGGATAGAGTGCCAGGTTCAGAGTCAGGAAGACCTGAATACGAATCCAACCTCAGACACTTATTAGCTGTGTGACACTAAGCAAGTCACTTAACCCTATTTGCCTCAGTTTCTGCAACTGTAAAATGAGCTAGAGAAAGGAATGGAAAACCATTCTAGTATCTTTGCCAAGAACACCCCAGATGGGGTCACAAAGAGTCAGAAACAACCGAACAATCCTTCTTATACCCTCATCTCTTCAAATAATGATCAAAGATCACAGTTTTAGAAAGAGAAGGGAATTTGGAGGTCATGTATCTAGTCCAGGTTAGTCACTTTCCTGATATCAAGCCTAAATTGGCCTTTATTATCATTTCTAGTCCATTAGTTCTGGTTCCACACTCTGGGCTCAACAGAACAGGTCAAACCTTTCATCCACAGGAAAGCCCCTCAGAAACTTGAAGACAACTGCAATGCCTGATCCCACTTGTTCTTCTGTGGGTGAAACATGCCTGGTTTCTTCAATGATCCTCATCCTCATGTGTTTCATCATTTTGTTAGATTTCAGATCCATTTCCTTCTTCCCTTGTCACCCATTCTTTCTTGGGATATAAGTAATTCAGTATATGTTGTACATGTCTAGCTATGCAAAACATTATCATAGTAGATATATTGTACAAGGCTGCTTATAATTCCTCCCACTCATCCCACCCCCCACCTGGTCCATTCCCTACATAATCCTGTCCCTCTTCTATAGTGGGTACTTCCAACCTCCCCTCACCCCAAGGATGCCCTCCCATCCATCATCCCTCCTCTCATCCCCCTTCTCCCTATCCTGCTGCAGGTTGAGATATCCCATTTAGTATGTATGTCATTTTCTCCCTGAACCAAATTCAATGTGAATGTGGTTTTGCCTTTTAGCCTTCCTTATTCTCCCCCTCCTTTGCAACCACTTCCCCTTGCTTCTTCTACATGGGATAGTTTACCCTACCCTGTCTCTCCCCATCTCCTCTTGCCACTTTCCTCTCTCACCTCATAATTTCATCCCTTGAGTATTCTCCCTTCCCAACAGATTCAACCTATTCCCTCTATCCATATATAACTGTAACCATATACACACACATTCACATATGTATTCATATGACCACACCCCCTTCTTCCATTATTTTCATAGTGAGAAAGATATCATCAGTCACAGTTATTGCTTTTCCACATAGGAATGTAAATAGTTCAACTTTGATAAGTTCCTTTTGATTTCTTTTCCCTGATTACCTTCTCAGGCATCTCTTGCTTCTTGTGTCTGGATGTCAAATTTTCTATTCAATTCTGGTTTTTTCCTCAAGAATGCTTGAAAGTCCTCTATTCCACTGAATGACCATATTTTCCCCTGAAACAAATACTCAGTTTTGCTGGGTAGGTGACCCTTGGGTTCATTCCCAGTTCTTTTGCCCTCTGGAATATCATATTCCATGCCCTTCAATCTCTCAGTGTAGAAGCTGCCAGGTCCTGGGCTATTCGGATTGTGTTTCCACAATATAGAAATTGTTTCTTCCTGGCTGCTTGTAGTATTTTCTCCTTGATCTGGGGATTCTGGAACCTGGCTATAATATTCCTGGGAGTTTTCTTTTTGGGATCTTTTTCAGGAGGTGATCTGTGGATTCTTTCAACCTCTATTTGCCCTCTGGATCTAAAACATCAGGGCAATTTTCCTTGAGAATTTCTTGAAGGGTGATTTCTAGGTTCTTTCTTTGATCATGGCTTTCAGGTAGTCCAACAATTTTTAAATTGTCTCTCCTGGATCTATTTTCCAGGTCAATGGTTTTTCCCATGAGATATTTCACATTGCCTTCTAATCTTTCGTTTGTTTTGATCTGCTTAACAGCATCTTGATTTCTCATAAAGTCATTAGCTTCCATTTGCTCCAGTCTAACTCTGAAGGAATGAATCTCCTCATTGAGCTTTTGAGATTCTTTTTCCATCTGGCAAATTCGACTTTTTAAGGCATTCTTCTCCTCATTGCCTTTCTGAGCCTCTTTTGCCATTTGAGTTAGTCTATTTTTTAAGGTGTTATTTTCCTCAGTCAGGTTGTTGACTGTCATTTCATACTTTTCTTGCATCTTTATCATTTCTCTTCCCAGTTTTTCCCCCACTTCTCTTATCTGCTTCTTAAGGTCCTCTGTGGCCTGTAGCCAGCTTGTATTTTCATTTGGGGCTTTTGGTACAGGAGTTCTGACCTCACCGTCTTCCTCCATGCTTTGTTCCTCTTTGCCCCTAAAATAGGAGTCCAATGTTGAATTTTTCTGTTCATTTTGTTTCTTTTGCCTTGGCATGTTGCCACTTAATTAATTGATTTTTGGGCTTGTTGCCACAGTAGGACTCTGCCACCAGACAGGAGAGCTTCCGTCCCAAACGTGGGGTCTTCACAACTTCTGCAGGTTGGGTGGCCTCTATAAAGCCTCCACTGGCTCTGGCAAATTGGATACCCACCCCAAACCTCCCCCCCCATACCACAATCCAGATCCAGGCAGTTTAAAGCAAGAGTGATTAACCCCCAGACTGATTGCTGGATCTCCCTACAGTTCGCAGACCAGGAGCTAGAGCCGCCACTGATGCTGCAAAATTGCTTCTGTGCTGAGTTTCTTCAGCAGCTTTTCGCCCCCAGGGGAGGAAGCCAACGTGTTCCCCAAATACTGGTCCCAAAGTCCATAGGGCACTAACCTCTCACTTTGTCCTAGGCATATCTGTGCTGATAATTCTGGAATCACCACAGCTGCAGGTGTTCTTCGGTTCCTCTAGCCAGCTGCTGGCCCAGCCGCCCTAGAGCTAAAACCACGGCTCACAGGGGCCTGTGCTCAGCTCCCAGAGTACTGTGCTGTCAGTTCCCAGTGGGCTGTGCTGCCTGCTCTCAGAGCACTGTGCTGGCCACTCCCTGCAGGGCTCCTGGGTTCTCCTCAGCGGGAGGTTAGTTTCTCTGTGTAGTTCTGTGGGTGCTGGGGCTCCAGAAGTTGTTCAGAGTCCCCTTTTACATGGTTTGGAGGTAATCTGGGGGCAGAGCACCTTGGAAGTGCTGTTTCTACTCCGCCATTTTGGCTCTGCCCCCCGACTATGCCCCACTCATATGCTCATAGAATGAGAACTGGGAGGCCTCAGAGGTCAACTGGTTTAACCTCCTTCTTTTACAAATAAACAGAGTCCTAGAAAGTTGAAATGTTGAAAGACAGACATAATAAATGGTAGAGTCAGCATTTGACCAAAGTTCGGCTGACTCCTAATAATTCAGTGTTTCCTCATGTAACTTCTTTTTTTCCATTTCTCATCAGAATGTTTGGCACTCCTTCCCCTGCCCCTTCCCCTCTTCCCATTCATAGCTGCAGTAGACCAGGCAATGGAGAGGTTCTAGAAAGGGGAACAAGATGGAGCATGCCATCAACCCCTTTCCCCCTTACATGCTAAAGGAGTGCTCTACCACCTGAGCAAACCCTACTATAGAGAGTCAGTGTATTCTAGTGGAAAGAAAGCCAGACTTAGAACCAGAAAGACCTAGGTTCAAGCCTGGCTTCTGATACATGCTGAATTTCCAATCCAGGCTTGGTGATCCAGGCAACTTTTTAAGGCTAAATGGTGCAGAGAAGATACTGAATGGCCTTGATGGAGGGTGCTTGCTTAACATGAAGTCTTCCATGCCAGTGAAATCACAGGTCTAATCTCGATCCACAATATTTTCCCTTGAGTCTTGAGAATTTCATTCTTAGGAGTTCCCCATTCTTCCTGAGTTGACTTTCCTGTTAGTTTCTATCCATGGGATAATCTCTCCCTAGACCAGACTATACAACCATGTCCAATTTTCTACTCCTCTATTAAAAACTTGAGGAAGAAACGGCCACTTTGCTGCAAGCTCCTCCCCTCCCCCCATGCCCTGAATGTTCTCCCTCTTAGCTCTGCCTCTTATATTTCTTGTTTCCTTCAAAACTTTTCTCAAGTACCTTCTACACAAAGCCTTTACTCATTTCCAGATGCTAGTACCCTCACCCTCAAAAAACAATCATTCAGAATTTATATATATTTATTCAATACACATCTCCCCCAGTAGAATCCAAACTCTTAAGGGCAGGGATGATTCTTACTATTTTTTTTACTTTTTATTATTATTTCATTTCATTATTTATTTAGTTATTATTTTATCATTTATTTACTATTATTTTTACTATTGTCTGCATATCCCCAGTGCCTAGCACAGGGCCTGGTACTTAGTAGGTGCTTAATAATTGCTTATGGATTATGGGGAAGGATAGCAACTCCCTTTGATCCAGTTAACAGTGAGTATGAAGAGCACACAGACCATGTTTTAGAATGTTCCATCTCTAGATTTCCATTTTCACCTTAATTGACCTATGGAGGCTTTGCCCAGCATTATCAAGTTGTTCTTGAATTACTGACGCCATGGTAATTACAGATATCAAAGTCACATCTGTCCAGAACAAAGCTCAACTTTGGAAGACTCAAATATACTTTCTTCAGGATGACTTTCCCATTCATTGAACTTCTATTTCTGCATCCTTTTTGGTGAGTGGTAATACACTTTCCAGGTTCTTCTTTCCCTAAAAAGAGGCAAGGAGGGGCCAAAGTACATCTCATGTGTCTACAGATCAATGTAATTATCTCCCCTGTGAGAGTTCCAGTCATACATTTATTCTATGGAGGGTACAAAACAGGGGTAGAGAATTTTGACATCTGGATCACATCAGATCATATGGATTGCAGCTTTTAGACTGTGACCGTCTTGCCAACTTCTTGTTACTAATCCCTTGGTAACATAAAAAGAAAAAAATATGATTCCAAACTCTTCATAAACTAGAGTTGGGCAATAGTGTGTTGAGTAAGGCATTTATTAGACTCGGTAGAAAGCTGAAGAATTTTCCTCTGCTTCCCTCCCTCTCTGTATCCACCCTTCTCTTTATCTCTGTCTCTCATCCAGATGCACACACATACATCCCCTTTCCCCACACACATACATCCCCTCTCCACCACCAATATTCACAAGCACACCTCCAGCCTTCCCCCCAAAGAGAATAAAATGGGGGTTTCAATAGCTGGCAATGAACACATGAATGAAAGCAAAATGTGTAAGTTCTTTAGGGTCATTAGGAAGTGACTGTAATCATATCAATAGACCATTCATGAAGGACATTACAGTTTATAAAGGGCTTTCTGCATGACAATGTTATGAGGCAAGTCATGCCGACATTTTACAGATGAAGTGATTTGTAGATAGTCACATGGTTACTAGAAGGAAGAACTGGATCTTGAGCCTGGGTCACTTAATATTAATTCCAGGGCTTTTATATGAGAAATCATGTGATATCAGCACAGGAAGGGACCGTTAAGATGATCCAGTCTAATCCACCTATTTTATAGATGAGACATCTGAGTCCCAGGGAGGGGAAGGAGACTTGTCCTGGATCCTATAGCTAGTGAGTGATAGAGTCAGTATTTGGGCCCAGCTCTTCTGATACCCAGGTAAGGCCATTTCTTGATGCCTCATACTGGCTTCTGCAAAAATGGATTTGGTGGGCAAGAGTATTTGGGAGTACATCTATGGTGTGTGTGTGTGTGTGTGTGTGTGTGTGTGTGTGTGTGTGTATAAATGGTCTCTACTTATTCTGGTGGTTTGCATTCTAATTTCCAAAGCTCTTTGCATTCTCATTTAAATTTTGTCATCGCACATCATGAGATCAGTTGAAGTCTGACTCTCTGCTTGTCATTATCTGCTAGCTAGCCCCTAAATAATCATTTTTCTCAGTAGCTCCATTTTAAAATATACCATGCCACACATTTTTAAGCCAAAGACAATAAATATCAATAAACAAAGTTTAGGCATTGGATGTTTCAATGAGAACACTCTTATTTGCCAGTCCCTAACCTTGTCTTATCCAAGGGAAAGTAGACATATAACCATCATAACTTGTATGTGTACTGGGCGTTGCAGTTTACCTGCGAGGGAGGGGGCACAGATATTATTCCATTTTTATAAGGATGTAACTGAAGTTCAGAGAGGTCAAGAGACTTGATTGTCACTGGACAACTAATACAAAGAGTGAGGACTGGAACCCATGCAGGAGAACCACACAGAAGAGGGTCCTAGCCCAAGACTAGCATCCCAGCCCCCCACACCATTGGGAGAGAGTTTTCACTCTCTTAACTGGAAGCACGATGGTGAGCCATTCAGATGTTTTATAAGTAGAGTTATAAGGCCAGAATAATTACGACTTTGGCCTTTCAGTTAATCACTAAGGCATGGTCCTAATCTGCTGTGACTCCTGAGGGCATCATACACACACGTGTAGGTAGAAGATAGAATTTCCTGTGTGAGGAACACAGTCCACTAGCATTTAGTAAACATCTACCATGTGTTAGACCCTGAAGGAAATTCTCAGACACCTACTATGTGCTAAACACTGAATCAGCAAGCTCTGTGTACTTGGATCACAGAGTGTATGGAGAGGGGGAAAGGGTAAGAAAATTGGAAAGATTGGAAAAGGCCAGGCTGTGAAAGGCTTTAAATGCCAGACTTAACAGTTTTATATTTGATCCTAGAAATGGAGTTTATTTAGGAAGGAGGCAACATGCTGGGGTGTATGAAGTGGATTTATCAAAAGAGACTGAAGAATGACAATTGGAGCATTTTGAGTTAGAAATATGCTTCAGGCATCTTTCCCACATGGTTTTTATTCAGTTGTTTTCAGTCATGTCTGACTCTTTGTGACCCCATTTTTTTTGGCAAAGATATTGCAGTGGTTTGCTATTACCTTCTCATTTTACAGTTGAGGAAACTGAGGCAAACAGAGTGAAGTGACTTGCCCAGGGTCACACAGCTAGTAAGTTTCTGGGGTCAAATTTGAACTCAAGTCTTCCTGACTCCAGGCCTGGCACTTTATTTACTGTGGCCCCTGTTTGGTTGTTTCCCATGTGGGTCAGTCGTTATAGTACAGGCTTCCTGAGAAAGGGGTATAGGATAGACAGCAATGGTAGACAGTGATGGAGAACAAAGATGAGAAATAGTGACACTTGCCAAAAATGATGTAGATGAGAACTATTGCAGAGACAGGACCTGTAGAGGAAAGCAATTATCTGTCAGTGCTGAAACCCTTTCCAGGACAGTACTGTAAGTCATGAGGACCATATGGGTCACTGGAGGAAACACTACTCATGCAGGGGTAGCGTATCCTTCTATCAGTTTGGGTCTAAAGGTTTTTGTTTTCATTGACTTGTAAATATAAGTATACACCTTTGGAGACACAAACTCATGTGATATTGAGGTAAGGTAGTTGTTGTGTGTTTGTCCTTCATTTTCAAAGGGGACCATAACATCAGGGTAATGATGACATGACTTGCAGTTGACTTGGATTTGAGTGACGGGGGGCTGTGCAAGGCCACCAGCCTCACTTTCTCCTCCAGAGCCATCTTGGTCCAGTGGCCAGATGTTCATCAGGATGACAAGGGATGACCCAGGATGCAATGGGAGACCCTGGCCCTTTTAGGCTAAGGCTTTTTCATGTACTCATTTATTTAGAGGGAGGTAATGCTCATTCAGTGAATAGGGCTTTTAAGAAGTGAGTCAAGGGATGGCCCCATGAATTAGAAAAAAAAATCAAGCTGGGAGGATAAGACCCTCAAAGTAAGGTAGTAACTATTCTTTGGAGGAGGGAATGTCAGAAACTGAAGTTCTAGGGTCATCTCGTCTGGGGAGGAGCAATGAGTCAGAAGTGAAAAGTCCTGCCAGGACCATAAATAAAAATATATATTATTCCAGAGAAAAACTGTGACTTGCATGGAACCCTTCTCATGATACCCCAGTTTCATCGGTTAGGACACCAGGATTCCATGGAAGGCAAAAAATAGATCCTCAGCTCCCTGGGCCCAGTATTGAAAACCCTTCCAAGCTTTAGACTTGATTTCTGAAGACTTGGTGCCCCTGTCTTCTCCTCTGAGCTCAGTACTGATCAATTTACAATCAATATTCCCAGAGCAGAGTTTGTTATTACTCTATAGTACCATGCAGGTCTAATGTTCTAATTGTCTGCTATTGGGCAGAAACTGGAAACAGACTTGGTTTTCATTAATTATGTCATCTCCTTTTCCCCCTCCCCCTCCCCACCATTGTTTAACTTGGCCTGGAAAGAAAATGCAGGATTCAGTGTTCAATGTGGTCAAGTCCAGAACCAAACCATGTATACAGAGTAATCAGTTAACTTAAAGTGAGCTTGCTAAGTGAAGATGCAGACTGGAATGCAGCTCAGGAACCAATACATAGCTTTGTAGGAGGAAGTGGGTTTTCCCTAGCTCTCACTTTTCAACATTATCTCATGAAAACACTCTTCCTTTTGTAAAAATGGAACATCTACAGGTATGACTGTCATGGAGTAGACTCACAAAAACTTCTTTCCAAAGAAACTGGGGCTGCATATCTCTTCAATTCCCTTGGTCTTTAGAAGATGTTTTCTTTCTTTCTTTCTTTCTTTCTTTCTTTCTTTCTTTCTTTCTTTCTTTCTTTCTTTCTTTCTTTCTTTCTTTCTTTCTTTCTTTCTTTCTTCCTCCCTTCCTCTCTCTCTCTCTCTCTCTCTCTCTCTCTCTCTCTCTCTCTCTCTCTCTCTCTCTCTCTCAGATAAACCCAGATAGATACAGAAACACACATGCACACTACTTCCTTCTTTTCTTTCCCCACCCCTCTGAGTGAGGAAAGTCATAGTTTGGAGACAGTGCAATAGTAGAAGAACACTGGCTTTAAAGTTGAAGGACCTGAGTTCAAATCCTGCCTTTTAGACATATTATCTGTGTGATCTGTGTTTCCTCATATGCTAAGTGGAGGGGGAGTGGATCAGGTGATCTGTGAGGTGTCTTCTAGGCTGAGATGTGTGATCTTATGATCTTGAACCAGTGGCCACACACACGGACTTAAATATATTCATATGTGTTTTCCACAGCTAAGCTCTTTTGAGCACCCCCCTCCCACTGACATATTGAACGGCTTTCTGTGGAATTAAATAAACATGTGCTGACTTGCTTTTGCTCCATGCCAGGTCTATAAGCTTTTAAACAGACCATATGCAAATGATAGCAGTTCTGCATGAATAACTATATAATCGAGTTTCCACTTAGGTTCAAAAGCCAGTGAAAAAGAGCAAAGTGTTTGTCCAGGTTTTAAACACCAAATTCCAACCCGCATTTTACACTGAGCCTATCTCTGGTTTCCTGGAATCACTGCTGGGATTACTACAGCTCAAGGTGGACATTGAATTCAGATTTTTTCCCACTAAATGTTGACTTTTCCCCCAGGATGGATTTCTTTTGTATGAGAAGAGAAATTGAATTTGCTTTCTGCTATAAATTATCATGGAATCATAGAGTAGAATATCTGGAATGGCCCTTAGAGATAGAGCCTCTCTCATCCAGCCACCTGATTTTGAAGAGGAGGAAGTAGAGGCCCAGGGAGAAGAAAAGACTCAGCTATTTACACAGTGCACTAGAGCAGAGGGCAGGCTGGAGCCCAGACAGGCTCTAAGACAAGATTATGTCTTATTTAATGTAGTGTTTTCCAAGCACCTAATCTGGTGTTCTCCAAGCAGTGGGCACCATCAATTTGCCCATCACCTCACGACTGGTGAGACTAGGGATTCCTTTGTTCATCGTTTTTAAGGTTGGTTTTGCCTTTGTAGCTGGCCTACAATTTGAAAGTCAGGGGATTCATTAGTTCTCCAAAAGTAATTTTCCCCTTTTCAACTTAAAACAGTAGCAACAACAATGGAGATAAGAACAAAAATGAAAACAATTTTTGGGGTCAAGGGCTTCCTTAGTCGTTCCAAAGTTGACCTTTCAGCTTAAAACAAGAGCAACAAGAATACCCCCCCGGGTGAAATCTTTCTGTCTTAAGCCATAGTTACAGAATTGTTTTTATCCCCAGAAAACTGATGCTGAACCTAATTAACAAAGGGTGGCAGATCAGACATCCAACTGATTTATGGAAAACCCTTGAGAGCAGCTCAGTATTCACATAAGGCAGTCCTTTAGGTAGTCTGGGGAATTCAGGTAAGGAGGCTCCCTAAGATTTTCTTATTTCAGTGCTAATTCTTTTGTTTTGTTCTTCTTGAGCCAAAGGCCCTTCCCCTGGGAAGAGTCAGCACCTACCACAAAAGCTGAGGCTTTCACTTTCTCACCATCATTGTTATAATTCCTTGGACTCTGAGTAACAGTCCAGTCTGTTCTTGGATCATGATCTTGCCTCCAACAAACCCTAACTGCTTCTGCAAAGCTTGTTATCCTCTCATTCCATCAAAAAGAGATAATGACTACTTTTTTTGGCTTTATATCCCTTTGTACAAGAGGTGTTCCATCAAACAGCAATCGACTCCAATTGATCAACAGTTTAATTAGAGATGGACTTTACAAAGAACAGTAGGTTTACTCCAATGATGGACTGAAATTGATGTCACTTTTGCATAGAAAGACTATTCCTATACCCAGACCACCCCCAGCCTTGGGCAATCTAGACAAAAAAATTTGTCTCTACCCAAGTTTGATTGAATAGAATTTCCCTAAGAGCTAGGGATTTCTTGTAAGGTTGGGTTTGATTAGATAGAGAAGTTTAGTCCAACCTTCAGAGACCGAGGTCTTGAAAATAGAAAAAAAAAGGGGGGGGGACTGAATCTCCCCCAATCATTAGCTATTAATAATCATTTCTCTCATATTCAAGTTACCACAGCATTCACCACTTGAATGATGAGGAAGGGGCCTGTGGTCCAATCTATACAACAATTTCTAGGAAGATTTGGCAATGCTGCAATTACAGAAAGATAGAGATAGACCTTTGGGTCTTTCTGATGCTGGTTACAAGTCAGATTGTAAGCCTGTTATAAGCCTATAACTCCCCCAGATTACCATTGGCTATGTAAGCTATAAAACATGGGGGGCCTACAAGGACAGATTGAGGGTAGAATCCATGGTTCATACAAATGATTTGTGCTGGCTGGATGTGAAGACTGTATTATTTTGATAAATTCCTCAGTCCACAGTCTAGAAGCAGATGGTTAAGCTCATGACGGTGTAATTGGGTCAGCGTGCTGGTAACACCTTAGACGATAAGGAAGGTAATATTCTAGGCAGGATTGAAGTCAATCAGGTCCAGATTACAGCTGAGACCAGTAGAGAATGAGAAGAGGCAGAGATGGATTTCAAGGGAGATAGAGGTGGGTGTTTGGGGGAATAAAAAGGAGTTTGCCTTTTATGGGAAGTTTCTGGTACTGGCCACAATCCTCAATAATAATAATAGCTAGCATGTATATAGTGCCTACTTTATACCAGGCACTGTTCTGAGCGCTTTCCAAATATTATCTTGTTTGACCCTCATAATAAGTCTGGGAGGAAGGTATTACTGTCCTCACTTTACAGTTGAGGAAACTAAAGCAAACAGTTAAAGTGACTTGCCCAAGGTCATACAGTTGGTAAGCATCTAAAGCCAGATTTAAACTCAGGACTTTCTAGGTCTAGCACTCTATCCATTGTACTACCTAACTGCTTTAAGGGAGCCAGATTGTCAAAGGCTGGATCAGAAGCACCCCTTTCTCCAGGTCTATACTTAGGTGTATCCCTATTTGGATTAAATGCAGGCAATGTTAACATAAACACTGTTGCTTGTTATGTGTCTTTTATACTCATGACCCTTACTATCTGTTGATGAATTGAAGACCAGTACAAAATGGAGTTGATTTGATGTGGGAATTGAGAGAACCAATCAGATTCTGTCTCATAAATGTGGACTTTATCTTGTGCTGCCATATGTATTATCCTCCATCTTGTTGTTCTACAAATCTTCCATGGGAATCTAGGTGATATAGGACATTCATGGATTGATAATTGCAGATGGATGCAGTTAAGCATTATCTCTCATTCCTAGGAAAATAAAGACCCCCCCCAAAAAAACCTACTAGCCCTCCTTCCAACTGGACTGAAATTTATTCTTCCCCCTTCCAACTTGGAAAGCCCCAACCTTTCCTCCAAGTAGAAATCCAATTACCTAAGTTTGCAGCTTATAACCTGTTAATTGTTTCCTTTTAATTAATTGGTCCTATTTGATTAATTGTTTTTAATATACAAAAATCTGTTTCACTCTGTATTCGGGTCTTGGACTGACTGGGGCGTCCATTGACATGTTTATCATGTCTGTTTTGCTAATAAATGGGATAGCTTGGATGTTTCCTCAGTCATTATTAATTATCCACAACACTGTGTTGTTGTTGAGTTATTTCAGTCATGTCCAGCTCTTCATGACCCCATTTGGGATTTTCTTGGCAAAGATACTGGAGTGGTTTGCCATTTCCTTCTCTAGTTCATTGTGTAACCTTGAGCAAACCATTTAACCTCCTTGGGGCCTCATCCGTAAATCAAGGAGGTTAGATCATAAGGTTGCTAAGGTCTCTCCCAGCTTTCTACTTACAATATTATGATCCTGTCAGCACTTCTGATGTCTTGGAATGCATTTCATTGGCCTAGGACACAGGGAATGGACTTCGATGAAAGGGATGTAGGAGAACTTTTGAAGGTTAACGTAGGAAAGAGGAGCATCATGGTAGGGACAAAGCCAACGGTCTCGTTATCTTATTTGCTTCCCTTACCCAAAATTCTAGTAGCTGAGAGGTATATTTTTAGGTTTGGACAGAATCTAAGCAATGGGTGTGAATGCTTCAATCTGCAATATTAGTCTGTGAGCTCCTTGAGAATAAGGACTGTCTTTTACCTTTCTTCATATCCCTACCACTTAGTAACTGGCACAGAGTAGGTGCTTACTAAATATTTTTGACTATACAAAAAGAGCAAAAAAAAAGTTCCTAATAGATTTTACATGAGTGCACACGTATAACCTTTATCAAATTGTTTAACATCTGAGGGATAGAGGAAGAAAATCTAGAACTCAAAATTTTATAAAAAATGAATGTTAAAAATTGTCTTTACATGCTGGAAAAAATAAAATGCTATTTAAAAAAAGACAGTCCCTGCCCTCAAGGAGCTTACAATCTAATGCAAAGGTAAGTCATTTCTGGATTCACTGAGGCAGAGTGTGTGTGAGCCAGATCTGAAGTTGCACTGGCAGACTTCCTGTAACAGGGTGAAGTGATTCACGTACTGTGCAGATAATAGGATGATAGGTTCATAGATTTATAACTCTTGGGTAGCTAGGTGGTACAGTGGTCAGAGTTCAGGGCCTGAAGTTAGGAACATTCATCTCCTTGAGTTTAAATCTGGCCTCAGACACTTACTTGCTGTGTGACTCTGGGCAAGTCACTTAACTCTGCCTCAGTTTCCTCATCTATAAAATGAACTGGAGAAGGAAATAGCAAACCACTTCAGGATCTCTGCCAAGAAAAACCCAAGTGAGGTCACAAAGAATCAGACATGACTGAAAGATAACTCAACAACAATGAGATTTAGAGTTGGAGGGAAATTTTAGAGGTTATCTAGTCCAACTACTTTTTAATCATGGGGAAAATGAGACTCAGAAATGCTAAATGATTTGTTTTAGGTCACATAGGGATTAAGTCCTAAGAGAGATGATCAGATTGCATGTTCTTGGAGTCCAAATCCAGCTATTTCCATGGGATCATGCTATTTGTCCACGTTTACTTTTTTTTTTTTTTTTGGCTCTTTGGAGGGGGGAGGGCAGGGCAATTGGAGTTAAGTGACTTGTCCAAGGTCACAAGACTAGTAAGTGTTAAGTGTCTGAGGCCGAATTTGAACTCAGGTCCTCCTGACTCTAGGGCCAGTGCTCTATTCACTGCGCCACCTAGCTGCCTCCTATGTTTACTTCTGTGACCATTCAAGTGGGCCTGCCACCATTTTAGCAATACTTGGTCCCACCCAGTCCCATCCAGAGGTGGCTTGGGTTGGGAGATTAAAATTTGAGACCATAGCTAATAGTTAAATCAAAGTGAATGCTAACACATCCCAATGCTTTTGTTTTACTATGCTGTTATTAAACTGATTAAATGTTTGCTCTAGCTATAAAGGTGAGGTACCCACTATGCCACCTCAGGGTTACTGTTTATATTAGAATATTCATAGTTAGGTAATGCCTTTAGGTAGATTAGGTAATGGGTTGTATCAGAAGCAAGTGACTGGAATATTCAGAGCCAGAGGAAATGCAGTTTGATGTAAGGAAATTTGAAAGCCTTAACCAGAAGGGGTGAAAAAGGGCATACAAGGAGAAGCTAGCTGATAGGACTTGGCACCAGACAGAGGAGAGAGAAGCGTTTAAGACAGGGGAGGGGAACCTGCCACCTTAAGGCCTACTATTGTCAAAAGGCAAACTTAAAGATTTAGAAGGCCACTTGTAGCCTTAAGGCTACAGGTTCCCCACCCCTGATTTAAGAGGTGCTATACACAGTTTCCAACAGAAGGAAGGAGTACAGATTTTTGACAGCTGTGGAGAGAGAAATTGTGATGTGAATTTGGACATGCAACCAGAACCCACCTAGAATGTATTTTGTTTTCCTCAAAGACTGGACACTAAGGGAAATAGTTTAGTCAGGGCAAAACAGGTTGGAACAGAAAAGCCATGTTTGCTTATTAAGCTGGGCCAAGCTACTTGGGCACTGTGGTTAAGCTCTCTGCCTGACTTACCTTTTACCTCTCCTGTGTCAATAGATTACTGCTCCAAATGAATGGATAAAAATGACATGAAATTGACCTCACTCTTGGAATAACAACAATGATGACCAGCCTTCATCTAGCATTTTATGTCTATGGAGCATCCCAAAAGTCTAGTGTAGTTTTAAGTTATCACACTAAGACTCGCCCACACCACAACATGCTGGGGCCAGTAATACAGGTATCATCATCCCAGTTTTAGAGATGAGAAACTGAGGTTTAGCAGGACTACCGGGTACAACTATTGGGATTTGAACCTAGGATTTATTTTTTAAAATTTATTTATTTTATTCTGACCATAAGAAATAAAGGAAGCATTTCCATAGCATAGTAGAATAGAAAAAAAAAAGATGATTGCATATGAAGCTGAAAATCTATTATGTACAACTTGTTATTCCTTTTAAGTAGATAATAAACTTACAAGAATTTGGGGCTTCTCAGTTCCATGTCAAGTGCTCCATCTGCTTTGGCTGGTTGTCTCTAGGAGAATAGAACAGGAATCTGTTAGGCTGGCAGTCTCAAGGGAATTGTTCCTTAATTCCTTGAGAGGTAAACCAATTCCAAATGAAGCTTGATATTCTATTGGGTTGTGAAATTAGAGTTGAAAGAGATCTTTGAAGTCATCTACCCTCTCATTGAAATCCATGCCTTGGTGCTGCGACTTGCCTAGGGTCACATAGCTAGTATTACTGGTCTGATTTGAACCCTGGTTCTCCTGAGTCCAAGTCATGACCAGCTTATCCTATGGAGAGTCCTAGAAAAACATCGGACTTTCTTGGGGAACCATCTAAAATGAAAGGGTGGAAGAGAAGGAGGAAGACTTAAAGGATAGAGAGAGAAACAATGAAAGATAATTAAAGAAATCCTCACTTTGCCCCCTTCATGATTCTGCCCAGGGCCAGCTGTAGAGAAGGAATTAGTTCTTTGTCTGAAGTTTCCTCCAGAAAATGACATAGACTCTCTGTGAACTATTCCAAGCTGTCATTTTATTTTAAAACACCAGCTCATGTCAAACATCATTAGCCTCATGGAAAGTGGCACACTTCAGAGAGGTTCCCATTTTTTTCAAAGAGAAAATTGACATGTTGGGATAGACATAAACATTGATTGTAATGTTTCATAATTTATCTACTGGAATTCTTCTCAAGCCTCACCCAGCACAGGGAGGAATATCACCCCAGCTCCCAGAATAACATACTTGTTTATGGATGGGAATCAGAGAATGTACCAAGTATGTGCTTGTTAAAAAAATAAATAAATAGAAAATAGCCAAGATCATTCCACGTAGCACCATGTGAAAAGCATTGTGAAATGGAGGGAGACTTGGAGCTAATTGCATAAGCCAATCTAAGACTGACATTGGCAATAAAACTACCCCTCTGACACATTCTTCTATTTTCCAACTCTTTGCAGTCATCAAAGGGTGACCCATAAAAGTCCCATTACTCACACAGCCTGTGGGACAGCCAGGGGAAGCCTCATGGAGATTATGAAATAACTTTCTCTTAGTAGTTAGCAGAATCATCTTCTTAATTTGGTTAAGTGAGCTCTAAAAGTATTTGCTCTCAGACATTACAACCCCCAGCACCTGCAGCTCCCCATGAGACTTGGGATCTGCCCCTGCAAACAATTTGAATTCCTACCCCACTGACCATCCCGTTTCTCAGTCTCTCGAATAGACCTTGGTTTCACTGGAAGCTGCACAGACTTCTTTTGAGGCCTTTGAATATTTTCCCCCCAGACAACTGCCTGACAATTTCAGAAGGTTTGAGACCTCACTCACTGGCTAAGGTCAATTGTGTATATCCCATGTCTGTAGCTTCCAACCCCTTCTACCACCTCCCCACTCTCAGTTTTCTTTCCTTTCCCTTGAAAAGCAGCTGGCATAGTGGAAAGAATGTCAACCTTGAAGCCAGGATGACCTGGGCCCAAGACTCAGCTCTGCCACGTCCTGGTTGTTTGGCCCTGTCATCTAGGCCAGAGGCATCATACTCAGAAATATTGCCTTAGAAAACCTCAAATGGACATACTCTGTGAGGTGTTGTATTTTTATTTATCTTGTTAAGCATTTTCCAATAATGCTTTTAATCTGCTTCTGCTGAACTCAGGAATGTTGGGGTTCATGTAGTTTCATATCTCTGCTCTAGGCAACTTTCTAAGACTCTAGATTTCTGTGTGCTTTGGACTATCTTTGTCCTCAAAGAGTTTACAATCTACTCATCTTCCAAGTTTGGGGTTCATAGCCTTTCTCTGTCATGGACTCCCCTTTGGCAATCTCATTAACCCTAATGAACCATTTCTCAGAAGAATATTTTTAAATTTATAAAATACAAAACTCAGGATTACAAAGGAAGCCAATTGTATCGAAATGGTTTCAATATATTTAAAATATTTTTAAAAATTAAATTTTTCTGCACTAAGGGAAATCCCTTGGGAACTTCATGAAGTAAACCCTTGGGTGAAGGTTCAACTTAATCTCTGTTCAGATTTTTCATACACGTGAAGTGGATGGGTGGTGGATGGGTACATGGAACACAATTTTCCTTTAACTTTGACACATTTGGGGGTCAGTGCTGAGGGATTTGGGGGGAAATTGTTTTCACCTCAGTAGTATTTCAAAGACAATTTCTAGCACAAAAGTCTAATTGCTATTGCCATTTATTATACCTATGTAGATTATGGGGTAGAAAAAAGCACACTGGATTTGAAGTCTGGAGGCCCAGATTCATGGCCTCAACTCTGCTATTTTGTTAGCTGTGTGACCCAAGGTAAGACACTCAATATCCCTGAACCTGAGTTTGCTCATCTGTAAAATGTGAACATCTGTACTACCTACTTCACTGGGCTGGCAGGGAAAGGTACCAGATACTAAATGTGCCAAGCATTCAAACTCTACTGCAGAGAGTGCAGCTCTGATGGGCTAACCTCATTGTTTGAGTCCCATAACTTGCCCAAAAGACTAATTTATGGAGAATTCATACAAGTAAGTCACTCACATGATGTTCAGAAGAATCAATTCAAGAACACTCTCAAGGTCTCTCTAAAGAACTTTGGGATTGATTGTGTGACATGGGAGACACTGGCAAAGGACTACCCATCACGATGTGCCTGCATCAAAGAAGGTGTTGTGTTCTATGAACTAAGCAGAATTGCAGTAGCTCAAAAGAAACTCGAGATGTACAAATTTAGAGACATCTCCCCTCCAAATGTTCAAAGAGATCATTGTGCCCATTGTGGTAGAGCATTCCAAAGTTGTATTGGTCTGATCAGCCACGGTCGGACACACTGTTACTTAACTCCAATATGGTGGTGTCATTTTGACCCTCTTTGGGAACGAAGGACAACAACCAACCAACCAAGAAGAAGGGAAAGGAACAAGCCTTTATTAAGTGTAAGGCACCACAAGATAAAGTCTTTTATGCAATTGAAGAAACTGAGGCAGAAACTTCTCCAAGGTTCCATAGCTAGTAAGTCATTTAAGAGATTTAAAGAACTAGATACTGATCAGTGTGAATAATGAATTTGGTCACAGATATTTGAATTTGCATTATGTAGCTATGTAAAATATGATCATTGGTTCTAGTCCAGTGGAAATGTGTGGTATGAATTCAGAGAATCAGGATTCATTATACTAATCAGGACCTAGATTTAATAGACTTATATAAAGCCATTTGCCACTAAAATACTCTGTAAATGTCAACATTCTTCTTCCTATGAAGTCATTAGAAAAGAAGCCAAGCAGTGCCCAGTCTTTTCCATGGTACAGCAGTAAGATGGGCACCGAGTAACATTAAGTCCTGGCATCTAGACTGCCTGGCTGACTGGGAAGGAGTGTATAGATCTATGACTTGAAAACACGCTTTCATATTGATTTTTCTCTCATTGCAAACATTTCTATTGACTGTTCCTTTTGTGTCTGTTTTACAGCAGAGTATATTGGAAATGGGGCTCCCTATTTGGGCCACTTGGCCCCTAAGGTCCCTTCTAGCTCAGGAATGATAATCCTTTGATAAACCTTGACTGCACTGTGTACTTCTTGGACCATTTAAACTCTGATATTAAACCCTAATATTTAAACTTCAGTTGACTCATGTGTGAATCAGAGATTTGGACTGAACCTGTGACTTTGTTGGCATAGAGAATTAATATCAATGCAAATTTGGTATAAGGAGAACCATGGGGGTCAGAGAGATATAGAGAGATCAAAAAAAGGAAGGAGAAGGAGGGAGAAAGAAGGGGGCTCAATGGCACAGGTGGCAAAATCAGTCTTGCAAAAGCATAAGGCCATCTCATCTTCTGAACCAGCAAAGAAAGAGAGGTTAGGTTGAAACAGAAATGAAACCTCACAGTTGATTCAACTCATTCCAGACCTTCCAACCTGCTGAGTGTTTACAATATTGTACCCAGCAAATTAAAGCATTTTCTGGACTATGTCAGTGTTTCCATTACAGTTTGGTTTGAGTTTGCCCTGAAGTGGCATAAGTTTATTAGAGTGTCCATAAAAATTTATATTCTGCTGAAACTTGGCCCCTAGCCAGAAAGTAAATGTTTATATATGCTTTCAGATATTAACTTTCTTATATTATTTCTGCTTTATAGACCTGCAACAAAAATCCCCAAGCACACAGCTCCCTGTGTTGGTGAACTTACTAAGGCTTTTCTTTAAATGATTAAGGTGGAAAAGATTAGTCTATCAATGGTTTGCATTTTTAAAATTTTAAAGTGGTACTTGAAGTAGACAAGGAAAGAAACAGAAGTAACATAGGAATATTGAATATTTTCTTGGACCAGAGACCTCAATGATGTGGGTATTCCCTCCAAAGGTACATATCACAACTCCTCCAGGCCACATGCATGATTCTTGTCCATGTCTCCCATGAAAGCTCCATTGGCTTGGAGAGGATCCAAGATGCTAGGGACCATCTCAAATTTTTGGTATTAGTACAGACCAATGTAGTGTAGTCTATCTTTTGGCTATCCTTCAATGACAAGTCAATGTGTTGGGTTATTAACATTTATTTATTCAATTCATGAGCATATTCACATAGGTAATAGTAAAAATTGGAAATTTTCAAGCAAGGTGAGTGTAGGTAAGCAGGCTGAGTTCATAGCACCCTGTCACCTCTCTCCTGACCAGGACATATTTATTACCTACAATGACTGCTAGAAAATAGTGAGGGAATCAATACTTACTCTCCCACCTCCCCTTTCAATCTAGTCAGGGTTTCTCCTTACTAAAAATATTCAAGGAGGGACTGGACAGAATATATGGAATTGTTGATCAGGTGTCAAGTGGTTTGGGTGAGATGTTTTCTCAGTTCAGTTCTGCCTTTGAGACTGTAGGATTCTACTACTATCATGGTGTCTTTATCCAAAATCCTTCTGTAGATGCTGTTAACTACAAGTTAAAGACTGGAGTCTTTGGCCTTTAATGAGGCAGTCCACTCTAGTCTTTGGCCAGCTTGCAGTTCTTTTGAAGTAGTCCTTTCCATTTGTAGTGCAGAGGCTTACCCATCCACACTGGGATGCACAGCTTCAGTCCCCAGAGCTCAGCTCCTGCTTCTCTCCTCACTCAGTATTTTTGGAATAACTACGAAGGGTGGTTCTTGTTGCTCATGCACCTCTGGCCAGCATGTTCCCCCAGTAATAATAAGCAATTAACAGCTCCCCAATATTTGTCTAACTTAAATTCATTTTTACAAAGGAATGTTTACCAAGAAAATAGGTATAGCAGATATATGTGTGTAAGTATGTGTGTGTGTGTGTGTGCACATATATATACCCTTGTCCAAACTGAGAACATACTCTACTCTATCCTTTGGTATCTGGGAACAGTGGGTTCCCTCTTAAATGAGTTGTTCTGAATGTTCCCCCACCAAGTTCATTTCCAGATTTGCTTTAATCAATTGAGTTATTCTGTTACTTGTAGGATACAGTGTCTTGGCTGCCAGGTCAATTTATGGCTGGGATGGGTCAAGTAGGTTGCTCCAGAGGAGGAAAAAAAAGGAAAAAGAAAGAAACTGAATGCTATCTTATTATAGATGACCAAACTTAACCCCAAAGATAAAGTGAGAAAAGAAAATATGGGAATATGGGTGTGGAGCATTGTATATCATTTCAGACTTAGTTGATATACTGGCTAGTTTTTCAGAACTTTAAAAAAAAAAACGTTTTCCTCCTTTTTTCTTTGATACAAAGGATGGGTCTCTTCAGAGGGGAGAAGAAAGGGAAAGATATATATGGAAATGAAGATAATTTTAAAATGAAATAATACACACATGTATGCAAATGTACATACACACACCTCTCTTTCTCTTCATATATACGTATATATAGAGATATATAGTTGTTTTTGTTCAGTTGTGTCTGACTGTTTGTGACCCCATTTGGGGGTTTTCTTGGTGAAGATACTGGAATGGTTTACCATTTCCTTCTCTAGCTAATTTTACAGATAAGGACACTGAGGTAAACATGGTTAAGTGACTTACTCAGGGTCACACAGCTAGTTAGTGTCTGAGGCTGGATTTGAACTCAGGAAAATGAGTCTTTTGGACTTCAGGCTCAGTACTCTATCCACTGTGTCACCTAGCTGTTGTGTGTATGTAAATGTATGTATGTGTAACTTCTTTAGGGTTCTTAAACCTCCCCCTTCTATCTTAGACAACAATCTCACTTTAATGAAAAAAACTGAGGCCTTTCTACGTGAGCTCCTTTGTTTCCTGTGCCCCTCGTCTCTAAAGCCTTTGGTGAATCCTTCCACCTTTTTTCTCTTTCCCCCAGTGTCTGATAATGAGGAGTCCATTCTCCTTTGCCAAGGCCAATCCCTTTTACTTGGGCCCAAATTCTACCTTTTTCTGTCTTCCCAAGGAGATTACTACCTCAACTATTCACTCTCACTAACTGGACTGTTAACTCCCATCAGACTTCTCAGCTCTTTGTGAGGTTGGATTGTCTTTCGCATTTTTTTCTATCTCTAAAATTTAGAACAATGCCTGACAGATTTTAGTTGCTTAATAAATATCGGTTGACTAGAATATATCTATTTGTTCTTTCCCTACTGTCTTTAAACATATCCAGTCTTTTCCATTCTTAAAAAACAACAAAAGAAACCAAACAACTTTCACTAAATCCTGACTTCCCCAAATGTTGCCATCATGTATCTCTCCTCCCTTGCTCAGCCCAGCTTCTAGATTTGATGCATTCACATCTTTTCCCTTCACTCCATCTTCAATCCTTTGTAATCTGGGTTCCTACCTTATCACTTAACTAAAAGCACTGCCTCAAAAACTCTCAATAATTTCATAATTGCCAAATTTTGATCGTCTTTCATTCATGGTGAGCCTTCTTGTCCTATTTGCTGCATTTGACATAGATCATCATTCTTTCCTTTTAAATATTCTCTATTTTCTGGATTTCATGACACAATTCTTTTCTGATTCTCTCCCCATCCCATTACTCCTTAGCTTCCTTCGAAGGTTCATCATCTCTATAATGTCCCCTGTGTGTCTTCCACAAACATCAGTCCCAGCCTCCTTAGTCTTCTTTCTCTGCAATTTCTCTCTTGGTGAATTTAGCTCCCATGGGCTTAATTATCAACTCTATGTTAATATTTCCCAGATATGTGTGTGTGTGTGTGTGTGTCTGTATCCAGCTACAGTCTCTCCTGAGTTATTTTTGTATTTCATAGGGTGCAACTCAAGCATTGTCTTCTAAATGAAGCCTTTTCTGATCCTTGCAATCCTTTCCTCCAAAACTACCTTTTTAGTAGAGTACCTCTTTAGTAGTTTCAGATGGAAGGCATTAACAATTACAAAGATAAGAAAGTATGAAACTATTTTATATTTATTCTACTTACATTTATTCTATATATTGTTTATGTACTTATTTTCTCCCTTGTTAGGATGTAAACTCCTTGAGAGCAGGTATTTTTCATTCATTGTATTTAATATAGTAACTAGCATAGTGACTGGTGAATGAGATACTTAATAGATAATAACTGACTGATTCATCAATATCAAGTTCACCTACTTATAGTATGAAGACCCCACCCTCTTCCTTAAAAAAATACTTTCCTTCTAATCCCATGGGTACTCTATGATTTTTCTCAATTTTTCAAAGGCAGCTTTGAATGGCTGCTCAAAGAAACCAATTCTTTTTGTTGTTGTTGTTGTTGTTGTGGTTGCTTTTTGGAGGGGTGAATGAATACAGGGCTGTTGGGGTTAAGTGCCTTGCCCAAAGTCATATGGCTAGCAAGTGTTAAGTGTCTGAGGTTGGATTTGAACTCAGGTCTTCCTGACTCCAGGGCTGATGCTCTCTATTCACTGTGCCACCCAGCCGACCCCAAAACCAATTCTTTTAGTACATTAGAATGTAGAGTCAGGACAGATAGGTCTTCTCTTACCATCCCTTTACTTATGTTAAGTTTCACCTGTTATTTTTTATCTATTCTCCTTTTTAAAAATTATTGATGTATTTGGTTATTACATGACAAACATTTACAGATTACTCCTTGTTCATGAGAGATCTCTTGTAACTAAGTAAAAATGTCAAGTAAAACTACTAATAAAGTGACCTCTTCAGAAAGTGCGTTTTTACATTTATGGCACCATCACTCCTATCTTCATTAAAAAAAATTCTTATAAGAAATATAAAGAGTTAAGCAAAAGAAATTCGCTCAATGGCTCTGTATACCTCATTCTGTACCCTAAGTATGTCACTTCTTTATAATGGATAACATGTTTCATCATTGGTCTTCTGGAAATGTGAATGACTTTTGTGTTGGTTGTAGTTCTTAGCTCTCAAAGTTGTTCATTTTTTACAGTGTTGTTACTATATAAATTGTTTTTCTGGTTTTGCTTATTTCATTCTTAATGAATTTACAAAGTTCCTTAATACCATTCATTTAACAAATATTTATTTCATGGTATAAATTGCTCTTCTAGTTCTGTTTACTTCATTCTTCATCAGTTCATATAACTCTTCCTATGTCTTTCTGAACTCATCTCTTTCCTCATTTCTTTCAGTACAATAGTACTCCATCATATCCATATACCACAATTTATTCATCCATTTTTCAATTGCTGGATATCCTTTTAGTTACCAAGATTTTGCTGCCTCTTCCCAAAAAAGAGCTGTTATAAGTTTTTTTTGATAAATGACCTTTTCCTCTTTCTTAGATTTCTTTTAAAGTATTGTCTTAGCTGGTATAGCTGGATCAAAGGACACATAATATTTAGTAATTTTTAGTGTGTAAATTCTGAATTGCCAGAATGATTGTACTCATAGCCAAGTCCACCAACATGGCTGTTTTTTCACAACCCCACCATTTATCATTTTTTTCTCATATTTCTAATATTTTTCTCACATTTTTCTCATCAGTCTGATGGGTGTAAGGAGGCATCTTAGTTACTTTATTTTTGTTTTTCTAAATAGTAGTGATTTGGAACAGTTTTTCCAGGTGGCTATTGATAGCTATGGGTTTCTTCTCTTGAGAACTGCTTATCCCTAGGCCATTTATCAGATGGTATATATCTTCTCATAATATCTAGATATGGAGAAAAAGTTTTTGAAAAATATGATAATCATTTCTGTTAAAACATTAGAAAACAGAAGTAAATGGATCTTTCATTAAAATTATAACAAGGACACAAAACTAAAACCAAGAACTACAATTATTTTTTTTAACAAATGCTTTATTAACTTCTGTTTTACATCATTCATTTCTGCCAGATTTTGAGTTACATTTTCCCCCATTTTTCCCCTACCCACCACACCAGAATAGCAGTCCCACAAGATATCCCCTCATCCAATCTGCTCTCTCCCATATCTTCTCCCATACCCCCTTCAACTTTTCAATTAGAGCAAGGTGGCCCTCTGTGCCCCAATGCCTGAACATCTTATCTCCCAATTACATGCAAAATAGTATTAATAATAGTATTATTATATATTTGAAACATTTAATTTTAAAACCTCGAATTTCAGATCCATTCCCTTCCTCCCTTGTCACCCATTCCCTCTGGGAAGATAAGCAATTCAGTATGTGTTGTACATGTATAGCTATGCAAAACATTACCATAGTAGATATATTGTAAAAGGCTGCTTATAAGTCCCTCCCACCCATCCCACCACCCACCTGGTCCATTCCCTACTTTGATCCTGTCCCTCTTTGATAGTGGGTACTTCCAACCTCCCCTCCCCCAAGAATGCCCTCCCCTCCATCATCCCCCCTCTCATCCCGCTTCCCCCTACTCTCCAGCAGGGTGAGATATCCCATTTAGTATGTATGTCATTCTCTCCCTGAGCCAGATTCAATGAAAATATGGTTTTGCCTTTTTGCCTTCCTGTTCTTCCCCTCCCCTGCAGCCACTTCCCCTTGCTTCTTCTACATGAGATAGTTTACCCTACCCTGTCTCTCCCCATCTCCTCTTGCTTTCCTCTCTCACCTCATAACTTCACCCCTTAAGTATCATCCCTTCCCAACAAATTCAAACTGTGCCCTCTATCCATGTATAACTGTAAACCTATATACACACATTCATATATGTATTCATATGCCCATATACCCTTCTTCCATTATTTTCATACTGAGAAAGGTTTCATCAGTCACTGTTATTGTTTTTCCATGTAGGAATGTAAATAGGTCAACTTTGATAAGTTCCTTTTGATTTCTTTTCCCTGATTACCTTCTCAGGCATCTCTTGCTTCTTGTGTCTGGATGTCAAATTTTCTATTCAACTCTGGCTTTTTCCTTAAGAATGCTGGAAAGTCCTCTATTCTACTGAATGACCATATTTTCCCCTGAAACAAAATACTCAGTTTTGCTGGGTAGGTGACCCTTGGCTTCAATCCCAGCTCTTTTCCCTCTGGAATATCATATTCCATGCCCTTCAGTCCCTCAGTGTAGAAGCTGCCAGGTTCTGTGCTATTCTGATTGTGTTTCCACAATAAAATTGTTTCTTCCTGGCTGCTTAGAGTATTTTCTCCTTGATCTGGGGATTCTGGAACCTGGCTATAATATTCCTGGGAGTTTTCTTTTTGGGATCTTTTCCAGGAGATGATCTGTGGATTCTTTCAACCTCTATTTTGCCCTCTGGGTCTAAAACATCAGGGTAATTTTCCTTGAGAATTTCTTGAAGGGTGATTTCTAGGTTCTTTCTTTGATCATGGCTTTCAGGTAGTCCAATAATTTTTAAATTATCTCTCCTGGATCCATTCTCCAGGTCAGTGGTTTTTCCCATGAGATATTTCACATTGCCTTCTATTCTTTCATTTGTTTGGATCTGCTTAACAGCATCTTGATTTCTCATAAAGTCATTAGCTTCCATTTGCTCCAGTCTAACTCTGAAGGAATGAATCTCCTCAGTGAGCTTTTGAGATTCTTTTTTTCTGGCAAATTTGACTTTTTAAGGCATTCTTCTCCTCATTGCCCTTTTGGGCCTCCTTTGCCATTTGAGTTAGTCTATTTTTTAGGGTGTTATTTTCCTCAGTCAGGCTGTTGACTGTCATTTCATACTTTTCTTGCATCCTTCTCATTTCTCTTCCCAATTTCTCCTCCACTTCTCTTATCTGCTTCTTAAGGTCTTCTATGGCCTGTAACCCGCTCATATTTTCCTTTGGGGCTTTTGGAGCAGGATGAGATATCCCATTTAGTATGTATGTCATTCTCTCCCTGAGCCAGATTCTGGCTTTTATTTTGTTTATTTTGTTTTGTTTGCCTACGCATGTTGCCACTTAATTACTTGACTTTTGGGCTTGTTGCCACAGTAGGACTCTGCCACCAGACAGGGGAGTTTCCATCCTGAATGTTGGGGTCTTCACAACTTCTGGTTCTGGCAAGTTGGATGCCCACCCCAGACCTCTCCCCAGATCACAATCCAGATCCAAGCAGGTTAAAACAAGAGAGATTAACCTCCAAGACTGATCACTGGATCTCCCTACAGTTTGCAGACCAGGAGCTGATGCTGCCACTGGAGCTGCAAAATGGTGAGTGTGCTGTGTCTCCTCAGCAGCTTCTAGCCCCCAGGGGAGGAAGCCGACGAGTTCCCCAAATACTGGTCCCAAAGTCCATAGGGCACTAACCTCTTACTTTGTTCTATGCATGTCTGTGTTGATAATACTGGAATCGCCACAGATGCTGTTGTTCTGGGGTCCCTCCAACCGTCTGCTGCTCCGGCCGCCCTGGGGCTAAAACCATGGCTCATGGGGACATGGGCTCGGCTCTCTGTGTGCTGGGCTGTCGGCTGCCAGAGCGCTGTGCTGGCCCTCCCTGCAGGGCTGCTGGGCTGTCCTCAGCGGGAGGTTAGCTTCTCTGTGTCGTTCTGTGGGTGCTGGGATTCCAGAAGTTGTTCAGAGTTCCCTTTTACATAGTTTGGAAGTGGTGTGGGGGCAGAGCACCTTGGAAGTGCTGTTTCTACTCCGACATCTTGGCTCCACCCCCAACTACAATTATTTTTAATGGCGATAAACTAAAATCCTTTCTAATAAATTCAAGGGTGAAATATGGTTGTCTATTAACACCCCTTTTATTTCACATAGTATGAGAAATGCTGTAGCACAAGAAAAAGAAATTAAGAGAATAACCATAGATGAAAAAAATGATCACATTTTGCAGATTATATGATGGTATACTTAAAATAGCTAATGAAAAAATAATTGAAATAATAACTTCAGCAGACTTCCTTGCAAGATATAAAATAAATCCACACCAATCACCAGCATTTCTGTATAATACCTTTCAGGAAGAGATATAAAGAAAAATTCCATATGAAATTACTACAGAATTGATCTCTCCTTCCCAAAGACTTTCTGCATAACAGAAGGAGTCAGAAAAGCATATCTGTTGATATATATGCTCTCTGAGGTTCCTTTCAGCTCTAAATCTTCATAAGATTAGCTCTGCATTCCCTTATTCATTATCATCATTTCATCTATCCACAATACTAGTCCTAGCTAGTGCTTTCAACTTCATTCCATCTCTTTTTGG
Organism: Gymnobelideus leadbeateri; assembly: GCA_011680675.1. Taxonomy (NCBI): domain Eukaryota; kingdom Metazoa; phylum Chordata; class Mammalia; order Diprotodontia; family Petauridae; genus Gymnobelideus; species Gymnobelideus leadbeateri. The sequence continues at coordinate 252,039 of WOXC01003666.1, read as the reverse complement.
TATTCTTAGCATTCTTGTACCAACTAATCTTTTCTATAATCCTTCAAATATCTAATGTTCTCCTCAAGATTGGTTTTAGAGGTAGATTATAAATACTCTAGGGAAGGTATTTTGTTCTGTGCCTTTTTGTGATGCTCCTGGTGCTAAGCATGAAATATGTATAGTTAAAAAATATTTGTTGTTGGGTTTATATATGGAGACTTTGTGGATAACCACTTGGCAAGGTTGGAAATATACAATTCTTAATTTTTTTTCTACAATCTTAGCTCAAAATGATTGCTGAAAGTCAGAAAGATTTGCATAAAAAGGCATAGGAAGCTCAGTTAGAAGACCCAATTGTTTGTATGTTTTCTGGGTGCTTATAGTACTTATGACATAGATTATTTTATTAGTTCATACTTTGAGCCTTGCCAGTTGAGGCATAGAACATGTAAGTTTCCATGTCTTTTTCTTTGTACTTTCCCACCCTTTCTTTCATCTGAACTCAACCCAGAGACTAGAATAGCATGAATGCCACAGTATAATCTCTAAAAAATAAACTAATCTTTATCACCCAGAAACAGGATAAGCACACACACACACACACACACACACACACACACACACACACACACACACCACAGTGGATACAGCTTGGAGTTAGGAAGACTTGAATTCAAATTCTGCCACAGATACTTGTTAACTATGGGGTCCTGAGATAGTTTCTGTTGCTTTGTCTCAGTTTTCCTCATTGGTAAAATGAGGGGTATGGACTTAGTTGCCTCTAAGGTCCCTTCCAACTCTCAATCTTTTTATGGCACTATGAGTTCCTCCTTCATCCACTCAGTTTCATGGTCAGTCATTCCATCTCGTCTTTCTCCGAATTTAGACAAGTCTTTCTGGTTTCTTAACCAAATCTACTGTCAGAATTCAAGGCAAATCAGAGGCAAAATGGCTAGTTCTTGAAAAGGTGAAAGAACTAAGGCTCAAAAGGCATGGTAACAGTAACAAGGTCCAAAAGGAGACCTCAATATATGGAATCTTGAGCTAGAAGATCTTCACATTCTTTATTTTTCTCTCATAGGTGTCTCTCCCTCCCATTGTTTCTTCTCCCCTGTCCTCCTGTCCCCTCCTCCTCCTGTCCTCTTCCTTTCCCTCTCCTCCTCTATTCTTTCCTCTCTTCTCCTCTCCTTCCCTCCCCTCTCTTTTCCTCCCCTCCTCTTTTCTCCCCTCCCCTCTCCTTCCCTCCCCTCTTCTTTTATTTCTCCCCTCTCCTCTCTTCTCCTCTCCTATAAACTCCTTAGAGGCAGCTCTAACTAGAAGAGTCATAACTAGACATTTTGGCAGCTGGATTGGCACTTGCGGCATACAACGTTAATTATGCCCTAAAACTGAGTGTGGTAGAGAGATGATCCTAGCATACCAGACATTCATGAGAAAAGAGATACCCACGATGGGAAAAACCTGGGGATTGAAAGAATGCACTTTTAAAATCATCATTTTATTTTATTTTTCATTGTCTAAATTTCCATGCCTACAGGAAGAGCCCCAGTCACCTTGCCTAAGTTGAAGCTCTCTTAACTAGCCTTTAAAACCAATTCTGGAAAGGAGAAGTCCTTACTGTCCGCCATAGGCATACCCATTCCTTTTTATAGTCTCTCTGGCCTTGGCTGCTTTGACAACCAGAAGCAAAACTATTTTAGACACGATAGTTAAAATCAACATGGTGTTGCATTGATTAAATGAGTTCTGCTGTGGCCTTCACTCGGAAATGGTATCTTTTTCTTGTCAGAAACTTACTTTCTCCCCTAACTTTCTTACTCTGAATATAATGGCCTTCAGCCCAGACTAATAAAATCTACTTTGACCCAAATCGACCATTCTCAGATACATTCTTTCAAGTACATAAAGACCTGAAGGAGGGCAGGGACCAGGCACTCCAGCCTATGATAGAAAGCTATTCCTCTGGGAGCCTCACAAAATGCATATGAATCTGAGATTTACAGCCCTTCTATCTCCTTAGCAAACATAAGGCAATATTTTCCAGCCGAGTTTTTAGGGTTGCTTTTAAATCTCTTCTTTCTAGCAAAAAAAGTGGGGTGTACGAATGGGGAGCTGAGATATTTATAGTAGAATAACTTAGTTCTTCATTGATTCTGCATTGTTTTTACATGAATGACTTATTTCCTTTATTCTAGTGTTAATGAATTGATGAGGTCTGGAAAACCTTAGAACAGCGTAACTGTGCCAGTACAAACAGCCCTGAAAATAAATCCCTCAACTCCCTGCATCTCCAACAATGACTTAACAGTTTGAAAACAGTATATAAACCATGTTTCAATTGGGAGGTTGTGTATGTCTTAGCAATGGACAGAGCGATGGCCACACCTCAGGTTCTCAGGTAAGTATTTCATGGCTAAAGATGGAGCCCAGCCCATGATAACTACGGTCTTAAATTTAAAAACTGGGAAGGAATACAGGTGCCACCAAATGCCATGAAATGTTGCCCTGACTAATAAAAGGATCCCAAGGGAATAGGGTTCTGATCACCAGGGAAATTTTAAAAAGTATTGGGGGGAAGTGGTGCAGGTAGATTTCATCAGGGTCTACCCAATAGCAGGAAAGCAAGAAATAAAACAAAAACATTTGAAACAAAAGGCTCATAAATTTTTGTGATATATTAGACCAGTCCAAAAATGTATGATTTCCATCTGTATCGAATCCTGGACTGCCAGTAGTAATGTTTCCATATGATATACAAAGGAGAAGTGCAAAGCACAATGCAGTAGGACAGTTGCTATAATCAGAGAAAGAAATGGACAGGATTTCCCAAATGATAGGCTATAGCCATAGGTAGCTAGGTAGTCAGTGGTGAGAGTGCTGAGCCTTGAGTCAGGAAGACTCATATTCCAGAGTGCAAATCTGGCCTCAGATACTTCTTAGTTATGTGACCCTGGGCAAGTCACTTAACCTTTTGCCTTAGAAAGATACATGAAGGATAGCCAGTGCTTAGTTAAAATAGAAAAAGGATCCCCTATAGATAGTGTAATATGTTATAAGCAATGAAGAATTCCCCACAAAAAGGATTATAGGAATATTATCAGGGACATGTATTAACACAAAAGGAAATCGAATGGTCACATAGCCAGAGTGGAGGAAAACCAATGGACAACCCAGAGGTTCCATGGTTATGTACACAAAGGCAAAATATATTGAGGAAAGCACCCAGCTATTTCAGGAAATCCCATTATGCAGGATTTATGAGAGGACATGGACAAGAGGTGCATGGGATAGACAGGTATTTATGGGTTGTGAGCTGCATGAATGGAGGGGTGACCATTGTTGGTAAGATAAATAAATGATTGAATAAATGAATGGAAAACTATTTATTAAGTCCTTCCTATGTGCCTATTTCTGTGAAAACTAACTCTGTGGAATGAGATTAAAGCTTCCCAGGATGGTAGATTTAGAGCTGAGAGGAATTCTAGTCCATCTTCTCATTTTATTGTCTCTTTGAGGAAACTAAGGCCCATGAAGAATAAAAGACTTCTCTAAATTCACCTACCTAGGCAATTTCAGTGGCGAGATTAGAGCCCAGATCCTTTGACTTCATGAGAAGCATCCCTTCAGTGATATTGCTGTCTGATTCAATGTGTATCATACTAGTCTGTGCTTAAGATATGTGACCTTCTCTCCAGAGAATTCCTAAAGGACAATTTGGGATAGCTTTTCCAAAAGACCCCTCTTTGAGGTTGCATGGGGTTTTAGAAACAGGAAACCTGAGGAATGGGAAACATTCCTGAGTCACAATTTCTTCATGTGGAAAATGGGGTTATTAATGTTAGTATTACTAGTATGACAGAGAAGACTCTTACAAGGAAATTCCTTAGTCCTAATGCACTCTGTAGGGCACCCTGAAAATCTGAGTATGGTTATAGTCTATAGTAGCTTAAAAGCCTTTATAATTTTTAGGTTTTAATAGCTTAAAACTGCACTTTTATTATTGGGACAAGATGTGAGATATCATCACTGCTTAAGTTCTGCTGAGTACAACCAAGAAGTCATTGTGAATTATACAAACACTGATCTCACAACTCCCTGGTGACTTTGGTGCCAGGATTCTGAGTGACTATAACTGGGTGGCCTAGAATGTTGGAGAATCAGAGTGAAATAGATGTCGTAAGTGATCAGTAAGAGAATCCTAGAGCTTGGAAAGTGTCAAGCCTGAGAAATGAATCCCCTCTTCTCCAATCTGGTGTAGGGCAGGGGTGTCAAATAGTCAATCTGTGGGCAGCATGTGGAACACAGTACTCTTCAGTGCTCCCAAACCAGATTAAAATGTAATTGGAAATATTTGACAAAATAAATGGAAATACCATGGAATAGAGGTAATGTTACCTTTTAAAACTAATCGTTTAGGGGGCAGCTAGGTGGCGCAGTGAGTAGAGCGTCAGCCCTGGAGTCAGAAGGACCTGAGTTCAGATCCGACCTCAGACACTTAATGCACACACAAACAAACAAACAAACAAACAAAAAAACCTAGCCGTGTGACCTTGGGCAAGTTACTTAACCCCAATTGCCCTCCAAAAAGCAAAAAAATAAAAATAAAATAAAACTAATTGTTCTATTTTAGTTTGCTACTGCTTGTATGGGGAAAAGAGTATTGGGTTTGGATTAGAAAGATCTGAGGGCTAGGGTTCAGATCTTGGCATATTAACTATATGACTGTGAAAGTCCCTCATCTTCTGGGGGATTTGACTTCCTTATCTGGAGAATGAAGTTAGACTTGACCAGGGGTGGGGAACCTGCAGCCTCGAGGCCAAAGTGGCTGGACTTGACAGTATCTACAGTTTCTTCCTACCTATGTTCCTGAGATATAATATGACTATAGTAGAAGATTATGGGAATGGGCAGAATGGGCAGCCTATATCAAATTAACTTTTTTCCTTCTGTTTACAAAACTGATTCATGCTGAGCTTGCAGTCTACTAAGATTCCTGGTGTTTTCCCCCATGAGCCCCGTTTTCCATTTGGGCAGTTGCTTTTTTGAAATGAAATTTAATACTTTACATTTATGCCTATGAAACCTTATCTTATTCAGTCTGGCCCCTTATTCAAGCCCGCCAAGATACTAACAACAATAATAATAGCCTGTGTTTTAATGTCTTCAAAGCACTTTCCAAATATAACTCTGGGAGGCAGGTTCTATTATGATCATCTTCATTTTATAGATGAAGAAACTGAGGCAGACAGACCACAGCTAGTAAATATTTGTGGCTGGACTTAAGTCTTTCTGACTGCAGGATGATGTAAATACTATGTGCTTCTAAGATCCATTTGCTTGCTTTTCCTTTGGGAGGCTTCATGGAGGGATTCTGACTTGAGCTGGGCCATGAATTTTGTAAAAAAAACCTGTAGAATATATGTATTAATACATGTAAACATAGAATAAGACATAGGGTGGTAAACTCATTTACATCCGAGGAATAAACTAACAAAGTAAAGGGAGAAATGATCTTAGTTCTTTAGACTGTGAAGTCATGAAGAGTGATCCAAGGGGCTCACCATAGGGGGTTCTAAGAAGGCAGGGGAAAGAATGAAGGTTCTGGGTGGTACTTGGAATAAGTGACAGTATGAATCGAGGATGGAGGGGGCAGTAAGTCCAATGCTGAAAAAGAGAGAGAGGTTAAGACCTCTGCTAGCTTTACAATCTCCCCGTAATGGACATTTCTGTGAACGTTACAATTTAATGCATTCCAAATTAGAGATAATTATGTTTTTCAGTCAGTTAGTGATAGAACTCACCCTATATAAGGTCATTGGGGGCAGGGCCCATATTGCTTTTGTGCTTGTACTTCTAGTATATGGTATCCCTAAACATAGTACTGAGCACACGGTAAGTTTTTTTCATTCATTCATTTATCCAACCATCTATAATAGTTCTAGGGATGGGAAACCTGTGGCCTCAAGGCCAAACATGACCCTCTAGGTCCTCAAGTATAGCCCTCTGACTGAATCCAAACCTCACAGAGCAAATCCCCTTAATAAAAGCCTGGTGATTAAACCTCACTTTTTTTTTTAACCCATTTTGTGACCTTCTATGGAGCTCAAGCCCTCATTACTTCTTGCTTAACTTATGATGATGAAGAACAATGTGTCTAAAGAGAGTTCTTTACCTTCAGTCTCTTCCCTAAAAGTGATTTTAGAGCCATAAGTAGGGATTTGTATGCTGTGAGAAAGTGCTATAATTAAGTGTAGTGAGAAAACAGAACTACTGGGAATGCTGTTGCATTGGGGTGGTTGAAGGAGGCAAGGCACAGTTAGAATTCATCCCATTCTGGTATATGATACCTTCCAATCTGAACCAATGATTTTTTCGAATGAGGTACTGAATGATGTTTCTGTGCTACTGAAGGAGTGCAAATTCTGCCAGCACCTGACATTTGGTACCCTGGGACAAAGCCCTGATCACCTCATCTTTGTTATGGCTTTGATTCACATTACATATACATGTAAAAATGTTTTTCCTTCAGCGTTTATGGGTATGACTACCTCACTCCTGTGAAAAGAATGACCATAGATTCAGAGCTGAAAGGGACATTAAAGGCCATCAAGTCTGCTGAATGATATTTCCAGGGCACTAACATGGGGAACTTCATTCCAGCTTCATGGGGGGAAAATTTTCTTGGCATCTGCTGCCTCCTAAGCAATTTTCAGTCTATTGCATTTCTAAGCAACAGATGAAACTATTTTCTGAGTATCCCATGACTCCTCCTCTCAGATAATAACTAATATCTCTGCCAAAAGAAAACACTTCTATGTGAAGAGCTCGTGAATAAACAGATTTTTAACTCGCTTAGAATTTCAAACCCTTCCTTGGAGCTGGGGATCCATGGGTTGTTTTCATGTAAATGAGGTAGGTAATTGACTAAGTCAGACATTCACAACCACAAAGTGGAATTTCTAAGGCAGAAAGAGAAAGGGGCGAATGAGTTATGATTATTTGTTTGAATCATTATGTGTTAGAAAAGATGCCAGTGTGTGCATATGGTAGTTCCATTTCTTACTGGCTATAATTTTAGAGCATCTGAGAATTCTCACCTTTCTCCGGAAGGTGAAATTCAGAATGACATTTTAGTGCCAACAGTAAGTCATGGTTCTTTCTTGAAGGGTTGCCCATTTTTGCAGGCTGCTTTGTTTTTAAAAGCAGCCTCAGGGAAAAAGGCCACCTCATTCAGGGAATGATGTTCAAGGCCAAGGCCTTAAAAAAGAACCAGTGGCCTGTTCCATCATTTCATGACTACACCTGTTGGCTATATGTTTATTCAGCTTCATAGAAACAATCAACCTGTAACTAGCTCAAGCCCATTGGAGCTGAGATAGTGCCAGAATGAACTCAGTCCTCCAAATATCTGTTTATTGACTACATAGAAGGCAGGAAGCTTTCTGAAGATGGCTTGTGTTAAGGAACTTAAGCAAATGTGTGACATATCTTTTGAAACCCAACCCTGTTGGTGACCTCGTTCCAGCCTTCTGATTACTTACCCAATGTCTTGCCATGGTGCCAGTGCTCTGAAAGGCCAGCATCCACAGGTTCTGACTCAGGCATACCATTAGGGTGGAGAAATATTCAAAAAGAATGTTTTTAGAGGGGTAGTTTGCACTGATAGAGTCATTGTTCTTTTTGAGTGGAAACACTGACCAGAGACTTGAAGAAGGTTCCAAAGAATAAAGGAAGTGGGTTGATTCCACAGTAGAAAAAAGGATTAGGACAGAAGAAACACGACGACTTTTCAAACAAATAAGAGTAAGCAGCTGGTCTCTATCACGACCGATAATGAAAAACATGGAAAGTTACCTTTCTTAAGTCATAGACTGGAGGTGAGGATGAAATGGATAAAAACAATTCCACCCTGAAGCTTGCTATCCTTTTCCCTTGGCTGAACTAAATATCCTCTAGCATCCCTTTCATCTTTGGGATTCTCTGATTCTATGAAGGTATTATTTAATTTAATTCAACTCAACAAACATTTATTAAGTGTTTGCTTTATGTAAAGAACAGTGCTAGGTACAACCAGAAATTACTAGAATGTTGACTAGGAAGGTGTGTGTCTTGTGCATTGGCTTAACATTCCATAGTCAGTTTTGATATCATATTAAATGAAGCAATTTGGAGCTGTGACCACAAATTTTAAAGCTCTTATTTTAACTAATCTGTATCCATATTGTCTTTCGGTACAATTGGTTCCTAAATAAAACTGCTCCCTGGTGTTGGATCTCCCTTTCAGAATTGTGCGCTATCTGTGACATTGTCATCTTTGATAGTGGTGGCACAATTTTTTTCCAGTAACTTTATTAATGTGCTGTAAGAGAGTGGAAAATGTGTATGATGAGTGTAGTTTTATCAAATACAGAATTAATGGAACATTGCTTTGTAAAAGACCTGATACCTTATCCATATTCAGGATGCTGGTATTTGATAACCTCTTTTTGAGAGAGAGTTGCCTCCAAACTTAAAGTAAGAAAGTCACTGGAATAACAGTTCAGAAAAAAGATTGCAACTACATAATTTTTAGACTTTTCTAGCATTTTTTAAATGTACAATTTATTCATAGTGTCTATGTACTGATTACCAAATGAACTAATAAAATCTTGATTATAAAAAAAAAAGAACAATGCTAGGTAATGTGATCTGGTGATGACTCTCTACCAAATAAATCTATCTAAATAAAGATACATGTTCTTTATTTGTATATATTTTATAGGTATCTTTTGTTTTTATACCACCTACATTTTACAATGCATCTTTTGTTTCTCCTCCTCTTTCAGAGGGCCATGACTTAAAACAAAGGATAAAAAAGAGGAGAAAACACTTAGGCAAAACTAATCAACACATCTACCAAGTCTAATGTTACTTGCAGTGTCCTTTACTCAAGACTTCCTCTGCAAAGGAAGGTAGGTGATACATTCTTATATCTCTTCTTCGGAATTAAGTTTAGTTATTATAGTGTTGTCCTTTCCATTTATATTGTTGTCATCACCATGCATATATTGCTTTATGGGTTCAACTTATTTTACTTTGCATCAGTTCATATAAACCTTCCCATGCTTCTGATAGCATATTCATCATTTATTATAGTATAGTGTAGGACCTTTCCATGTACCACACCTTATTGAGCATTCCTCAAGTGATTAGCATCTACTTTATTTCTAGTTTATTACTGTTACAACAATGCTGCTACATACCCTCTTGGGGCATATGCCTAGGAGTGTTATCTCTGGGACCCAGCTATTATTACAAATTGTTTAAGCTTCAATGTATCTGTGAACAAGGATAAATTCATTATGATAGAAAACATTATGACATAGCTCATATTCTCATGAAACCTTGAGGCTCCCAAAGCAGTGTCCACACATTATTTCATTTGATCCTTATAATGACTGTAATGTAGGTGCAATTATTGTTCTTACTTTAAAATTGAAGGAATTGAACATCAAAGAAGTTGTAACCCAGGGTCACTCAGCTATTGTGTCTGTGGCAGGATTTGAATGAGGTCTTCTTCAGCTCAGATCCAGCTCTTTTTTCACTCTGTGACATTGCAAAGGATTCTATCTTCAGCAAACAAATTGTTTCATCATCTCCTAACCTTTCATTCTTGCCCACATCCTGTGTGAGCTCAAATTGGGGAAGATAGAAATATTGGGATAGCAATTTGTTCTACACCCAAGGAACACCAAGTATTGAGATTGGGAAACTGATGTTGCTTGACACAGGAATTTGGCCTCACACAGCAAGCCTACTTATGCACAAGAGGCACAGAAGATATTGGCCGTCAGCAAATCCCTAACCAGAAAGGAAGACCAGTTTCAGACCTGGTCACCAGAAATGGAGACCAATCTCAGACCTGTTTGAAGCTGCGACAATCATTTGTATTTCCAGGGAAACATAAATCTCCCCCTCAGTGTTGGTTAAGTCAATATAAAGATCTTATTTTCCAAGGGCTTTTATCTGCCCTTCCCTTCTTGGTCCTTGGCTTTCTTGCCCTCTCCATCAATCAATGCCAACTCCTAGCTGAAATCTTCCTGATACAGGGAGTTGAAGGTCTCTGATAGGGCCACAAAGTAGGATCACGTAAATCATAGAAAAGGAGAAGGATATACAAAATGATCACATCTTGGCAGGAAAGACACAGTGGAGAAAGGTTTTAGATTTGGAGTTGGAGGTCTTGGGTTTAAACCTCAGGTCTGATACTTAATGACTTAAATCACTTAGCCTCTATGGACCTCACTATCCTAATCTATTTTTTTGTTTATTGATTTTTCAGTTGTGTCTGACTCTTTGGGACTTCTTTTGGGGTTTTCTTGGCAATGATACTAGAGTGTTTTGCCATTTTCTTCTCCAGTTCATTTTATAGATGAGGAAACTGAGGCAAACAAAGTTAAGTGGCATGCCCAGGTTCACACAGCTAGTAAGTGTCTGAGGCTGTATTTGAACTCAGTTCTTCCTAACTCCAGGTCAGATACTCTTATCCACTGCACCACCTAGCTTCCCTAAATATATAAAATAAAGGAATTGGGATAGACGGCCCCTTCCAACTCTAGATTATGTTCCTTTGGTCCTAGAATAGGGTGTGGCTCGTAGAGTGGCTTTGCTTTTTGAAACTAACATTTGTGGACACCTGTGCATGCTTCCAATTAGAGCCCTTGTGGTACTAGTGTCACCAGTTGTCATGTCCCTTCCACTTATTGGATGACACCATTCTTGTCCAGAAATCTGGTGAAAAAACCAACTACCACAAACCATTGCTAAATAGTTCCTGGTGAAGTGATGGTGTTTTAGAACTTATATAACTCAGCATTCTAAAGGGTACAACAACCTCAAGTCAAGACTATTAATTTCAATTAGGAGTTCCAACAAGATACTAGAACTTGAGTCACAGGATCCCAGAGCTGGATAGGACTTACTCAGCCTGTACCTAAATAAGAATCTCATTTATAAATGTGACCGACAAACTGAAATCCAGCCCTTTTCTTATGGACTCCATTGGGGGAGAGGAAGTGTCAGACAATAATCAGTCAACAAGTACTTTTTAAGTACTTACTATATGCCATGTACTGTGCTAACAGTTGGGCATAGAAATATAAGCAAAAGGAAAGGGAGTTCTGGCCTTCAAAAAGCTTTCATTCTAATGGGGAAGACATTAAATAAAAAGAACCTGAAAGGGGAGGGCAAGGAGGTATCTGGCACAAGAACACGATGGAGAAGGCAAACCCTTCTTTCTTCTTTCTTGCAAAGAATTCTATCTTCATCAAACAAGCCATTCCATCGTCTCCTAACCTTTCAAGGATGGATGCAGCCAGCTGGGAAATGAAGAGTTGGCTGGCCTAGGAGACTTCTCTAAATGGAGGTTCTGGGAGGAACCCATAGTCTTCCCATTAGAAGGAGGGGGCCCAGGCTCAGAGGAGTGCAGCCAAGTGAGCCTCAAAGCTCCACATGCGGCACATTTCATGAAAAGTTTGGAAGTGTTTTCTAACTTAGAGCCTAAATTTATGTCTTTGCAGCATGGCTTCTTGTTAGGTTTTATAGGGCCAAGTTGAATAAGGCTAATCTCTCTCCTATATAATGCCTTAACAGTAAACTGAGGCAGTAGTTAAGTGACTTGCCATCCTGTCCTTCCATAGTCTACTCTTTAAATAACCTTTCCTGGCAGGAGTTCAAGGCCTGTTACCATTCTGATTGCTTCCCTCTGGCTGTTCCACAGCTCCTCAGAGTCCTTTAGTCAGCAAGCCCAGCACATCAGTTTAAGCAACCTTATATATGTTGTGGCTACATAATGTGACACCCAGAAATCAAGATAATACAATTGATTCAGCTTGATCAGAGAAGTATACAGAAGAATTAACTCCACAATTTTGGAAAATATGCCATTTTTTCCACTGTTGCATTTTGTAGTCAATGATCAAATTAACTACTTCTTTTTTTTTGGGGGGGGGGCACAGGGAGGAAGACTATTTTATACATGAGTTATTGTTTAGTCAATCAGTCATGTCTGACTCTTTGTGACCCTATTTGAGATTTTCTTGGCAGAGATACTGGAATGGTTTGGCATTTCCTTCTCCAGATCATTTTATAAATGAGGAAACTGAGGCAAACAGGGTGAAGTGACTTGCCCAGGGTCACACAGATAATTAATGTCTGAGGCTAGATTTGAACGCAGGTGTTCCTGACTTCAGGGTCAGCATACTCTGCCATCTTGATGCCTATTTTATACATACATACATACATACATACATACATACATGTGTATATACATATATATATATATATTTGTGTGTGTATTTGCAAATTGAGACAAAGTCATCTAATGGTTCATTAATTACGTACTATTGTCAATTACCAAATCATCAATGTGGAGGTAACCATAGTTTTACTTAGAGCATAGGCTTATCATGTGTAAGAGTCAGTAAGCCCAGAACATCAGTTTAAGCAACCTTATATATCACGTGGCCTTATAAGCAGCATAAAAACCAGAATGCTATAGAAAGTAGGAAAAGAAGATCAGGATACAGAACTAGAAATAAGTAACAGAAAATGGAAGATAAGGATGCCTTCCAGGTGCTCAAAATTGGAGCTCCAGCTGGTTTCCCAGACTTAATCTTATAGGTAGTGTGATCTGTCTTCTAGGAATAATGTCCAGAAGCTCAAAATAGAGACTGGCAAATTGTCCTCTTCTTATCATAGTAGTACCAAGAAGTCTGAGCCAGAAATTCTCGTCACACTATTTATTATATCTATGCACAGGGTATCCAAAAAAATCTTAGTGCAATTTGATGTTTTAATAGTTAAAAGCTTTGGTAGCTTTAATAATTTTATTATATCATATGCCATATATGATATATACTATAATATAGAATATAATAATTGTTATAATATATTATTAATTAATATTACTCTAAAACTACCATTGATTTTATTATTGTGGCACCAAGACTTTTGAGATAGCCTATATATATGTACATGAGGTGTTACTGTTGTTTGTCCTTTGATCTTGAAGAGGACCAATGACATTATAAGGGTAATATCTTGGTTTGTGTGTACATGGGCTATAAGTGAGGCAGAGCTGTGCAAAGTTTGTCAAACTCACTCTCTCTTCCAGAGTCATCAAAATCTGGGGGCAAAACAAGGTCAAGATGACTGATAATGATCCAGGATGGCGTGCATGACTTTGGCCTTTCCAAATTAATGTCTCTCCTGGGTCTCAGTATGTATATATACACACAAACAAATTGCACACATACACACATATACAAGTATAAGCATTATCCCTGACTCCGAGAAGCTGGCAGTCCTATTGATGGCTATTTTGACTATTTTTAATCTGCCTGGGAATCTGTGTGGCCCACTTTGAACTTATTCCTTCCTTAGATCTGGAATTTTCATCCTTATGTTTTTGTTTTACACACACACACACACACACACACACACACACACACACACATTATATCATGCATAATATATATCTCACATTGTTGACTCACACTGGATTCCAGTTCCCTTAATGATAATCACTTATATTTATCTAGCACATTTCATAAATATGATATTATTTGATCTCCTCAAAAATCCTTGGAAGGCACCTGCTATTGTTATCCCTATTTTATGGGTAAACTGAGGCAAAAACTTAGTGACTTGCCCAGGGTTTCACAGTAACTATATTTGAACTCAGGGCTTTCTTGACTCCACTGAAACACCTACCTGTCTCCTATTCTGAAGAATGAATAAAAAGTGTCATTTCTCCACATAGAAAGTAAAACAAAATTGAGTGAGCTGGGATAATGTTAAATAGAAAATGTTATAATACCTGAGTACTCTCAACAGGAATCCATCAGCCTGTCTGGAAGGCTATACAGAATTCATGGCAATGCTAGTTTTAAGTGAAGCTGCTCAGAGAAGTCAGCATCATTAGAAAGATAAAATGCTCTTTCAAATCAGCACTGTTTATCTTCCCCTGTGTTTCCATGTCTACATCTATGCTCTTCAGTCATGCCCTACCATATTATTTTCCTTCTTTTATAGATTACAGATGTTGGGCTAATGGGTTTGTAGTTTTATAAAGTGGTCCTCTTCCCTCACCTCAATATTGGTTCCACATTTACAGGGCTATTTTTCGGAACCTTGCACAAACTCAAATGTTTATGGTTGTCACTAACCTCAGAATTAAAGGTGGTCTTCCCCTCCAAAATGTCAGGAGACATTTTTTCATTAGCTTCTGGAAACCAATTGGTTTTGAGCAACCCTCTTTCCCCAAGGAACTCAGTATCACTTATCCTAAAATTATCTGGTAGCTGAGTGAATTGCGGTAGACAATGTGGAAAAGCAGCATTGCAGGGAGGAGGAAGGGAGTGCCCAGTAGGGAGTCCAATGCCCTCTGCCTCTTTCTCTTGAGCAATTGGGTTTAAGAGTTAAAGAAAAAAGGCACCAATATGTTCTCCATCCTTTTCAGGAAACTAGAAGTAGAGAAGGAAGAAACAGATCCATGTAAAGCCCAGATCAGGGCACTGTGGTCCAGCAGGAGGTGACTTCAGTTACTGTGGATTTATACAGCCCCCAAGGGGGCCATGTGGCATGATTTTCTGTAAAGAATTGTCTTAGGAATGAGGAGATTTGAGTCCTAATCCTGGTTCTCCCACTAACTCACTGTGTTACCCATGGGCACTATGGATAACTCTACCTTATGTGACATTTCCCATCACTTTATAAGGTCTCACATTTATGTAGCTGGTATCATCTTAGCGGTTGGCCATTCTCTGCACCGGCCAGCTGCCAAGTGAGGCTTGACCTAAATGTGGATAACTAAAGGACCATATACTCACCCATGATCCAGTTATTTATGTATTTCCATCATAAACATAACTCTGTTAAAATAACATTTAATAATCTAATATTTGATATTCTAATGTTACTTAATATTTAATAATCTAATGTTAGTCTACAATAGCAGTACTTAAACTGGGGTCCATGAACTTTAAACATATATACTTTGATAAACTTATTTCAATATACTTAGTTTCCTGTGTAATTTATTTTATGTGTTTGAAAAACATTCTTTTGAGGAAGGGTTCATATGCTTCACCAGACTGCCCAAGTGCTCCATAACACAAGAGCTTGAAAACCTCTGCTCCAAAGGGATGGCTTAGCAATTTCCAAGGGAACACATCCCTGACCTTGGATAAACACTCTGTTCCATTAACTTTTAGCTATTATCTTTTACTGCTTGATTTATCTGGTTGATTTGTTTTTTTTTTTATTCGATCTTAAGGCCAACCTTTAGCTTTTTAAAAGATTGTTGATGTTTTAAGTATTGCAATGCTGGGAGAAGTTGTCCCTCTGCCATCTTCCATCACTTTCACCTACTTCTGCCTAGCCCAGAACTTTGCTTTAAAAAACCTTCACTAGTACTTTTTTTGTTTGTTTGTTTTTTTCAGGGAAAGCAAGGCAGTTGGAGTTAAGTGATTTGCCCAAGGTCACACGGCTAGTAAGTGTTAAGTGTCTGGGGCCAGATTTGAACTCATGTCCTCCTGACTCCAAAGTTGGTGCTCTATTCACTGCACCACCTAGCCATCCCTTTCACTAGTACTTTCACACAACTATTGAACCAATAGAATAAAATAATTACCTATCACCTTCATATGCCTCTTCAAGGAAAGGCTTTATCTGTCATCCTGATCTGTGGGCTTAGAGCACCAGAATCTTCTTTCCTGGGTTCTTAAGTTCCTAGCATATGTTAACATAGGCTTTTGAGCTAGTTTCTCATTTTAGAGGACACCTTGAAAAGTTGGGTCCCCAGAGTCAGGCTGTCTGTGTCTCTTCTCAGGAATCTTGAGGGTTTGGGGAGGTGGCTTCCTAGCATTAGTACAGCTTACAAGTTCTTTCCCCATTGAATCACTGGTAAAAAAAAAACATCTCCTAAACCAGGTCCATACTCTCCAGTGAATATAATTTTCTTTCTAAGGAAAGGAACAAGCAAGTATTAAATGTCTACTATGTGTCACTTAGCCTCTGTTTGCCTCAGTTTCTTCATCTGTAAAATAAGGATAATAATAACATTTACCTCCCAGGATTGTTCTGAGAATGAAATGAGATAGTCCTGTAAAATGCTTAGTTCAGTGCCTGGCATGTAAGAGCAGGGTTCTGAAGTAACTGTGGTCTAAATACATTTTCCTTTCTTCCTTTTCTCTGTCTGGCCAAGGTGCTCAGATCACATTTCACTTCCCATTCAGCTACTTCTATCTTTTTGCCCTGCTGCCCTCTCTCCCTGTTTGATCTGGGAATCATAATCAAATCAGAACTGTTTGTTTTCCAGAAAGAAAATTACAATTAACTTCCCAGATGCCATTTGGTATTTCTGTGATTTTTCCACAACAAAAATCCCTTCCCTAGCTACTGCTACTCTTTGTGAATTGTCTCCTGTAAGTAGAGGGGAAGGTTCCTGAAGGCAGTACTGTCTAAATTTTGTATTTATACACCTCATGCTTATCACAATGCCAGGCACAGAGTAGGCATATGCAGGACTGCTCTTCCTCCTTCTAGTTGACAAGATGAATGACTGTCCTTGGGTGTGTTGGAGCTTCTTGACTGCTTCTTGAAATGTGGTTGCTTCAGCACTGAATATACTTAATTCCCTACTACCTCAGTAGTCCTCCTCCCACCCAGTGACAGAAGCAGAAGACAGGGTGTGGCATCAGATAAAAAGGAGAGATAACTTCCCACTCTCTCTTCTTCCTTTGACTCTTCAGGTGACATTATGTAAAGTATAGCAAAGTGTGGGGCGGCTAGGTAGCGCAGTGAATAGAACGCGGGCCCTGGAATCAGAAGGACCTGAGTTCGGAGCCGGCCATTGACACTTAATCCACACAAATAAAAACCTAGCCCTGTGACCTTGGGCAAGTTACTTAACCCCAATTGCCCCCAATTGCCCTAAAGGGGCGGCTAGGTGGCGCAGTGAGTAAGAGCGCCGGCCTCGGAGTTTGGATGACCGGAGATCAGATCCGGCCTCAGAAAATGAGCACCCATGCATAAATAATGACTAGCCGTGTAACCTTGAGCAAGTTACTTAACCCCAATTGCTTTAAAAAAAAAAAGTATAGCAAAGTGGTGGGGTGCTATTCTTCCACTTCAACCAAATGGCGAAACTCTCTCAAATGGCAGTTAGAGTGAGGGGACTCAACTAGGTTAGTTTGCAAAGAGCTCTGGCTGCCTTATATGCTTTGTGATTTCTTTCCTCAGAAGTAACCAGACTTTGATTTTGATCTGAAAGTGCCTGGATATGTAAGATTCCTACTGGGAATAAGTCACAAAATACAGTAAAAAGGGGAAATTCACAAAACTTAAACTCTATGAAAGTTAGAAGCCCAAATGTGGTGACTAGTTAGCAATCATAACTTAGATACTGAATTATATTTTAGACAATGAGTCATAACTTAAGACACTATAACCTGTGAAAGCTATAACAAGAATATTGTGACCTACAAGATCAATACACAAACTTATGTTTGAGCATAACATTGGTTTAACTCCCAAGCTCATTACTAAGCAGAAAACCAAAAATTTCTACCCTTCAGTAGTGATGTACTCTCTAGCTCCTTCTCCCTGTGTTTTCTATAATTACCATGGGGATTTAGGGGATTCTTAGTAGGGATCAACTGAATTGTCTGGCTACCTCCCCAGACCCAAGGTTGCTCCTGTTTGTAAGTATTCATAATGATTGATTAAACTACTATCTATAATCAGTCTTCCTTGGCCTCTTCCTTTGGTATCAAAAGAACATCCCATGGTTATGGGAGAGGTACAGAGTTCCCCAGCCAGGGGAATTATGGATCTTACACCATATGAGTTCAGTGAATCTGGATTCAAGGGTTCATGAGGTAGAGCTGACTGGTGCCTCAGGAAGTTCCCATGTTAGAGAGAATTCTGCTAGCATGCAGATGTCTGGGAATTGTTTGAACAGTGCGGAAATGTAATGAAATGTATACTATTTTGTGATCTTGCAAACTGTTTTATGTTTTAATACTTGTGACAGCCTGTGGAAGAGTATTTAAATAACTATAATAGGCTTCTTATAGGTCTTTGTGTCCTTTAATATTTCTTTTGTGTGTAAGAAATAAATAACTGTCCCATACCTAATTCATTATGTAATCTGCTCATTCCTTTAGGGAGAAAATCCAAATGGGCCATATTCTAACTTTTATGTAATTTGTCCCTAAAGTGCCAGTGTGGGAATTTAATGATCCAAAGGATATGAATAAAAGGGGCCTCATTTCTCTCTCATTAAAGGTCAGCCTCCCCAAGGATGGAATCCCATCAGACCACATGCATAAGTCTAGAGGGCAATGCTGTATCCTTTAGGGCCAACAACTATTATTTGATGATATATATACATTTAAACAAACAAGCTTACTTCTGTAGTTTCCAAATCTTAAGTGCACAGATTGCTAACAGTGGCAATAGCAATGCTGAACGACTTGGAAAAAAGTCATTTTCAGAGAAAACACAGCATTCCCTTGCTTGTGATTAGTAACACATCTGCTCAATGTTTCAGATGACTATCTCAGTTCTGGAATATTTGTCATTTCTACCTTTACATTTGGCCCCCTCTCTCCATTCACTCTGCTACTTGAACCCCAGTACAAGTTCTATTCATCTCTTGCTACAGTCTCTTAATTGGACTTCCTCATTCAAGTCTGCATGTTGGTGTGAAGTACAGAGTTGGCAAGAGTTTGGTAGAGGAGAAATACTTGTCTTCTTTTCTTAATTTTCCAGTTTTTAAAGGAAAAAGAAACAATCACACTGTCCATGATAATTCCTTGGAAAATTTACTAGGGCAAGCATTTAGGACAGGGAGAAAGGCCATTTCTCAACCTTATTTATAAAATCAATTTGCATTATTCTTAGACCTAAATGTTCAAAACAGTCATGATTTACAGTTTAGAATGACAAATCCCTTTCCCATGGCATGCCAGATTCAGTTTCCAGATGTGTAGCTTGTGAAACTGAATTATTCGTCACAGGTGTTGTGGGTTATTTTCC
The DNA here is from genome assembly GCA_011680675.1 of Gymnobelideus leadbeateri. Lineage (NCBI taxonomy): Eukaryota > Metazoa > Chordata > Mammalia > Diprotodontia > Petauridae > Gymnobelideus > Gymnobelideus leadbeateri. The sequence goes on along the minus strand of WOXC01003666.1, from coordinate 232,974 downwards.
CCCCCTCCCACTGGCATTCTGTAATTAACTAAAGAAGCAGGAGGAGACCTGCTGAATTCATTTTGGAAACTGGATACAGTTGGAACTTCAACTGCCTATTCCTAAAATATGCATGCTCTAAAATGCTAGAATTTGTCATGTAACCTTGGATCTGTTCACTCAGACCTGACAGAGTGATGTGGAGTCTCATGATGGATGCATGTGTTGCTAATTTGAGAAGAAAATGGTATTCTCTGGAATTCCTTCATGGAATACATCGAAGCAATCAGGCTGTGCTAATTGAATGACCTTATAAAGCTGCCCTAGGGATACATTCTTTAAGATACCTTAAAGGAAGAAACTTGAGTTCTTGGCTCTGACACTTATATTTAAATATAGAAAGCACTGATAATATTTAAATGGCTTCAGCAGGTAGAAATCACACTGCATATTGAATTTGGTTGTCAAGAATAATGAACTAAAATAGAAACAAAAAAATTATTTCTTCTTACCTCCAGTCCTCTTCTTTTGTGTATAGGAAATAAATAACTGTCCCATACCTAATTCATGAAAAAAAAAAATCCTCCCTGATCTAACTTACCATAGTCACTAATGTTTGTGGTGTTTTCCCTTCCTCTTCCTCCCATTTCTACAGGGCACTATCCAAAGCTAAGCCTTCTTCCAATTTTTCCTATTGCTTTTGAGGGTGCCATCATCCTCCCAGTCACCGAGGCTCATAATCTTGGCTTTCCCTTTGATTCTTTATTTTTCTTTCTCCATGTGGTCAATTAAAATCTATCCATTTCTACTTTCACAATATTTCTCACACCTGTCCCCCTCTCTCTATTCATTCTGCTACCACTGTAGCTCAAGTCGTATTCATCTCTTGAAGTAAGTAGCCTCTTAATTGGGCTTCCTCACTCAGATCTATATGTTGGTGTGAGGGACAGAGTTGTTAACAGTTTGGGAGAGGTTCTACTTGTCTTTGGGCTTCCAGCTTTGAGGGACAGTGCAGGTCCTCCTCACAGAGAGGTACAGAAAGGCTCTGGGAAGAAGTCAACATGTAAAGCAGTCAATGCCTCAAGCAAGCCTCTGTTCCCAGCCTGCATTTAGAGAGACTTGAGGAAATTTCCCACTGGGTGAGAGAGATTGGGGGTCTCTCTCAATTGGACTGAATCTTGTTACTAGTTGAAGAGCTTGTTTACTCTTTATGTTGTCTGGTATATTCTCATCTATATAACTTTTCTGATTTCTATTGGCTATTAACTTGGATAAATGGGTTTGTTTGCTCTTTACTATGTGTGATAGTTTGTGTGTAACTAGTACTCGATAGGAATGGATTCAAACCTTTGGGATATAGCAAGGTGAATTTCTTCCCCATTAAGGGATAGCAATCAGAAGAATAGATTGAACCCAAAGTTTATTTGCCCTAGACTAAAAATACTTAGCATGGCAGACAGATATAAATCTAGCTTAGTATGACCTCTCTGAGGAGAGTGGAATGGCCTACCTTGTGGCCCCAATCTCCTGCTCCCCAGTTGGAAGTAATAACAGTCTCCCCTGGAGAAAGGTTGGAGGAATACACTCCAGAGATATGTTTTTTTCTTTTTAAAATGTTTTAAATTGTATTCTGTTTTTTCAAATTACATGTAAAGATAGTTTTCAATATTAATTTTCATACAATTTTGAGTTCCAAATTTTTCTTTCTCCCTCTCTTCCTACCTCTCCCCAAGACAACAAGCAATCTGATATAGGTTATACATGTAACAATCATGTTAAACATTTTTCCATACTAGTCATTTTGTGAAAGATAAATCACAATAAAAGGGGAAAACCAAAAGAAAGAAAAAAACAGAAATAAAGTGAGGAATAGTACATTTCCACCTACATTCAGAATTCACAGTGGATGTGGATAGCATTTTTCATCATGAGTCTTTTGGAATTGTCTTGGATCATGTTGTTGAAAGGAGCTGTCTACCATAGTTAATCATCACAAAATGTTGCTGTTACGGGGAGGTGGAGCCAAGATGGTGGCATAGAAGCTGGAAAACATATACCCCCTCCATAACCACTTCAAATGCCTATAAAAATTACTCTAAACAAACTTTAGGGCTATAGAACCCACAAAGTGACAGAGAGAAACAAACCTTCCACTGAAGAGAGCTCAGCAGGTGGGCAGGAATGGTTCATCACAGGATGATGGAAGCAGAGCCCAGCCCCATGTAAGTATCAGTTTTACCCTCAAGGTGGCCACAACCAGCCGCAGCTGGAGGGACTTTGGGAGAGTTGATCACCAGCAGCTGTGGTGGTTTCCAGACTTATCAAACAATAAATGCCAAAGACAAAGTGAGAGTTCAGTGTGGACTTTGTGGGAATAGGGAGTCTGAGAGTGAGGTCCAGCCTCTGGCCCTGGGGTGATAAGCAGGTGAGACACCATGGCAGTGCAGCTGCTGCCTTGTGACTGCTTCAGAGCTCCTGGCCTGCAGAGTGTAGGGGGACCAAGCAACCAGTGTGAGAGGTAATTGCTCTTGCTTTAACCTGCTTGGATATGGATTGCTTTCTAGGGTAGAGGTCCTGGGGTGTGTGACCAGTGAGACAGAGCCAGTGGAGGCTTCAGAGGGGGCAGCCAACTAATAGCTCCAGCAGCTGAGAAAACCCCAGCAATTTGGGACAAAGCTCTCCTCTCTGGAAGTCTGCTTCTACTGTGGCAAAAAACTTAATAGTCAAGTAATTGAGTGGCAATATGAGCAAGCAAAGGAAGCAAAACAAGCACAGCAGTCCGACTTTGGATTCCTTTTTGGGGGGGACAAAAAGGATCAAAGCATGGAACAGGAGGAAGACAATGAAGTCAGAAATCCTGTACCAAAAACTTCCAAGAAAAATATAAACTGGTTACAGGCCATAGAGGAGCTTATGAAGGATTTTGAAATCCAAATAAGAGAAGTGGAGGAAAAAATGGGAAGATAAATGAGAAGGATGCAAGAAAATCATGAAAAGAGAGTCAATAACCTGACTGTGGAAAATAACACCTTAAAAAATAATAGACTAACTCAAATGGCCAAAGAGGCTCAAAAAGCCAATAAGGAGAAGAATGCCTTAAAAATCCCAATTTGCCTGATGGCAAAAGAATCTCAAAAGCTCACTGAAGAGAATAATTCCTTCAGAATTAGCCTGGAAGGGGTGGCTAGGTGGCACATTGAGTAGAGCATCGGCCCTGGAGTCAGAAGGATCTGAGTTCAGATCTGGCCTCAGACACTTAACGCACACAGAAACAAAAACCTAGCCGTGTAACCTTGGGCAAGTTACTTAATGCCAATTGCCCTCCAAAAAGCAGAATTAGCCTGGAGCAAATGGAAGCTAGTGACTTTATGAGAAATCAAGATACTATTAAACAGATCCAAACAAATGAAAAAATAGAAGGCATTGTGAAATATCTCACTGGAAAAATTACTGATGTGGAAAACAGTTCCAGGAGAGATAATTTTAAAATTATTGGACTACCTGAAAGCCATGATCAAAAAAAAAAAAAAGAACTTAGGAATCATCCTTCAAGAAATTCTCAAGGAAAATTGCCCAGATGTTTTAGAACCAGAGGGCAAAATAGAAGTTCAAAGAATCCACTGGTCACTTCTTGAAAAAGATCCCAAAAAGAAAACTCCTAGGAATATTATAGCTAGGTTCTGGAATTCCCAGATCAAGGAGAAAATATTATAAGCAGCCAGGAAGAAACAATTTGAATATTGTGGAAACACAATCAGGATAATACAGGATCTGGCAGCTTCTACATCAAGGGATGGAAGGGCTTGGAATATGATATTCCAGATGTCATAGGAGCTGGGATTAAAACCAAGAATCACCTACCCAGCAAAGCTGAGTATCATGTTTCAGGGGACTATATGGTCATTCAGTGAAACAGAGGATTTTCAAGCATTCTTGATGAAAAAACCAGAGTTGAATAGAAATTTTGCATTCAGATAAAAGAAGCAAGAGAACCATGAGAAGGTAAACAGGGAAAAGAAATTATAAGGAACTTATCAGAACTGAACTATTTACATTCCTACATGGAAAAACAATAATTGTAATTTATGAAACTTTTCTCAGTATGAGAATAGTTGAAGGGAATACATATATATACATATATATGTATGTATGCATATATACATATGTCTATATAAGAGGGTATATAGGCATATGAATACATATGTGAGTGTGTATATATGTGTACAGGTATACATAGTCAGAGGGCACAGGACCAGTTGAATAGGAAGGGATGATATTTAAAATGTGAAATTGAGAGGTGAGAGGAATATAATGAGAGCTGATATGGAGAGACAAAATGGGGTAAATTATCCCATATAGAAGAGGCAAGGGGCAACTGTTACAATGGAGGGGAAGAACAGGAAGGCAAAAGGGAATGAGTCAACCTTACTCTCATTGAGTTTGGCTTAGGGAGGGAATGACATATACACTAAATAGGGTATCTCTCCCTACAGGAAAGTAGGGGGGAAAGGGATGAGAGGGGGGGATGATGAAAGGGAGGGCAGGTTGGGGGGGAGGGTAGTTGGAAGCACACACTTTTGAAAAGTGACAGGGTCAAAGTAGAGAATAGAACAAGTGGGGGCTGGGATAGGATGGAGGGAAATATAGTCAATCTTTTACAATATACCCACTATGAAAATGTTTTTTTGTATCTACACATGTACAACCTATATTGAATTGCTTATCTTCCCAGTAAGGGTGGGTGATGAGGGAGGAAGGGAAAAAATCTGGAATCCAAAGTTTTAAAATTAAATATTTAAAAATATATTATTATTATTATTATTTTTACACGCATCTGGGAAATAAGATATGTAGGCACTGGGATATAGAGATCCATCTTGCCCTACTGGAAAGTAGGAGGGGTGATGGGGGAGAATGTAGGAGTAAGCAGTTTGGGGAAGGGAGTACACAGTGGGATCACTGTTTTGGGGTAGTGGGTAGGGGAAAGATGGGGAGAAAATTTGTAACTCAAAATCTTGTGGGAATGAATGACATAAACTAAAAATAAACATGAAATTTAATTTAAAAAAAGAATATAACCTTTATAGATTATATACACATACAAATGTGATGTATATACATATATATGTATATATATGATATGTGTGTGTATGATATATATGTCAGATGGATGAAAAAATCAGCACATAACTCTGATTTTACTAGCATTGGAAAGCCCCAGTGTGGAAATTTCCTCCATTGACTAAGAAGGGTGATTCATCTATTGCTTAGGATCACAGGAGCATAAATCATAGATCTAGGCCTTGAAGTGACCATCTAACCTTATCCCCTCATTTCATAAATTAGGAAAATGGATCCAGGGGAAGAAAAGTGACATAATTATATATATATATATATATATATATATATATATATATATATATATATATATATTATTTTTTTTTTGCTTTTTGGAGGGCAATTGGGATTAAGTAACTTGCCCAAGGTTCCACGGCTAGGTTTTTTTTGTTTGTGTGTGTTAAGTGTCTGAGGCCGGATACGAACTCAGGTCCTTCTGACTCCAGGGCCGGCGCTCTACTCACTGCGCCACCTAGCTGCCCCAAAATGTCAGATTTTTTTTTTAAAAGCAATTGGGGTTAAGTAGCTTGCTCAAGGTTACATGGCCAGTCATTATTTGTGTGTGGGTGCTCATTTTCTGAGGCCGGTTTCAATCCTGGGTCATCCCAACTCCGAGGCCGGCGCTCTTACTCACTGTGCCACCTTGCCACCCCAATAATTTTATATATTTGCTTAAGGCACTGAGAAATTACATGATTCAAGCCCAGGTCTTCCTGTCTCCAAGTCCAGCCCTCTGTACATTGCACATATATATTTTTTCTTGTTTTCTCCCCTTTAATCTCCTCTTTCTGTTTCTATTTCTCTGATACTCTCTGTCTCTTTTATTCTCTTGCTGTTTCTATCTTTCTCACTTTCCTCCTACTTCTTCCCTGCTTAAAAGTACAATATTTTGTGTTAAAAAGATTACCATAACAACTGGTGAATTTTTTTTGAAATTGGCAACTTGAAGGACCAATCTTCAGTTATCTGGAAAGTTTCTTTATGTGAAAGAAATAGCTCAATTCTTGACATGCCAGATAATGAGGTATTACTACTATCTGTCTGAAACCAAAGCTAAACCTTTCACAAAAATAGAATAGAACATAACTCTGGTTCAGGGTTTTGGCTATCATTTTGAAAAATCGTTTTCTTTAGAGAACACATTCAAAATCTGCATTGTTTTTCCTAAGGAGCCTGCAGCTCAGAAATCTGTTATTGAATTCACCAGAAGGTCTATAGGGGATGATTACATCTGTTTGCAGGGTTGTGGGTTTTTTTTTTTTATACATTTCAGGATCCCAAGATTTGTCATATGGATATTGGCTAAGAAATAACCACAATGTAGAAATTTTTTTTAACTATACAGAAGTCTATGCTTTTAAATTTTAGTGGAAGTTTTAGGACTTTAAAGGATAATATTTCCTCATTCTTCCTATATGATTTTTATGATTGTTTTATGAACTTCTTATTCATATCTGTCTGAAGAACCTCCATAGAGAAATCACTCACCATTCTGGATAACTTTCTCTGGTTTGCTTAATACTTTGGAGGTACCAAAGCAACGTGGGTTGTCCATCTATCAATCTCCAGCTATCCCTTCCAACTCAAATATTCTGTGATGCATTACTCTTTATATGAAGACCTTGCTACTTCATACTCTAGTTAAACATGGAGGGAAAAGCATGGTGAAATGGATAAAGCACAGGATTTAGAAAAAAGGACCTAGATTCAAGTACTAGTCCTTATTTACTACCTGCATGACATTTGGCAATAACTTAAACTCTGGGGGTCTTCATTCCCTCATCTGTTACCCAAGGAAATTGGACTAATATCTCTTCCAACTCTGAAGTCATCTTCATCCTTCATGTATTCAATTATCATTGGTCCTAGGCTATGGTCTCCATATATTAATCATGTATCTTTCTACTGGGGGAAAGTTGGGCAGTGGGAAAGCTTAATTTTGGGGGTTCCAGAGTAATAGTGACAGAAGACATCACAAGACTTAGGAGTCAGGGAGACCTCCATTCAAATCCCTCCTCAGACACTTAATAGATGTACCTTCCTGACTAAGGCACTTTCTGGGATCCTGTTTCCTCATTTATAAAATAAAAGGGTTGGCTGAGGTGGCCTCCAAAGACCCTTCTAGTTTTAAATCTATGATTCTATGAGAATGATCAGAAAGTAAGACCCATGGTGGTAAAAAGTGATCCAATTAAGCAGGTAGGGAAGGTGACTAGAGTAAAGTAAGGATAGTAATATTTAACTTTCCACATTGTGGGGAATAAGTGAAGTTTTTAAATAAGACAGGTGATATTTTAAAAAATGTTATGTACAGTACATATAAGACCCTTAAAAATAGGAACAATTTTTCATTTTGTGTTTGTATCACTGGTGCCTAGAAGAATGCTTTGCCCGATTTAGAGATGTGGAGGGGGGTGTGTGGTGTTGTCAAGACTTGTGATTTCACTGGTGTGGGCAATTTCTGGTATATAATATTTTGCCAGTGGTGATCAACTTGTCAGGTATGGTTATAGGAGAGATTCTTAACCTAAGATCCATAAATTAATATGATATAATACAATATGATACGATGTGATGTGAAGTAATAAATATAAATGATAACATAACATGACAACACAACACAACATGGTACAACACAACATAACATAATGTATATATGTGTATATACATGGCTACATACACATAAACACACATATATAAACACATGTACATATATACACATTTACACGCACATATCTAGAATAATATTTTAACAATTCCCTATAATCATTTATATTTCCTTTTATAAGTTTTAAAATATTATTCTAAGAAAGGACTGCATAGGTTTCACCACACTGCCAAAGAGATCCGTGATATTCTGTTACTTGACTGGGCCAATGAAAGCTCCAGGGACTTGGTTTTGTTTCCCAGCCAGGCTGTGGCAGCTTCATGCAATATAAACTCCTTGCCAATAAGAATTGTTTTTTTTCTTTGTACTCATATCCTCAGTGCTTTCACAAGGCAGGTGCTTAATAAATGCTTATTGACTGATTGATTTGAACCCAGATCTTCCTGAGTCCAGGGCCAGCCCTTTAAGTTCTAGTAGACCATGCTGTCTTTCACCTTGTAACACAGCAGGTACTTAATGAATGTTGGATTATATTAGATTTTTCTCTGGTACTACCTTAACCATGTGAGCAAAGTTAGTAAGAATAACTTCTTTTAAGCTCAATTTAAATTTAACTTGACAAAAATTTATCAAGCACTTACTACATGCAAAATCCTGTGATAGGGAAGGTGGGGGGAGATAGAGTGGTGAATAGGACACTATCCTAGTGTAAAGGATGTTGGATTTGAGTCAGAAGACTGTTCAAGTGCTGCCTCTGACATCGACCATCCCAGGCAATTCTCTAAGACACTACACTGAGAGAAATGGTCATTTATCTCCTATATTAATAATCAACTTTCTTCCTTCCTTCCTTTCCTCTTTCTTTCTTCCTTCCTTCCCTCTTTTCCTCTTTCTTTCTTTCTCTCTTTCTTTCTGTGAGGCAATCAGGGTTAAGTGACTTGCCTAGGGTGACATAGCTAGTAAGTGTCAAGTGTCTAATGTCAGATTAGAGCTCAGGTCCTTCTGACTCCAGGGTTTGTTCTCTATCCACTGTACCATCTATCTGCCCCCTAATAACCAATTATTGAATTAGAACTAAGGTTTTTCCCCTTCCCCTTCTTTATTTAGAAATCAGCCCCTACAGGTTATGTAGACATTCTTTGAAATACAAAGTACATGATGAGATGAAATCTTGGGTGAAAATTCAGATCTAATCAAAATGTAAAGAAATTTTAGTTTAGGTGAATTGAAGGACTCCAGTCTATTGTGTTTTAGTCAGGCAGGTTTGAATGGAAGTAGATTCCCCCTTTTGTCTAGATTTTTCCTTACTGGGGTGATCTGAGAAGAATCAAGTCTCTTTGACCAAGACTCAGTGATCCACCAGACTCTCATTAGAATAAACCCACCTCTCATAGTATTGATTCTCTCATTACTTGGTAACCAATCAGAGTTGATTGCCACCCTGAGGAATACCCACTCTTCCAAAAACATATAAGTGTTAAGTGGGATCTATATAGGATCTTTGACATTCAAGAGTGCCACTGACCCCTTTTATTAATTATCTGCCAGCATGATTAATAAAATGATTCATTACCCAGAAACTAAGTGTCTTGAACTTTTTTCACATCACAATACACAGCAGAATTACTGTTAATCTACACAGGTAGCAAGCAGTTCCCTCATAGAATTCTCCTAAGTGATGAAAATCACAGGGCCCAAACTAAATCAGATCAAAGCACTCAAAACCAAACAACAACAACAAACCCCTTCCAACCTTAGTGATACCAAGCAGAATTTTGCCAAGGTGTCATCATCCAGGGTGTTGAGCTTGGGGTGGGACAGGAAGGGGTATGTGAGATGGCTGTCACTTAACCACTTAGTGCCCCAGCTAACTCTTTAAGGCTGTGTCATCAATCAATTAATGATTATGTATCAATCACTTGCTTTGTACCAGATACTATATTAGGTACTAAACATACAAAGACAAAAGAAGAATGATCCCTTGCCCTTAAAAAGCTGACATTTTTAAGAAGGAAATTACATGTACCATGTAAGAATCTTGAATGTAATTGACTTCCTGGCAAGGCTTGGACTGGCTTTCTTATGAGAGAGTCTAAGTTACTAATGACCCGCACTTTGTGTTTCTTCTTAGCTCAAGAAGAGATAATAATAATAAGTAATAATAACAATAATAGTAACAACAACAATGATTCCATTATAATATGAGCTCCTCAAGGGAAGGGATTATCTTTTGCCTTTTTTTGTATCTCCAGTGCTTAGCAGAGTGCCTGGAATGTAGTATGTTGTTAATAAATGTTTATTAACTGATTCCATTGAGGGAATCAAGATCAAGGGGTAGAATTTTCTGGTATAGAAGCAGTTTTAAAAGCCTCTCTGGAAAGGGACCCAGTAGGAGAATGGGAGGGGATGTGGCAGAAGCAACAAAGGAACAGATGGAGGACCTTTCTCTGGAGATTTACTCTAAGCCATGTAAAGGCTGGATCCTCATCCTTTCCCAGCCATGATGCTGAGATTATTAGGAGAATAATACAATGACTGACTTCTGGCTTCTTGTAGAAACCAGCTGGAACAATGGGGACTTCATGCAATTCTCTGCTTCTCTCCTTTGTTTTACAGCCAAGGACAACTGGTGGCAGGGTTTATTACTAATGGTTTCTTAACAGTTCTTTACAATGTTGATGATGGTTTACTAGATAAGCATAAAAAACATTTTAATTGCATCTTTAGTTTCTGTTTTTGCTATTGAGAATATGAGAGAAGAAAAACCTGTGGAGAATTGATTATGTGGAATTCAACTGGCTCCTCGCTTGGCTAGAGTATTGGTCTCAGAGTATTTTGTGATTTTGTGTTTTGATTCTCATTTGTATTTTTAGGGTTTTTGGGGGGGAAAATAAAATTTCTTTATAGAGAAAGAAATCGTGAAGCAATAGGAGATTCACCATAGAATAAAACCCTCATGAGCTAGCCTCATGATTTCCAGAAAAAGTAGGTCTCTTTGAACCAGAAGCCTTGGTTTTTCCTCTACTCTCTAAAGAGATAGATGTGGGAAGAGGGGTACAGACCTCAAGAGAAGGTCACACATTGAACCAGCCATAATGAAGAGCACAGGTATAGCCAATTTCATTTATTTTCCTGAGTCAGATGAAAAGTGCTCTTCATCAGAGCAGAACCAGAAGAAATTTGTACATGATTACAGACACAATGTATGTGTGATGACCAACTTGATAGACTGGACTCTTCTCAGCAATGCAAGGTTATGAGACAACTCCAAAAGACTCATGATGGAAAGAGATGTCTACATTCAGAGAAAGAACTACAGAGTTTGAATGCAGATTGAAGCAAACTACCTGTTCTTTTGCTTTTTCTTATTTGGTTTTGTTTTTTCCCATTGTTCATTCCATCTGATACAATCCTTCTTTATAAACCGACTAATGAAAGTCTAGAAATGACTAGTGAAAGTATTTGCAGATCCTACACTTGAATACATGCTGCCAAGATGGGGGGGAGGGAAGAGAGAGAGGGGGAAAAATTTGAAACTCAAGAGATTGTGGAACTGAATCTTATAAACTAAAAGTAAACAAACAAATTAATAAAGACAAAAAAATTTTTAAATGCTCTTCATCTATATGGTTCTCCACATGGTTACCTCAGTCATCACAAAGTTTTTTGGTGTTGGTTGGTTGGTTTGGTTTTAGTCTTAGACACTGTGATGTCATTACTTAGGAAACTCTGGAACTCTCTATGAGGGAACTCCTACCACTGTACACACACACACACACACACACACACACACACACAGACTCACACACAGCAGGGAAAAGGGTGCCACAAGAGTAAAGGCACTCTCAGCTAGAAGGATCAAGAAAGGCCTTGTATAGAAAGTGGTCCTTGGACAATATCTTGAAAGAAACCAGGGACTCCAAGATGAAGGGGTGATGGATGTTGGCACATGTGCAAAGGACCTCTGATGTTGTTGCTTCAAGTGGAGGAGATTGAGGAGTCTGGTTCTGGGAGAGTCATGGTGAATATGTAGTGGAAGTCCCTTGGAGACACATACATAGACATTTTGTAACTGATTCTAGTCTGAAAACTACTTGGTGACTGGTGGACTCTTGATTGACTCTGGAGCCAGAACTGGGGATGCCATCACAAAGCAGAACATTTTTTTGCTGCTCTGTTGGTGGCGTGGTAGGCAGCTAGATGGTACCATAGAGCATAGAGTGCTGGGCCTGGAGTCAGGAAGACTCATCTTCATAACTTACATCTGGCTTCAGACAGTTACTAGTAGTGTCACTCTGGGCGAGTCACTTAACCCTGTTTGTTTCAATTTCCTCATCAGTAAAATGAGTTGGAGAAAGAAATGGCTCCAGTATCTGTAATAGCAAGCACCCTGTCACACCCAGGATGGCCTGCTAGTGCAGGTTCTTTTGATCTGCTTTATAAAGGAAATACAACTTCAAAAGGGGTTAACCATCCTACTTTCAATTACATTCATTACTATCTCAGGGGAAAGGTCAGCACTCTGAACATGGAGAAAATACAAGCAGAGAAATTAGCACACAGACCAACAGACAGGGCTATCTAGCTGTCTGAACATGGCAATATTGCTATATACTTTACATCATTGGATCGACGGAGCACAGAAATCTAAGCAGTTGGGATCTGGGGCTGGGGCTCTGAACATACGGCTATTCAGAATCTCAACCAGAAAATCAAAAGATCCTTCTCATGAGTGAATTCCCAAAGCAAAATGCCAACCTCCAAGAATATATAACAAAGATTCGGTTCGTGATTGGCTTAAAGCCAGAAGGCACAGAACCTACTTGACTCAGCACAGCTGTGAATTATCAGGGCTCAAGGGAGATCAATCCTTTAGATGTTTACAATTTATCCTGAGCCTGGGAAACTGAACTCCAGAAAGAAAACTACAAAAATTCCACCTTGCTTGCACTTATAGTATCTTTGCCAAGAAAACACCAAATGGAGCCACAAAGAGTTGAACCCAACTGAAATGACTGGACAAAAGACATATGATGGAACTCTCTCAAGATTTGACTCTTGCACTGATGGCATCTGCTAAGAGATGCTGCTTTAAGAGTAGAGGCCTTGGGCCTCTTCCCTCTCAATCTTACCGTGTCTCTAAGAAAATGAGCCTCTCTCCTTTACTTTGCCTTTTGTCTGGAAGCTTGAAAGTTCAGGAGAACATGTTTGCAGGTACCTGGGCATCACAGCTTCTGGGAGTTCAGAAGTCAAAGTCCAAGACAGGTTTTGTAACCATATCAATGCCTTGAGAAGTGAGGGTCTCTGGGACCCAGTCCAATGGTAGTTGAGATGAAGATTCAGGCAAAGATAAGAATGATGGTTATGAACTTCTTAGGACTAAGACGATGTAGAAAATGTGCTAAGAGTGGGCCAAGTCTCCCCAAAGCCTATGGTGGTATAGAGAAGGGTGTGTCTCTGAGGTTTCTGGTGGGAAATTTTACAGTTCTGTTCTTGCTGTAACTTTGAAGTAAATTTCCTTTTATAAAAACTCATTGATGTTCAGAGGTTAGATAGAACTCATGCTCTACTTGCTAGCATCTAACAGTGGGGGACTTCTAAGAGCTTGAGCCAAACACTTCAGGATACTTCCAGAACCCTGAGGAGGCCATGGAGCAGAGATAGCCCTGGCTTAATTCCTCACTACACAAGATGAGGAGACACAGGGTTTAAGTCAGTATAAAGGTCTAGAGCTAAGGCTTGGGGTGTCATGTGTGAAAAACAGCAAGAAAGCTAGTTTTCCTGAACTGGAAATGCATGGTGGGGAGAATTGTGTTAATAAGGCTGGAAAAGCATAGGGTCATATTGTATAGAGCTTTACATGTCAAAGAGAGGAAGGGACATTTGATCCTTTTGTTAGGACAGAGTCACAGAGGCTGTTTGAATACTGAGGTGACATCATCAGACCTGTTAATGTGCACTGGTAGAAGAAATTTCTTCACCAGCAGTTCTCTACCTCAATTAAATTCCACATCCAGGCACCTCCCCCACTCCATGGAAATTCTAAAGAACTCAATGTAATTTTCCTTACATTCAGAAGGAAACTGGGGATCTTTGAGAATTGTAAGGTCATTCATCATTCCAAACACCAACTCCATTGTGCAGACCTGGGGTGGTGATTTAAGCTTTTGGGTTGGGTGAATTCTTGACAAAGAGTATGTTTATTGTACCTCTCATATCACAAAATAAACCCAATGGCTGACACCCTCCTGAGGCTTATTAAAAATCGCCCTGTGGTTATCTCTCCTGTAAGCTGCAGGGAAGCAGAGCCTGATTTTAGAAAGAAATAAAGAAACCTCTGTTTAACTTTAGCCACATGAGACCTGAAAAAAAATCATTCTTTCTAAGCTAAGAATAAAGTTCTTTTTGGACAGGGGAATATAGCACTTTGGGGGAAACTATAGCATTTCTCTTTCATAAGTCTTCTGCTTTGACACATCAGACAGAGAGGCCTGGCAGGTCCAATAGGCCTTCTCTGTGTTACGGGTATGTGCTAATATGGTGGGTGGTTGGAATGTTCCGCACTTATACCCTGTTATTCTTTATTTCAAGAAAGGAAGGAAGGATTGCTGATTAGCTCAGTTGGGCTTGGTGTATATATAAGCAAATGAATGTGAAAAACTCTTGGGAGTTTGTGTGTGGCTAATTCATCTCTCCTCTTTACTGTCTCCCTTCTCTGTTCCCACTTGACAGGAATTTCAAATCAGGTTAGCTGAGTTTTTGCCCTGTTTTGTGATTTCTTCTTGCTAGCCTTGGCTTTTGAGCCTTAAGAATAATTTATGAGGATCCATGGCCATAAGAAATGTCAGAATTCATCCTTGAGTCCTTTAAAGAAAAATTTCACCTCAGGAGCCTGGGGAATTAAACTATGTTTGTTATTATTATTTTTTTAAAAAGACCATTGTAATCCCTTCACTATTACTCATCTGGCAAATATTGCAAGGCAAACCATTAATCAGTCTTATATTTCGTGCTGCTTCTCCTATGACTCAGGGCTCAATGGAACTCATCCATTTATTCCTCTCCCATTGGCCATGTTTGAAATCCCTGTCTTGTTGGTTTATGACCACTACAAAGACAATGGCCATTACTATGCTAAGGAATTAGTAAATACTCAAACCAACTTTGTAGAAGTTCATATGAACCAGACTACTTGACTTGGCAGGAGAACATAGAAGGTAAGCTCCTTGAGGCCAGGAATTGTTTTGTTACATGACAAGCTTTGTTACTTACATGAATCAAAGCAAAGTGAAATGAGCAGAGACATCTGTCAGACCTGTTTTTGTCTTTGTATCCTTTGCCTTGTGTCTTACACATAGCAGGCATTTATGACATTTAAAAAGTTTGAGAGACATAATTTCTGGGTAATTAATAGTTTTATTAATAATGCTAACATATTACTGATAAAGTAGGTCAAGGGCACTCTCACCCAAACAGGAATCATTGCAGTGGGTTCACAATTTATATGCCCCTAAAAGAGTGGGTATTCCTGAGGATGGCAATCAGCTCTGGTTAACAATTAAAGAGAGAATTTTCTCCTTCAGAGATTGAGCCTTGAAACAAGGACTTTGGAAAAAGGTAAGGGACTCTCGATCTCCACAAATTATTGGTTATTAATGATAATTTCTCACATAATCAGTGTTTGTTGAATTGAATTAGTTGGTATTGGCTCAATAACAGCACCCATTTATTTTGAAGTATTTTCAGAATGGAAATGATCCTTGGAATTTGGACTTCAGAAGGTAACTAGATAACCTATCAAGAACACTACCAAGGATCTTTATGTCTGGAAAAGGCATTGGGCCAATTATGTAAAAAGAATAGGACAAATTATGACTTTCCTGGGTACAGTTTTCCACATCTCTAAAACAGCCCACTTAGCCTGGATGACCCCTAAGGTTCTGGACAGAGCTAACAATTTAGTGTTCTCAGGAGAGAGCAGATTATAGTATCATAGATGTAAATCTGGAAGGGACATCAGAGAACATGAGGTCCAGATGAGGAGACTGAGATATTATGATTTCCCTAGGTGTCAAAGCTAGTAAGGGCAGAATTTGAACCCTGGTCCTCTTGACTCCAAGTCTGGTGACCTATCCAAGATAGGTTGAATGTTACCCTGAAATATTAAGAGAAAAATTGGTTAACTATTCTATGAAGGAAGAGCAAGGTATCCATGTTAGATACCAATTACATAGACATGAAGCATGAATGGCTTGTGGTTCTGGTAGAGACAACAGCCACACTTAGGAAATCTTATGTCCTCTTAATTTGAATGACTTTCTTCTGATAATTTTCAGTTTATCCTGTGTGTAGCTTCTCTGTTTGCATGTTGCCTCCCTCATTAGGCTGTGAGCTCCTTGAGAGAAAAGACTTTCTTTTGCCTTTCTTAGTACTCCTAAAGCTTAGAACAGTAGCTGGCACTTAAAATATTTATTTTCTGACAGATATATTTTTCAAATGCAGTAAGGCATCTCTAACTTTTAAAGCTAAAGATTGAGATATCTGTCAGACTATTTTTGCCCAATGTAATTAAATTGCACAATTGTACTTTTCTTTCATTCTCTGTAATCAGAATCAAAGGTTTAGTCCCTTAGATAATTTATATCGTGTGCCAGGAAATTGATTTTTCTTTGACTATAGATGTAACCAGTGAGGTAGTCAGTGTGGTAGAAATAGTCCTAAAAAGAGAGGTGGCATGTTATAGGGGATGAGTCAGGGACTGTGGTTTGAGTGGGGAGCACTTTGCTTAATGATGCCTTATTTATCAACCTCAGTCACACCCAAAGTTCCTCAAGGAAAGGACTTTCTTGCTTTTGTATATGTAATGACAGTAGTTATCACAGTGCCTGGTGCAAAGTGGCTGCTTAATAAATACTTAATAACTGATAAAACAGGGGCAGCTGTCAAAATTATCAAGAAGGAAAAATCAAAGTAAAAAGAAAAGGACCTATATGTACAAAAATGTTTATAGCAGCTCCTTTTGTGGTGGCAAAGAGAAATCAAGGATATATCCCTCAATGGGGGAATGACTGAACAAGTTGTGCTATATGATTGTGATGGAATACTTTTGTGTTACAAGAAGTGATGAGCAGGATGGCTTTGGAAAAACCTGGGAAGATTTACATGAACTGATGCAAAGTGAAATGAGCAGAACCAAGAGGACACTGTACACAGTAACAGCAAAATTGTATGGTGATCAACTCTGAATGATTTATCTATTCTTGGCAACATGATTCAAGACAATTCTGATGACTTAATAATGAAAACTGCTATTAACCTTTGGAGAAAAAAACTGATGGAGTCTGAAAACAAATTGAAGAATGCTTTTAAAACTTTCTTTATTCTTGTTTTTTGAGTCTTTTTTGCAACATGGCCAATTTAGAAATGTTTTGCATAACCATACACATATAAGCTATATAAAAACTCTTTGCCTTCTCCAGGAGTGGAGAGGATATGGAAGAAGGGATAAAATTGGGAACTCAATTTTTTAAGCAAATATTAAAAATGTTTCATGTAACTGAGAAAAAAAAGCACAAATAAACAACATAAATACTAAAAAAGAGATATATTATCAAGATTGCAGAGTCCAAATGGAGGAGAACACCATTGGGTCATAGATTCAAGACTGGAAGGGACGTCTGAGGCCAAGGACTACCCTTTCATTAAACTGATGAGGAAGCTGAGGTCAATGGAGATCAAGTAACTTGTCCAAGGTCACACAGGGAGTAAGTGTCAGATCCAGGACCTCACACTTTAGATTCATTCTACCAGATGGTAAGGACCCCCAGATGCTCCAAATTCTCAGATGATTCAGTACCACTTTTATCAAGCTCAAGAAAATGACAGTGCTATTTATGACCATTTAATGTGGTCTAAGTCCACATAGGAGAAGATAAATGAATGGAAAATAACTCTTGTCAAACTGTGACATTCATTTGTATGGGTAGGATAGACACCACAGTTGGGTAATAAAACTGACCCAGAATTAAACAGGAGGAGAGGAACATGCTAGATTGTATTTGGAAAATCATGCAGGATTTTTGACAGCCCTAAAGCTTTTCTTGACCAAAACCCATAATCTTTCTAGCATGAATAATCTAGTGATGCTAATTGACCTCAAATCATGGAATGCTATACTTTCTGAAGAATAAAATTTGCAAGTGACCCAAAGAACAATAGAAAAATCTCCCACGTGTATAATATCAATAATAATAGACTGCCCTCCAGGGGCTTACATTCTGATGGGGAAGACAATGCACAAGAGAGCAGAGGAAATAGGGGGGAGGTAAAAGTCTAGAAAGTCAGAAGCAGAGCCAGGATGGGAATGAATGTTGGTTAGCCTGGATCTCTATCCAAAATGGAGTCCCTGGTCAGGAACTTCACCAATAAGAGAAACTTACAGAAGTGAGAAATTCACCAATGGGAGCAGGGAGCTGGCATGGGAGAGAGACATTCTAGGTTAAGACAGCAGCTGAGACATAGAAGCAATGCCAAGCAGAGCAAGGAGAAGAAATATTACAGTAGTGGAAAGTAACTGGAATCAAAGACTGCTTTAAGACATGTTTTTCCCCCATTGTTCTTCAACCTGTGACCTTTGGTAAATCACTTCTCTGACCCTCAGTTTTTTCTTCTGTAAAATAGGGATGAAAATACTTTCACTGTCTTGGGGTGGGGATGGGGTTATAAATTTTGCAATCCTATATAAACATAAGCTATTATTATTGTTCTCTATTTCTACCCACATCTGAACAGAAACAATTTCAGCTGACATTCACTTCAGTATCTTTCTGGCTGAACCTGATTGTCAACTATATTAATAAGAAATTCTACACTAAGCTATTATTGGCCTTGCAAAATCAACAGGTTAAGTGAGGATATATTTAACAATAATAATATGATGGTTAGGTAGTACGGTGAATAGAGCACTGGCCCTGGAGTCAGGAGGACCTGAATTCAAATCTGGCTTCGGACACTTAACACTTATTAGTCATGTGACCTTGGGCAAGTCACTTAACCCCAATTGCCCTACCTTCCCCCTCCAAAAAAAAAAATAACAATTATTAGCGTTGATATAGTACTTTAAGATTCTCAAGGTCCTTTACATATGTTATCTCATTTGATCCTTGTTTTCTTCCTCCTCATCATCATAGTTAACATTTATATAGTACCTACTATGTGCCAGACACTGTACTAAGTATTATCCAGTTATTATCTCATTTGGTATGCCTCACAACAACCTTGTAAGATAGATGCTATTATTATCCCCTTTTACAGATAAGGAAACTGAGGCTAAGACTTGTTTAAAAAAAATCAGGATCACAAAGATAGTGCCTAAGGCAAGATTCAAACTCAAGTCTTCCTGACCAAATTCAACATTGTTTCCACTGTCACATGGATGCCTTAAACCTATGCTAATTATCAGAATCCTTCAAGAAGGAATAAGAAGACTTACATGGAGAAAGTATAGTACAGTGGAAAGGGCACAGTCTTAGAACCAGAGAACTTAGATTTAGATCCTGCCTTTTACACTACCTGTAGGTCCTTGGGCAAGTCTCTCTTTGCCTCCATTTACTTGCCTGCAAAATAAAGGTGTTAGACTAGGTAATCTCTGAGGTCCTTTACAGTTCTGGAGTCATAATTCTCTGCTCTATGACCATGTGAGCAAAGGAATGGGGGGCAGTTGGGAAGCTTAATTTGGGGGGAGCCCAGAGTACTATCGACAGAAGACAACACAAGTCCACATGCAGTAGTGGACTTAGGAGTGAGGGAGGCCTCTTTTCAAATCCCTCCTCAGACACTTAATAGATGTATCTTCCCGGATAAGTCACTTTCTGGGCTCCTGTTTCCTCATTTGTAAAATAAAAGGGTTGGAAGAGGTGGCCTCCAAAGACTCTTTTAGTTTTAAAGCTATGATTCTGTGAGGATGATCAGAAAGTAAGACCAAGGTGGTGAAAAGTGATCCAATTAAGCAGGTAGGGAAGAGGACCAGAGTATGGAGGGCCTTGATACAGCTTAGCCTGGATATAGTGATCAAAGCCAATCACAAGCTCTTGATTAGGAAAATTATGTGACAAGCATGTGGAATACAGATTGGCAGAAAGATTGTCTAGGGAGATCTGATCGTATCTGGGAGCAGGGTGGATTGAACACTGGGTCTCAGGTATTCCACGGCTGTGTGACCCTGGGCAAGTTGCTTAACCTCCATCTTCCTCAGTTTCTCAACTTTAAATAGGAATAATGATAGCATCCACCCCTCAGGATTGTTGTGAAGATCAAATGATATCATAATTATACAAACAGTGCTTAGCATAGTGCCTAGTAAGTAAATACATCTTCCTTTCACCTTCCTTCTCTTCCTTCTAAGAGCCCTTCTAATTCCATAGCTATGATCCCATGACCTGCTCCAAGTCTGTAGTCTTGGTCTGAACTGATAAAGGTCATATTGAGGGAAGTTGGAATGCTATATTATAAGACCATGAATTTAGAGCTGGAAGGGTCCTTAGAGATCACTCATCTAACCCATTCACTTTACCTATGAAGAAATGGAAGCTCAGAGAGGCTAAGCAACTTGCCTAAGTTCACACAGACAGTAACAGCAAAATTTGAATTCAGGTCCTCAAACTCCTACTCCAGCATTTTCCATGAAACCATGCTGCCTCTTATCAAAACAATAAATAGATACCAGGGATATTTTAGAGAAAGAGTTAACAGGACTTGTTGATGGGTGAGATGCATGGGATGATGGAAAAGAATGAATTGAAGATGAATCAGACCTCTTCCCTGGGAGAAATGATGGTGCTATTAACACAAAATGGAGGAGTAGAAAGGTCAACCAATTTCATGGAAAAGATGAAGAGTTACGGTTTTGACATGGTGAAATTGAGGCAATGGAAAGACATGGAGCTAGAATGTGAATGAGGAAATTGAACTGAACACATAGAGTTAAACATCAACAGTAAAGAATGGATGAAAGTGATTGAATTCTCTAAAGGAGAAAGTGTAAAGACAATAGAGCAGAGGGATCTCCCTACCCTCCATATTATTCCTGTGACCTGAGGCTTCCTACTATAAGGGGCTTTGGGTCTGAGTTCACAGGGATCTGGATCCCTGTGTTCTTATACATGGGGGTGGGGTTAAACTATCCTTTGCTCCCAACACCTCATTCCTTTTCTGTGTCCACATTATACCATTCTATGCCCTACTAGAATGTAAACTTTTCAAGGTCAGGGATGGTTTCATTTCTGTAGCCTTAGTTCCTAGTAGAATACCTTGCATACCGTAGGGATTTAATAAATGCATGTTAAACAGAGTTGAATAAATACACATTAATGAAGGGTCAATATGGCATAATAGAGTTTTGGTCTGGGAGTCAGAGCCAGCTCATTTGGATTTCATCTTGATCATTTAATAGCTGTGTGACTCTAGAGAAATTAAATAACTTTTTGGTTTCTTCATCTATAAAATGAGAACAATAACAGTACCTACCTCGTTGTAAATATACAAGGTTCAAATGAAATACAATACATCAAGTGTTTGGCATACCTTTAGCCTCTAGGTGTGTTCTCCATTTTCTGGTCCTTCCACTCCTATTTACCACTTTGCATCTACATGGCAGTTAAATTGCTGGAGGAAGAGTAGGCAAAATCAGAGGTGAAATCCTGCTTCAAACAGTTATGAGCTGTCTGGTGCCAAGCAAGTTACTAAACCACACTCAACCTCAGTTTCCTGATCTGGAAAGTGAAGATAATAATGGTCCCTAACTTATAAGATGGTTATGAAGATCAAGTGAGATAAAGTACATAATTTAAAGTATTAAAGAAATTATTATTATTATTATTTTCAAATCTCTGATTACTGTCCTTTTAATTTACCAGTTTATATGCATTGGCTATTAATTATTATTTAAGCATATATGACATGACCCTTTCTCAGAATACAGAACTTGTAAGAATGGTGCCATCTGTGGATATCTTTCCCTCTGCCATCTCACATCTCTCCAGTACCTTTCAAAGTGGGGAAATGAGAAGTGAGAGCAAGCTTGTCCCAAAATACTAGTACTGTCTTCAGCAAGTAGCTGCCTCCTTCCCTATCCCCTCCCCCCAAATGCTAGGTCAGCAGAGACAGACAGGCCCTTGAGAGACTACAGTGCACAATTTGATATTCATAACTACTAAAACTGAACCAAATAATCAGCTCTTTAAAAACTCCAGACTGTAGCTGAGGTCTAGGGAAAGACACTCCATTCTTTATATGTCTCGTTTAGTTCTTCTGTTTCTCCTTCTGGGAAAGTTAAATTCCAGTCATGTCCTGCTCACTTTCTCAATAGCTCTTTCCTGGCATGTCTGGAAAGTGATGCTCTTGAGACTTGGACTTCTTGACCATTGAATGGTCAGTTTTGCAAGATGGGGATTAATGGGGCAACTTCATTTTCCTTTGGAGATGGCTTTTTAAAATTTTTTAAAATTTTTTCCTTCTTTTCTTTCAAGAACTTCCAGAAGCCTTCTTTAGGGTGTATTTATTGTCATAATATAACTTAGAATGTGAAGAAACCCCAAACCTTGGGAGCTTTGATTTAAGGATACCACTACCAGGTGGACTGGAGAATGGCTTATATAGAAACACTCAGAACAGCATTAGTCACAATTAAAAAAATGAGTATAATGATGGAGGAATGGTCATGTGAATGTGCTGAAATGTTCCTGCCCCCTCTATAAATGAAAAAAAGGAAATATACTAATGAAGTGATGGAGAGGAAAGCAAGCAGAATTTCAACCACAGTACACACATAGTAAATGAAATAAAATAACACCAACAAAAAATGTTTAAATCACAGATTTTTTTGCTGATTATAAAATTCACAGATTATAAAAGTTTCAAGGGTGGACAGGGGAGGCCAGAGTATATTTATTTCTAGCTTAGTAAAGTTAAAATACAGTTCCTCACCTCTCTTCTGGCCTAGTACTTAGCACAGTGTCTGACAGTTAGTAAGTGTGGGTAAATGCCTGTTAACTGACTGACTTCATCTACTCTTCACTGTCTTGGCCTTCGAGATAATCAGTTCAAAGGCACTGACTTCAACCCTTGAACATCTTGACTCCTTGCTCTACCTTTGTTCAAGACCCATCAGTCTTCTCAACAATGGGTAACTCCCCCCACCTCCCTTCTCTCCTCCTACTTCCCAGCTGGCAAATGTTTCAGGATAAGTTAGGTTGCACTGACTGAAGCCATTACAATTCATGTTGACCATCTTCAACCAGTCCTTACTGCTACATGGTGGTCCTTTTGTTCATGAATGTTACATCACATTCAGGAACTGTTCTAAACTACTTCTCTCAACTCCTATTGCCAATGGCCTTCCTCTTTACTCTTTTCAGCAATTGACTTTTTCTTCCTTTATTCAAAAGATCAAAGAGTTTTTCTTTACTAGTCTTTATCTCTTGTTCTCTCTTACATTGGTGTATTTGTATGTCACCCCCCACTCCATCCTGTAAAAGAAATTATCTTCCTCAACATTTCTGCTGAAATTCTCTTCCTCTGAGATCCAAAAGAGGTGACATTTCCCCCATATCACTTTAAACACTCCTACTTTGGATAGTAGAGTTTAGAGGTATAAAGAATCAAAGAAGTCATACAGTCTGACCAAATTCACCCAATGCATTTTTACAGATTCTTTTTTTTTTTTTATAAAGCAATTGGGGTTAAGTAACTTGCTCAAGGTTACACGGCTAGTCTTTATTTATGTGTGGGTGCTCATTTTCTGAGGCCAGTTTCGATCCTGGGTCATCCCAACTCCGAGGCCAGAGCTCTTACTCAATGCGCCACCTAACCGCCCCATTTTTACACATTCTTACAGATCAAACAACAATAATGACTGAGTCATGAGAGTTGATGTGCCTCATCTTTTTCTTAGGCTTCACTCCCCTTAAGCTTCTGGAAGCTTTTGACCCTGCTGGCATTCCCTACTCCTGGGTAGTTTATCTTCCCTTGACTTCTGGGTCACTTTTTTCCTCTGCCTTACCTCCTCCTGGTCTTCTTTAGCAGTTCATTTCCCCCCTTGGTATCTCAATGGAAGTATGTATCCCTCAAAGATGCGGTCTAAGCCCTCATCTCTTCTCATTCTGTGTCCTCTCCCTCGTGGGTCACTTTCATTTATTTGACTTTAAACATCATCTCTATGTAGATGGATCCTAATGACTTGGGATTCACACCCAGATCTTCTGATGCCTTTTCTCCTTCCATAATACATTGCTTTTATAGTAGAAATTTTATACACCTGTCTTATGCCCTAATAGAGAGTAAGCTCCAGTGAAGAGACTGGAGATCATGCCTTCTTGAGATCCATTGAAGGAATATTCAACTTGGATGTGCAAAGACTCAGGGGAAATACTATGGCTTCCTTCAAGCATTTGAAGGGCTGTAATGGGGAAATGAAATTGATAGCCTTTCATAGATATAATAGAATCCTTGTTGGAAATCTTCAGGAAGTTTCATAATTTGCTTCATGTAACTTAATTGCTACCAGTCTGCTAGTGTTAACATATTTTATTTGTACTGGTTGATTGCTTCTTCCATAAAAGTCCTAATCTGCCACTTTCATTATGGTGTGTAAGTGACTCAGGAGATACAAGTGATATGAAAACTTTGCTAAGACCTACAGAATTGTAAAGGCTTTAAGTATAGGCCTTGAAGAGTTGTAACTAGGTAGATAAACTAGGCTTTTCCCCACAATGTTGACCACATTCACAATCCTTGAATGTGCAATAAAGTGAACACCTTCTCTTCTCTTCTGTTTTCCATCCCTATTTGTTGCCCCACCCCTTGAAGCAGTAGCTTCATATGAGTGGCTTAGAATAGAGATGTCAAATATAGGGTGCTGGATTCCATCTGTGTGCAGCCTGAACCAGATCAAAATATAATTGGAGAATATTTAGTAAAATAAACAAAATACAACAAAACACAGACAATGTTCATTTATGGTTTTCTAAGCTAATATGCAGCTCACAAGGCCCTGTTTAGTGGTCCTTTTTCTATTTGAATTTGACACGACTGTCTTAGGGCCTCCCATGGTATGGAGCCATGTTCCTTCTTCTTAATTGTTCATGGCTCCTTTCATAATGCTTGTCTTCAGTCTCAGAAATTTCTTCTTGTACATCTAGTAACTCACGAAGAGCCAACTGACAGGCTCTAATCACTTTCACTTTGAGTTACCTGCACAGTTCATTGCAATATTTTGAGACATCCTGGTCTTCCCTTGGTACATTTTCTCCACATATGCACATCTGTACACCAGATTCAGTTTCCAGACACCTCGTTGGTAACAAACAGAGGTCAGAGAGTTGGGTGGGTGGGTGAATGAATGGTTCATTATTTGCTGCAAGTTCTCTAAAAGTTCTTCAGTCTCCTAAAGAGTAAAAATGGGAATCTGTACAGAGACCTTTCTGATGTTTTGCACACACCTCATTCTCTTCTCATAAAATGTTGACAGCATTGGCATTGGCCCTGATTTGTGTTTTAAGTGTTTACAATCTTCACGTAGACATAATTGCCAAGAATTGCCCCAATTGGTTTACCAGCATCCATTGATAATATCTCTGAGTACTGATTAAGATCAAAGGTAGAGAATTGAAGGATCTGATTTCATTATCTTGTTTCACTCATATGCTACATAGATATAGTTAGAAATAGAAAAAAATAGTATAGATAGGAGAAGCCTAACGTGTCCAAAAGGCCAAGAAATCTTCCTTCTCCCCAAAAGCAACTGCGTTTTGCTTTCTTCCCATCACTTCTTTAAACTTTTTTTTTCCTTTTAGTAATGTAACATTGGTGGTGTTGCTGTGGAGGGTAGAATTGACTGGGTAGTTCTCTATCCTTTCTGCTCCATCCTCCAGTCTGGAAAAAGGGTAGCACTGAATTCTTCCCACATGTTGTTGATCTTCCTGCTGTTGGTGTGGGGTGTAGTCTTTTTGTCAGTACTGCCTTCTACACCCTGCTCCCCTTTTCTTTAGAGATTTAATCAGCCATACACTTCTACAACAATTAGTTGGCTTTTAGCCTAGTAGAAATATAATAATCATCTCTAAGGGGTTTCCCCTCCTCTATATTATGGACTGTGTGTAGGTGAAATATTTTTAGTGTGATCATAGTAGATTGGAACCCCCAGTTAGGAAAATTCCTTCCATTTTACAGAAGTTTTATTTCTCTTTCCTAATTTAAAATTTAAGTATTTCTGGTTAACCCCTAGTTTCTACCATTTTCCTTTGCTCATCCTGGATTGAGAATGCAATATGAACTCAAGACAAGCCTTTGTGACCAACCCTAAATGTGAAGCAAAATCAGGTAAAAGAACCAAGATAAAGTATTGTGGCAGTGCCTATTACTGGACAGTTTGGAGTAGAAGAAATTGGAGAAAGAGCAAACATTTGGGAACTCCCCTCCTTCCTTGAAGGGGCAACTATAACCAGCATCTTCCAATAGGGTTCTTTGTTCTAAGATGGTGACAAGGACCCAACAGCCTATCTCAAGCTCTCCTTCCTCTGTTACAGCTCAGTTCCTTTATTCTTCTGTCTTTACCCCATTGTCCCTGTACTGCCAGTTTTCTCCATTAATAGTCAGTGCTTGACTAGATTCCCTGGTAATTTTATTTTTACAAACCAAACATTTCTTGTGGATGTATCAATCTTTTTTCTATTTTTTTTGTTTGTTTGATTTTTGATTTAAGAAAACAGAGTCAAACAGCCTGTGCTTGGATTCCAACTCCCTAATTGACTAATTTCATATTATTTAATTATGCTGAAAATAAGTCACTAAGTTATCTGCTGACTCAGATATTCTGCTTCTAGGCATATGCCCCAAGAAGGTCAAAGACAGGCCAAAAAAGTCTAATATTCACAACCTCACTGTGTGTGTATGTGTGATAGCAAAGAACTGGAAACACAATAGGTGCCCATGGATTAGATAGATAAACTGGTAGATGAATATAATGGAATGTTATGTGACCATGATTAACTATTAATATCATAGACCAAATTTAAAGAATTATGGGAAGACACATGCCTATATGATAAAAGGTGAAATAAGCAAAGCAAGAAAAGCAATATACACCATGACTGCCATGATGTAAATGGAAAGACCAAAATACTGAAAGTGAACTCTGGGTAATTATTATGATCAAACTTGGGTCCAGAGAAGAGTCAATAAACTATTATTTCCTAGGACAAGGTTAGAAGGGACCTTAGATACTATAGAGTCCAAGTCCCTCATTATACAGATTTCCTTCTTATCTTTACAAGTCTATGGAGAATTGCATATATTATCACATACAGCTGTTGGTATGGGCTCTTTTATTCCTCTGTTTTTTATTGTTTGTTATAGGTGACCTACCTAATCTCTAGCCTTAGATCTCACCCCAATCTAATCCTTCCTCCACAAAGCTGCCAAAATGCTTTTCTTAAAGCATGAGTCTGACTATGCCACTTCCCTACTCAACAAACAGCAATGGTTCCCCCTTGTCTCTAGGAACAAATATAAACTCTTCTGTTTGGCATTTAAAGGTGTTTACAATCTGGTCCCAACCTCTCTCTACAGCCTTAACACTCATTACTTCCCTTCTTGTGTTGCATGTTTCAGTCAAACTGGCCTTCTTACTGTTATTTAAAAATGGAACTCTTTCCCTTCTCTTTGCCTTGGTATGGGCTATTCCTCATGCCTGGAATGCACTTCTTCCTCACTTTCATGTCTTAGAACCCCTAATTTCTTTTAAGGCTCATCCCAAACCTGGTTTCTACATGAAGCCTTTCTTGATCTCTTTACCTAGTAGAGTTCCACCTTCCAAAATCACCTTGTATCAATTTTCTATAGCCCTTCATATATGTACACATTGTCTTTATATTTCCTGGCTCCTAGTAGAGTATGTCACATATTGTTGCACAGTCATTCACTTATTTCTCACTCTTTGTGACCTGATGGATGATAGTACAACAACACTATCCATGGGGTTTTCTTGGTAAAGATACTGGAAAGATTTGCCATTTCCTTCTCTAGTGGTTTAAAGCAAACAGAAATTAAGTGACTTACCCAGGATCACACAGCTAGCAAGTATCTGAGGTCATATTTGAGCTTGGGTCTTCCTGATTTCAGACCCTAAGATCTGTGCACCAAACCACCAGATGCCTCCATCAGTTACATAATAGGCACTTAATAAAAAACTTATTGATCAGCTGAAGGGATTTCTTTCTCAGTAGCAGGGGGAAGAAATGGTATATTCAGAAACAAAGATAATAAAAAATGTTAAAGTTTTAACACATTTTAAAAATAAAGTCAAAATAATTACCAGCTTTATGACCTCAAGCAAGTTATTGAAATTTCTTGAGCCCTTGAGTCCATATCTGCCAGGGTGAAGGGCATTGAGTGGCTAAATCTTCATACTAAGGTGTCAAAAATGAATGAATGAATGAATGAATGAAAAATATCTATTATATACAAAGTGCCAAATCAATGGCTTGGATGTCCAAATATGCAAAGAATATTTCCCTGTTCTCAAGCTTTCATTCCTGTGGGGGAGAAAATATATTTCTTATTAGTCATTCAGTCAATCAAGTGCTTATGTGCCAGGCACTGTGCTAAACACTACTATATAAATATGCATAGTAAATTCTAGAGTTTATTTCCATATATATTGAATAGAGGCTATAGGAAAAGTCAACGGGGTAAAGAGATTGAAAAGATGGGATCGCCTGGAATATAGGAAGGATCTGAGATTCCCTCAGCAAGGAGAACTTCTTATATGGTAATTCCTTCCA
The DNA here is from genome assembly GCA_011680675.1 of Gymnobelideus leadbeateri. NCBI lineage: Eukaryota > Metazoa > Chordata > Mammalia > Diprotodontia > Petauridae > Gymnobelideus > Gymnobelideus leadbeateri. The sequence continues at coordinate 204,432 of WOXC01003666.1, read as the reverse complement.
CTAATGCAGAGTTGGAAAGACTTGAGTTCAAATTGAGCAGTAGACTAGCTGTGTGACCCTTGGCAAGTCACATAACCCTGTTTGCTTCAGTTTCTGCATCTATAAAATGAACTGGAGAAGGAAATAGCAAACCTCCCCAGTATTTTTGCCAGGAAAATGCCAAATGGGGTCACAAAGAGTCAGACATGACTGAAAACAACTGAACAATGCCAATGCAGCCTTGGTACTCCCAATTTCCACAGGACTCTAATCACTTTTCCAACTTCCAGTGACCTGAAACTTTTCGGTGTAGACTAATTTGAGTCTTTACACTGGAATGGACAACAACAATGTCTATTTGCCTGAGGTATGTAGAAGTGAAAAGATTTGTCTAAGATCGCACATCTAATAACTACATTTGGGCCCTGGTTTGAACCCATTTATTCCTGACTCCAAGGACAATGTTATGATTGGATAATGTGCTGGAGTCAGAAAGAAGTGAGTTCAAATCCTGGTTCTTGATATTAGCTGTGTGACCTTGGGCAATACTCCAAACCTCTCTGGGCCTCCTTTTTCTCATTGGTAAAATGAAGGGCTTAGATTGGATAGCTCCAAAGCTCCTTTCCACTTCCAAAGCTGTGGTTCTTTGAGCCCACTCATCCCGGGCTGATTCTCTCTGTCTGTAGCAGCTGTTGGTTCATGTAACTGTAAATACCCTGAAAAGGAGAACTACATTATGTAATTCTTATTTGCAGGTTCACCCCTATTTTAATGACTTTAGTTCTTGATAAATCCCAGCCCTACCATCTGCAAGTATTTGTCCACACATAAGCCTTACCAAGAACCTTCTTCAAAGATGATCTGAAATACCCAGGAGCCCTTTAGGGAGGGTTATTCTGCATGTATAAGTCTTGGAAGAGTTTTTTTTAATGTCTTTCCCCTTGCTACTGGAAATAGAAATACTCAGCCTCAGTTTCCTTATCTGTAAGATGAAGAGGCCTCATTCACTGGCCTTTAAATTCCTTCACATCTTAAATCCCATAATGTGTAACTGAATGTATGTTCTCCCTGCTATAGGGGACTTCTACATAAGTAAACTCCTACCAAAGAGGCCAACATCTTTCTTGCAATTTCTCTCACCATAGAGACCTGCCTAGTATTTGCTCAGGGTCTCCTGGCCAGGATGCATCAGAGGTCTTCCTGGCTCCAAGGAGAGCTCACATTACCCATTCCACCATCAAGCTCTTGGAGAGAGAGCCCTAAATGAAGTTCATTGAAGAGTTGGCTTCAGTGGTCCATGGCTTATCCTCTTAGCAAGTTTCTTCCAGCTTCCTCATTGATCATAGAGGGAAGTTTGCAAAGATTCTGAATTCTCTTCCCAGTGAGTTTAATTCTGAAGTTTGCAAAGACTCTGAATTCTCTTCCCAGTGAGTTTAACCCTGGAGATGAAATTGTCCTTTCTCCCTACTTCTTACACAATGGCAGGGTGTGGTCCCTCAAACTTGAGTTCAGTCCATGGGCTTACTCAGAACCCTTAGCTTTTCCCTTCTTGCTTACAGCTCAATCCTTCTGTTCATTTAGTGAGGCCTCAAAAGGGTTAATTAAGCCTCTTTATAAAACTGTGAATAATTCATGGGCTCAGAGATTCAGAGCTGGAAGGGACCTCCCAGGCCATGTACTCTAACTTTTTTTTTTAAGAAATGAGAAAAGTGAGGCCAAGAGAAATTAAGTGACTTGCCCAAGGTCACACACCTAGTTACACATCTGAGGTAAAATTTGAAACTGGATATCTGCCACAATCCCAGTCTGTGAAAGGATTGTGGTCAAGCCACTGATTAGTCTTTAAAGGGGCAGTGATAAGAGATCTAAAACTTAGGTGAAGAACAAGCTTTTGCTTTCTTAACAATTCAGAATGTACTAGTCCATCATCCCTCCCTTCCTGTATCTTTCTCTTTCGTTTTCTCACTCTGGCTACTATTCTCCTCTGCCTTCTATTTTACCCTCCCTCTGCCTGCCCTGACTTACTCTCTCTTTATTCTGTCTCTTCCTCCTCCTCCCTCTATCCACTTTTCTTCTTTCCCCTCTGAATTTACTGCATTTAATATGAACAAAGATGCCCCTCTCCCTACTCTACCAGAGTCTGCAGATTGGAGTCCTTGGCACATTGGAGTGTTGGATTCGAAATACAGCAGACCTGAGTTCAAATTCCTATTTTGATACTCAGTAGTTGAGTGACTTTTGGCAAGTCATTACAATACTTTCCCATTCTGGACCTCAGTTTCCTTGTTTGTAAAATGGGGTAGGGGAATGGACTAGACGACTACAAAGGCTCTTTCTAGTTCCAAATCTCTGATCTTTATTTGGAGACAAGCGAAATCAGGCAAACCCAAGCACATGTTCAAATCCCACTTCTGACCCTTGTGACCTGGAGTAAGTCATTCTCCTTGATTCCAAATTTCCTCATCTGTAAAATGAGGGGTTAGAATAAATGACTTCTTCGGTCTCTTTCAGCTTTAAGCCGACCAACCACCCTATGAACCAGCCATGCCTTCTTATCCTGCTCAAATCTTTCTGAAGCACAAAGCTCTGTCCCCTTACACATGGGGAGGCTGCCATCTTGTGGCCCTTCAGAGGTCTCTAAAGTTCTAGTTCAGTATTGACTGGGGACTCCCTGAGTACACACAGCTGTTCCCCATTAGATGTTGTGTCAGGCTCCAGGCTCCGGTCAAATCCTATCACAGTGTTAAAGGAGGATTGGGATCTTATAAAGGCATTCTTTATGGATATGTAAAGAAAGGGTCATTTGAATTGGGGAGCATGGCTCATTTCCGGCAGCTTTCTTATTTCATTCCACATTTGAATGGCGTTAGTGTCTTACCTTGAAGCAGCCCCAACTTAATGGCCATGCAAAGTACCCATGTTGCCTCAGTTGGCCATGTGTTTTATGGACCTTTCTCTTGTGGAGGCGGCTGGGGATTGAGTGGTCACACAGAAGGGGCTCTATGTCTCTGGCGACTAGGGATAACCGTTAGGAAAGTTTATATCTTGCCAGCTCCCCTCTCTCCCCACCCCAAAAAATCCATCTCTGGAGACTCCATTCAAACAGTGACCACAAACAAAATCAAAACTGGTCTGTTTTCATAGCTTGTGGGCACAGGAACTCTTTACCGTTAATTTTTGGCTCTTGGTGGGACTCACCTGTGTTTCTTCTGTCCTTTGATTAAACCCCATATTAGTGGGGAAAGTCTTAGGGTCTTAGGACTGGAGGAGACTTTAGGGGATTATCTAGGAGTCTAGCTCCTCTATTTTTTTTTAAATGAAGAAGCTTAACATCCTAAGAGTTTAAGTGATTTGTCCAAAGTTACATGGATAGTATCATGTATCTGGAGTTGGAAGAAACCTTAGAGATCATTTAATCTAGAGGTTCTTAATCTTTTTTGTCAAGGGATCCTGGATCCCTTTGGCAGCCTGGGGAAGCCTATGGACCCCTTCTCAGAGCAATATGTTTAAATGCTTAAAATAATACATACAAGATTACAAGGAAACCAATTATATCAAACTACAGTTATCAAAATATTTTAAAAAATAAATTCATGAGCCCTTCATTTTACATATAAGAAAATAACTGTACAGTGATAGAAAATACCTTGCTGAAGGACACAAAAGAGTCTGAACTGGAATTTGAATTCAGAACTTGGGACTTCAACTATAGTTCTTTCCATGGTACCACATTGATTCCTGGAAGGTCTGGGATTCAAACCCAGGTCCTCTTATTCAAGATCTATCATTCTCAAGTCCAGGATTGGGCAAGGGAAAGATAACCCAGCAACTTAAGATCACAAAAAAAGAAAAAAAGCCATGAGCTAGGACTTGTAGGAAATAGCCTTCAGGGTAGTGAATTAGCTTTTATGGAGCTTGCCAACCTGCCATTAAGAGTTTGCAATCAGTCTTGACAGCCTCATAATAAGTTTCCAATGTGACTCCCTGGTCTTGCCTTTCTCCCAGCCTATTTGCTGCACTAGAGCACTCTTTCTTCTCTCAAAATAACACTCTAACAGAAAGTGACATGTATGTTGGGGGAGAGGGCTCATTACTAGTCACGAGATGTCTGTTATTCATTAAATGGAGATTTTCTAGAATCTTAATTGTCATGTTGTATGAAACTATTTTTAAAGTGCAGTAGAAAGGGCATGTCAACAGCCCAGGCATCAGCAGACCTGTACGATAAACTCTTGACTGTTACAAACTTACTCTTTGACCCTAGGTATGAATTTTAAGTTACATCTAACTTTCTCCATCTTTAAAATGGGTGAAAATGCTATCTACCTCATTGGGAAGTAAAGAGGGAATGGGTAATGAAGGGTGTTTTCAAAAAAGACAGAGCACTAGACAGATAAGTTGATCATTATAGGTCATGAATGTGGGAGCCATTACCCTAGTTGGGATAAGGTCGAAGAGAGGATTTAATAATACAGTAATCCCTTCCACATTGCACTTTCCCCCATCACAGTTTTTGACACATTCAGCATAAGAAATTAAAGGGGAATTTTGGGGCAGTTTTGTGACAGTCTGTGGGAGAAACCACAGATAACACATGAAGGCTAGCAGATGATACAGAAAAAATATTAGAAACTCAGAAATGCATAAAATGTACATATTTTCTTTTTTGTTGCTTTTTTGGAGGGGGAGGGCAGGGCAATTGGGGTTACGTGACTTGCCCAACGTTACATAGCTAAGTGAGCATTAAGTGTCTGAGGCTGGATTTGAACTCAGGTCCTCCTGACTCTAGGGTTGGTGCTCTATGCACTGTGCCATCTAGCTGCCCCCATATTTCATCTTTTAATACCATGATAATTCAGACTTCTTTTCTGGTATGAAGGGAGGGCCAAAAATTTGTATGTGGATTTCCCAGATCGTGGGGTGCTGCACCCCTAACCCCCTCCATGTGGAAGGGATAACTGTGTCCAATAGCCAACATTCATATGGTACTTCAAGGTTTGTAAAGCACTTTACATAAGTTAACTCAATTGATATTTGCAACAACCCTGAGAGACAGGTGCTTTTATTATCCCCATTTTACAGATGAAGAAATTGAGGCATAGGGAAGTTGACTTGCCCAGGGTCACCCAGCTAGTTAGTGTCTAAGTCTGAACTTGGGTCTTCTGGACTCCCAAGCCTGAACTCTAACAAGTGCTCAACTTAGTTGAGTGGCTTCTGAGCATGTGAAATAAACTTCTGACTACAATGTACTTCTGAGGTTCCCCAGAACAGGGTGGGGTTTCAGTGTACAACATATATTCTTGTGGTGCTCAGTCACACAATGGCTACTTCTGGATCATGGATTTAGAGATGGGAGGACTTTACAAGTGATCTCATCCAAACTCTACATTTTATAGATCATGAAGCTGAGGTCCAGTGGCTTTATTCAAGAAGGTTTACCCAAGGTAACATAGAAAGTGGAAGGAGCAGAATTTGAACTCAAGTCCTCTGTCTCTTCATTTAGCACTCCTTTAATTGCACCACACTGGCTTTCCAGAGATGACAGGATCATGGTTCAAGGTGAAACTCTTGATTCTTGATCAACCAGGGTAGGACAACTGGGGTTTTGCTTCAGGGCACTAAAATTTAGAGGATGTAAACATTTGACATAATCACTTTTTCAGCAGAATAGAAGAGGTAAAAGAATCATGAATTTTGGGTGGGGATGTTGATCTCTTTGGGTTTCCTCTTTTGGAGATTCAACAACCAATTTTCCATGGATGCTAGAAAAGAAGCAGGCAGGACAGAAGGTTTGTCACAATTGTGCTGACGGTGGAATGCAGTTTGTTCCATCCGTCTTTCTTTCCCTCTTCCTCCTAATGACATTCCCAACTTGCTATTCCTCCTTCAAAATTTTCCTTTCCTCTAAGTTGACCAGCCTCTCTCCTACCTTCCCTCCATAAGCATCAACACTACCTACTAAAATTTCTAGCTATAAGTGTCCTCCTAGCACTAATGGGTGGCCACCAGTACCTAGAAGAACAAAAGCACAGATCTTGTAAGTCCACGAGAGGGACTGGGATAATGGGAATGTAGGAGATATGGGAAAATAAATGGGATTAGAAAACACTATGGCATCAATACTGATGAGAACTATAATCAAACTTGGGGTGGACTGGAATTATGTGCTAAGGCTCTGGAGAGTCTAGAGAGCCTATTGGGAAATTTCCAGTGTGAGCATTTATATCTCAGAAACTGGCAATGACTACAAATCAGGGTTCAATTTATTGTTTACTTGATTGTCTGGACATAAGAAAGTAATAGAGAAAATTGTTAATAATTTGGATAAAATTTTACTTTTTTGGAGGGCAATTGGGGTTAAGTAACTTGCCCAAGGTCACATGGCTAGGTTTTTGTTTGTGTGTGCATTAAATGTCAAAGGCTGGATCCGAACTCAGGTCCTTCTGACTCCAAGGCCAACACTCTACTCACTGTGCCACCTAGCCTCCCACATGGATAAAATTTTAAAGTGTATTGTGGAACTTTTTTTCGAGAGCTGAACATATACCAACACATACCTGCTCATAGGGTTGTTGAGATCAAATGTAATAACAGGTTGGAATTTGGACACCTTAAAATGCTAAATAAGAGTTACTATTGTGCCACTGAAAAGACCAAAGTCATTCTTTTAGGAATGTTATCCTTTATTGTTATTATTATTATTATGAATATTATCCTTTATTATTAATGGTGGTGAGGATGAAGATTAAATCATAGATTTAGAAGTACACAAAATTTTTGAGGTCATAAAGGTCAACTCGTTTTATTCTAAAAATAAGGAAACTGAGACCCAGGATCTATATGAACACAACTACAAAACACTTTTCACACAAATAAAGTCAGATCTAACTAATTGGAAAAAACAACAATTGCTCATGGCTGGGTTGAGCTAATATAATAAAAATGACAATTTTACCTAAATTAAATTACATATTTAGTGCCATACCAATCAATTTACCAAAAAATTACTTTATAGAACTAGAAAAAATAGAAACAAAATTCATTTGGAAGAACAAAAGGTCCAGAATATCAATGGAATTAATGAAAAGAAATGCTAGGGAAGGTGGCCTAGCTATACCAGATTTTAATATGCATTATAAAGCAGCAGTCATCAAAACTTCTTGGTACTGTCTGAGGAATAGTGTATTAGTGGAATATATTGGGTACACAAGACTCAACAGTCAATGACTATAGCAATCTACTGTGTTTGATAAACCCAAAGACCCCAGTTTTAGGGGTAAGAACTCACAATTTGACAAAAACTGCTGGGAAAACTGGAACATAGTATGGTAGAAACTGGGCATAAACCATTATCTAAAACCATATACCAAAATTAAGTCCGAATGGGTGCACGATCTAGGTATAAAGGATGATACTGTAAGCAATCTGGGAAAGCAAGGAATAGTTTACCTGTCAGATTTAGGGAGACAGGAAGATTTCATGACCAAACAAGAATTAGAGAGCATTATAAAATGCAAAATGGATAACTTTGATTACATGAAATTGAAAAGTTTCTGTACAAACAAAAGCCAATGTAATCAAGATTATGAGGGAAGTGGAAAATTGGGGAAGAATTTTTACAACCAATGTCTCTGAAAAGGCATCATTTCTAAAATATACAGAGAATTGAATCAAATCTATAAGAATACAAGTCATTCCCCAGTTGATAAATGGTCAAAGGATATTGATTAGAGAAATGCAAATCAAAACAACTCTGAGGTACCACATCTGACTTGTCAGATTGGCTGAGATGACAAAACAGAAAAATGACAAATGCTGGAGAGGATGTGGAAAAATTGGAACACTAATGCATTGCTGGTGGAGTTGTGAACTGATTCAACCATTCTGTAATTTGGAACTATGCCCAAAGGGCTATAAGTAATTTCATTCCCTTTGACCCAGCAATACCACTTCTAGGGTTGTATCCCAAAGAGATCATAGAAGTGGGAGGAAGACCCATATGTACAAAAATATTTATAGCAGCTCTTTTTGTGCTGGCAAAGAATTGGAAATTAAGGGGACACCCATCAATTGGGGAATGGCTGAACAAGTTATGGTATATGAATGTAATGGAATACTATTGTGCCATAAGAAACGAGGAGCAGATGGACTCCATATTTACCTGGAGAGGCTGATGCTGAGTGAGAAGAATAGAACCAGGAGAAATTTGTACACAATTACAGACACAACGTATGTGTGATGACCAACTTTGATAGAATGGACTCTTCTCAGCAATTCAGGGCTATAATTATGTCAACTCCAAAAGACTCATGAGGGAGAGAGATGTCTACATTCAGAGAAAGAACTAGAAAGGACAGAGTTTGAATGCAGATTGAAGCAAACTACCTGCTCTCTTTCTTTTTCTTGTTTGGTTTTCTTTCCTTTTTCCCATTGTTCATTCCATCTGATACAATCCTTCTTTATAACCTGATTAATATCTAATGTGAAAGTATCTGCAGATCCTATACTTGATTGTATGCTGCCATGTGTGGGGGGGAGGGGAGGGAGGGGAAGAAATTTTGAAACTCAAAGAACTGTGGAAATGAATCTTGTAAACTAAAAGTAAATGAACAAATTAATAAAGACCAAAAAAAAAACCAACAATAAAAATAATATAAGGAAACTGAGACCCAGAGAAGCTGAATGACCTACCTAAGGTGACAGAATTAGTAAGTGGCAGAGCCAGGACTGGAGCACAGCTCCTCTGACTCCATGGTTCCATACTGTCACTATGAAGGTGATTATAATAACTATGATTGATGATAACTATGATTGATAGAACACTAAATCTGGTGTTAGGTAAACCTGGATTCAACACGCCTTCCTTTGACACATACTAGCTATATTATTACAGACAAGTTGCTCAACTTCTCCATGAATACCTTAGACTGTGCTCTGAGACCATAAGTTAGAAATAAGTTGCTCTTCTATCCATAGCAACAGAGGAAATTTTTCATGCTGGGAGTTATCTACAGTGATACAATCAGAACTCTGGACCAAAACCAAAAGAATACCCTCAAAAATAACTTTGCAAACTGTTGCTATAGGCCACATAGGCCAGAATAATTATCATGACACTTTTTGTAGCAGCAAAGAACTGGAGAGAAATAGATGTCCATCGATTGGGGAATGTCTAAACAAATTGTGGTACATGGACGTATGGAATGTTATTGTGTCAGAAACTGTAACTATTGTTCATCTGTTTTTGAAGAGGACTAATGACATCATGGAATGATGTCTTGACTTATGCATGAATTGGATTTAAGTGAGGCAGAATTGCACAAAGTTGTCAGCCTCACACCCTCTTCCAGAGTCATCACAGTCCAGTGTCAGGACAAAAGTCAAGATACCTTTTACCTGGGGATGCCGTGTAATAACCATGGTGTCTTCAATGTCTGACCAAGCTCTTAAATTCCACAGTGTCTGCTTCAGTCACCTTCGTAGTCCTTGATACAAAATGTTTTTATATCCCCATTCCACCAGGGGGACTTTCACCTGTGGCTCCAAGAAGCTCTAGCAAGCACAGCAGATACAACCCAATAAAACTGTCTCAGTAGACAGGCTAAACAGGTTTAAGGATAACTGATAGGCCTCAAATCCATTGGTTTGTCAGTGAGTTAGGGGGATGTCTCCCCCAAGCATGTGAAGAAACTATGAATATGATGAATTCAGAGAAGGAGGAGATAATATGCATACTGATGCAAAGTGAAGCAAGCAGGATCAGGAAAACAATACACAAAGTAACTACAACAGTGTAAATGGAAAGCACAACAACAAAGTGATCAAAATGGAAAAATGCAACATCATAATGACTAAGCTTGACTCCAATGAAAAAATATGAGAAGATGCTCATATAAAGGAGTAGGGGCCCATGAATGTGTAATGCTACATGCAATGTTACTTTGTATATGTATGTGTGTACGTTTATTACAGTATGTGTATGTCTATGTATGTGTATATGTATATACATACATACATAGAGAGAGGGAGAAAGAAAGAGAGAGAGAAAGGGAGAGAGAGAAAGAGAGAGAGAGAGAGAGAGAGAGGTTTTATGGAACTTTTGCAATAGACATTCACTTGGTATTCTGCTCATAAGACTGTTTTTAAATTTTCAGTGTGAGCGTTGACAGTTTGGAAAACCACAAAAGCTATAAATCAGGGCTTGATTCATTGTTTTGTTGATTATCTAAACTTGAAAAAATGATGAAGGAAATGTTAATGAAGATTAAGGTTAAAAGTGTATCTTGTGTAAGTTTTTTTCAGAATCAGTTGTTTAACATCTACCAGCACACTGGTGAATATAGGTGATGTAAAAAAAAGTGGGGGGGCAGCTAGGTGGTACAGTGAAAAGAGCACCAGCCCTATTATCAGGAGGACCCGAATTCAAATGTAGCCTCAGACACTTGACACACTGTGTGACCTTGGGCAAGTCACTTAAGTCCAATTGCCTTGCCTTCTCCTCTCCAAAGGGGGGAAAAATGTTTTTAAATATCAGTAAAAAGCTGTTAACATGGAAACTGAATGCTGCAAGAAATAAATGATCACTTTTGGCCCCAAAGAAGAGTTTTCAGGAAACACCTCTCCCACTTTTTAAAATAGATGGAAGGATTATGGGTATGGAGCACTGTCTATCCTGTCAAACTCTTTTGATGTATTGGTTGATTTTGCTGAACTGTTATGGGAGATGATGTAAAAACAAAAGATCAGTAAAAATGTTTTTAAGAAACAAGATTGAGCTGCAATGCACACCACCATTTTGTATATATTTTCTTTCTCATTTGTCAAATGAAAGGAATGAACTGGATAATTTTGAAAATCCCTTCCTGCAGCTCATCTAAATTTGGCATACAGATAGGGCCCCAAACATTTGCAAAGACTGGGGAAACTCATTCAAGTAGGCCATAGGGGCCATCAAGTACCACCTTATTAAAGTGAGGGAAATAAGTATGGGATGTCATTTGTAACCAAGTATAATGAGTGGTTTAATTGGACTCTGGCCCTAGCTTTAGATAGGCCCCATGTTTATAAGCATGGCCACATCAAAGGGAAATGACAAAAATAGAAATAACTTATAAAAATAACCTTCTTGGGCTCCATGGTTCATTCTGTAATAAGTATCATTGAGATCCTTTTTCAAGAAGTCACTGTTAGATTACTGCTTTGGCTGGCAGCCCCACTACAAAGCTGCTGAACAGTTGGTTCTATTTTTGTTTTAACTCCACCTTCTCCCAACCCTAGTCATCAGTAGTGAAAACCTGTGTGTCCTTAATAACAGTCACGAACCTACCAACAAAAATATGCAACATCTTGCTTAGGCAAAGAGGAAATTGACAGTGGATCAGCTTGTGTGAATATCACATGTGAATAAATTTGAGAGATAATTCAACAGTTTGGGGGAGTATATTATATACCAACCACTGCGCTGGGTGCTGAAGATAGAGAAATAAACCAGTCTTTGACCTCAATGAGCTTCTGTTCTGCTGGGGGAATGCTATCTATATGGAAACAAACACAAGGTTATACAAAGTATTCCAAGAGCAAATCCACTTAGGATAAAAGATTGGAAGAATTAAATAATAACCCTGCAGAAAACTGTGACTGAATATACATTAAGAAACTTTCTGGCATTCTGGAATCAAAACTGAATGAGAAAAACATTTTAAAAGCGATACCTATGCAATGACAGTCTTAATGTATACCTTTAGAATTAATAGATATAAATAAACACAGAAAGAAAGAAATTTAAATAAATAAAAATAATAGTAGATTTGGAAAGTAATAATAATAATAATAAGATGATGATGATGATATCTAACAAAAATCTATACAATATTAACAAAACACAAGACCAGACACCTTAAGATAATATTTGTACAATGCTTAGAACATTGCTTGTCACATGTTTAATAAATGCTTGTCTTTTCCCTCTGTCCCTGGGACCATTTCTTCTGATTGTTAAGTCCTTAGCTCTGGCCACCATTTCATAAGAACTCCCAGCTTCTCTTAGAACCAGCCTTTCCCTCCATACACCTCTCTCCTTTATGTGCTTACTTTGATTAGAATGAAAACTCTTTGAGGGTAGGATTTATGCTAAAGCAAAGAGAATGAGCTTAATTGTATTTATAACTCTTGTTTTGGTACAATATCTGGCATACAGTAAACTTAACGATGCTTTATTTGTCTGTCTACCTATCCATCCATCCATCCATCCATCCATCCATCCATCCATCCATCCACTATAGGGCAGGAAACTATCCATGGCACTGGGTATGCAAGTAGGAAGAATGACACAGTCCCTCTTCACAAAAGGCTCACATTTTATTGGGGAAAACATGTATGTATGTATGTGTACACACATATAAATATACATGCATATGAACATATATGGCATAAATATAAATTTAGCAATGATAAATATATGCCAAATAGTTGAATACACGATAGTTTTTTTGGAGGGGGCTAGAGGAATTGATGTGATCTGGAATGACTTCATGAAAAAGTTTGTGTTTGTGATGAATTTTAAAGGAAGAGGACTTTATAAGGTAGAGTTTAGAGGGAGTGTATTTCAAACATGTTAGATAGCCACAGAGATGGTGATGTAATGTTATGTGTGAGGAACAGAAAGACAATTTGGAATTTGGGTATACTGTGAAAGGGGAAGTCATGCCCAAAGAGGCTAGAATGATAGGTTGGATCCAGATTTTAGAGGACTTTAAAAACTAAGTAGATAGTTTCTGTTTGCCCCTAGGAAGCCACTGGAGCTACATGGTCAGATACTCAGGGATAGGTTGGGAGATCAAACTCTAATCTCCTCATTCTATGTCTGGTGCTCTTTCCACATCACCACATAGTCTCTGTCCAAAAATATGTAAACATAGTTGTACAAAAAGTAGTATTTGGTTGACTGTGCCTTGGTGTGAATGTGGGTATGTGCATATCCTTGACAAATATTTGCTCTGAGTCTGGATGAAAGACTGGTTCCTTGTGTTCTCTGGAATTTTCCAGGAAAAAAAAATGGGGGGGGGGATTCTATACCAAGAATTGCTAAAATGCCTAGTTGAGCTCTCCGTGAACATCTGGATAATTCTGATACTAAAAGTCTTCTTCTGAATTCTACAGATCACTGAAGGAAGTAATTTCAGGCTGAAACAACCCAGAGAAATTCCCCAATTTTTCACTCAGTGTACATGTAGCAAAATCCCTTTGGAAAGAATTTATTTTTTTAAAGGAATATGGGGGTAAGGACAAGAGGGAGGGAGAGAATTTAGAACTCAGATTTAAAGAAATTATTATTAAAATTGTTAACATATCATTGGGAAATTTTTAAACAAAATAAAAATATATTAATAGAAAGTGGATGGGCAGAAAATTGACTAATATATTGACATTAATTTTAAAGTCATTTTAAAAATGATTTTTTAAAACCGTTATAGGAAAAAACAACCCCTTGGTTCTTCCCAAATATTCAGATTTCCAGAGGAATCACAGATATGCATCCCCAAATGTTTTTACAGTTGCCTCATTCAAGCTGTCTGTGATAGCATTTACAACATGGTGCAGGGGATCCAACATCAGAGGCCTTGGGCTCAAATCCCACTTCTGCCACTTACTGGATTTGTAAACATGATAATTCACTTAAGCTCCTGGGGATTTGTTCCTCCTTTATTAAATGGCAAAGTGGGGCTTATTGCTCCTTGAGGTCTCCTTCCTGGTAGATAATCTAAAGATCTTTTATCCCAAGATACAAGAAGTCAGTGTTATGCTTTCAAGAAGCCATGAAGTACTGGAAGAAGCAGGGGCTGCTATTTAGTCCTATCCCTTCTACCTCTATGTGATGTTGGACAAATCATTTTACCTTGTGGTCTGTCTCAATTTCTTTTAAGCTCAAAGTGTGAAGATGATCACCTTCTCTTTATATATGAAGACACCGAGGCCCAGAAAGGGAAAATGATTTGTCTTTGGTCACACAGAATGTCCAATCATATCAACAAGTATTTATTAGGCACCTGTGGGCCAATGTTAGTAGCAGAATTGGATGTAAAACCCAGATCTTGTCCAATGGTCTTTCTATTCTCTTCCATTGCCTTTGTCAAAAACAAAAACAAAACTTTCTTCAGTTACCCATTTTTTAGATAGTTTAATTATATTATGATGTTGTAATTAGGCACCAACTTAGTTTTTAAAGAGGTACAGTTTTAAGTCTTAATGAGGCAGCATGGTATTGTTATGTGCACAGAGCTTGAGATCAGAAGGCCTAGATTTGATTCCCTACCCCATTTACTAGTTATGTGTTTATGAACAAGTCCGTTGATTCATCATGAAATCTCTGTGAATGCAAATCAATTAACAAGCCTGTCTTAAGTTCTTTCTAGAGGTTGGACAGTGTATGAAATGGTAGAGATACAAATGTAATGGTAGTCTGGCCCATGTGCAAACCCTATTGGCCTGCTAAAATGGCATCCAAATACAGAGAGCAGTAGGAAGCTATTTCAAGGAGAATTATGATAATGTGGGAGGAAAGTTCCTTGTAGAGACTGGGTAGCTACCTTTCAATAACTGGTTCCTGGCAGTTAGCCACGTGTTAAAGATAAAGTTCTTCCAAACAGAAGACTTCCAAAAGTCACGTCAGCTTCAGTTATGGTCTCTGCTTCAGCATTCTAGAAGGATCTAAGCAATTGGTAAAAGTGGTGGAGTGAACAATGTTGTGAGTTTGAAAGGTCCAGAGCAAGTCCATTGCAGCCTTGAGGCTACATGTAGCCCTCTAGGTCCTCAAGTGTGACCCTTTGACTGAATCCAAACTTCACAGAACAAATTACCTTAACAAAAAGATTTGTTCTGTCTTGGACTCAGTCAGAAGGCATCACCCAAAGACCTAGAAGGTCACATGTGGCTTTGACGCCATAGATACCCCTCATCCAGAGGACTCCTCAGTATGCTGTCAATTCAAAGTTTGGGTATGAAACCAACAGAGCAATGATGCACTGAGAAGCAAGGAGGAATCTAGGGAAGCTTCAGGAACCTAGCCCACTGGAAACTGAGGCAGAGACTCAATTGGAAGTCATGCCCTATGTGGGCATGAACACCATGGAACTAAGGATATGTAGAAATTGAGCTAAATTTTGAGCCTAATCTCCCTCCCCCACCTCTAGACCAAAGTAGTATAAGGGGAATTATAGCCCCTGGTCATGGTGTTGAAAAAAATGTTTGCACATTTGTTCTTGGTTTATCCTTAAAGTAAATATTCCTTTGTAAAAGCCAAGTGATATTAAAGGAACTTGGGTTGCCAGTTATTACTCCCTAAAAATTTGGGGGCCATAGCCATGCTATCTCAAGCTAGTGATAATAGAGAAGATATCCCCCACCCCAAACCCCTCAGTACCCTGGAACATTGGAGGGATGATATAACAGGCCTGCTCTTGAGAGAATGGAGTCAGAACATGCATGTACACAAAAGAATAAACAAACAAGTGATCTCTGACCTTAAGGGCAACCTTAAGGAGGAAAAGCATTAGCAGTTGCAAGGTCAGGAAAGGCTTCCTACTGAAGGTGGCTGGATCTTGAAGGAAGCCAAGGCTTCTAAGAGGTGAAGTTGAAGAGGGGAATGTTCCAGCCATGGGGCTAAGTCAATGAAAAGGCTCAGAAAAGGGAGATAGAGGCATGAGTGAAGAAAAGCAAGTAAACCAAAATGGCTGAATGATAGGATGTGGAAGGGAAAAGCATCTTGAAAAGAGTGTGCATCTTTGAGGAGGAGTAGCCAGAGTAGCCAGCAGTGTCAACAGTGACAGAGAGATCAAGAAGGATGAGGGCAGAGAAAAGGTTGTTTAGAGCTGTCACTTAATGTATCATTGGTAATTCTGGAGAAAATATATTCTGTAGAATGATGAGGTTGGAAGCCAAACAGAGAGGTTAGAAGAAAGGGGGAGGAGAAGGAATGGACGTAGTGTGTGGAGGTAGATTTTTCAAGGAGTTTAGCTTAGAAAGGGAGGAGAAATATAGCATAATAGCTAGTGGGAATGGCAAGGCATAATGAGGGATTTTTAAGGAAGGGAAAGATTCTGGCATGTTTGTAGACAGCAAGGAAGGAATGGGCAAATAGAGACTGAAGGGATGATGGGGATAATCTATTGAAGATGGAGAGTTGGGATCATTCCTATCACCCAATGGTCCCTATAAAATGGGAATAGCATTTCTAATTATCACAGTGTTGTTGTGGAGAAAGGGTGATCTATAA
The DNA here is from genome assembly GCA_011680675.1 of Gymnobelideus leadbeateri. NCBI lineage: Eukaryota > Metazoa > Chordata > Mammalia > Diprotodontia > Petauridae > Gymnobelideus > Gymnobelideus leadbeateri. Next base: position 188,183 of record WOXC01003666.1, on the reverse strand, counting down.
AATGTTGCACAAATTAAAAAATTTGACAAAAATTTTGAAAAATATTGCATAGATTGAAAAATTTGAAAATTTCAAAAAATTGAAAAAAGTTATCAAGAAATTATATGGTTCCTGAGGCAGCTATTTTATTCTATTGGTACTTTAGGGTAACATTTATAAAGGGATGGAAAGCATTATGTACAATATATTAATTTTGTCTTCATAACAACTTTGGTGGGCATCTGTGCTCCATCTTCTCTGCTCCCTTGATTTTCCATGGTATAGAATAGGCAAGACAAGAGTTCTCACATCTTTTCTTATCCCTGATAGTGATGATGATGATGATGATGATGATGATGATGATGATGAACAAATAAAGCTCAGAAAGGAGGTCAAGGAAGGAGAAAGAGGAGGAGGAAGGAATGGAAATAATATCTTTTAACTGAGACAACCCATTCTTTCCCCCTTCTGGTCTCTCTCTTTTTCCAGAAAGGAAAGCCAAAAAAACATTAGCATGGTTCCCAGAGTCAAGGCCCAGGTAGCCAGGCCAGAAGCAGCAGTATGAAGGGATAAGGAGCAAAGACTGGCTATCTCAGTCCCCCATAGGGTACTGCTACAGTGGTCCTCCTATACTTCATTATTCCATGACAAAGCCCCACAAAGTCAATATAGACAGATGTGTGTGGAATGTCTTACCATAGTGGGGAACCTCCAAGCACAAGACCAGTGAGAGGCTTGGTGTCTGATTGGGCGATCAGTTTAACTAAGTACAGAGCAACTTGGTAACAAATTTTTCAACCAGCTGATGACTGATCAGATAGAACACAGTCATTCAGGGAATTGTCTGCTAAGATGGGCTAGAACTTGAAATCTACTTCAGTGATGGGAATGTCAGCATTCACAAAATTGTGCCTTTTTTGGGTATTAAAGTAAATTATTTTAATCGTTTAATTAAATTTAATCTTAATTTAATTTTTATTATGTAATTAATTTAATCATTTTAAATTAAGCAGCATAATTTAATAGCTTTATGTTATAATATAATTTATAGTACCTAAAGCTTCAGTTTAGAGAAAATGGTCCTTGTAACTACACATAGACACAAGAGACCAACGTGCTCCATGATTGGAAACTTTAGTTTTGGTCCCAGTTAAGCCCACACATGTCTGTCCTATTGCTTCTACCTTTTATATGTGATTTCTTTGAGGGAAAAAAAGTGATGTGTGCCTATATAAATGTAGAGCAGACTGTCTTACAATCTTATTTATAAAAACCCCTGGCTGTATTTGCATACTACAGGCTAGTGACCAGGGGTATGATGGAAGGTAAAATGGATATATTTGTCCCAGTTCAAATAACAGTCTGAGTTCAGGGAATATGAACTGAAATAGGAAACAAAAGAATTCAAAAGACAGAATAATCTCAAGTTTAGGATTTTTGCTGGCTAGTTGGTTCCAGATGTGATTCTGATTCACAAAGGAGATAAAATAGCCCCTGAGTCAGTCTCATAAAGATGCTGAGATCTTTTTCTTGTGGGGAAGAGGATGGAGAAGTCTCAGTTAAGTGGTGGATGAACCAGCAAATGGTAGCAGAGTGCAGTTGAGTTGAAAAACCACAGGTATAGCAGAACAGCAGTATAACAAAAGACCAGAAGGTGGCAGCATAGGAGAGAAAACATCTCCGAACAAGTCAGGATTAGAGGGTTGTCAGTTTTTTGTTTGTTTTTGTGTTGAACAATACCTAGAACACAATGGGCACTATACTGGTTGAATGGCTGATTGACAGTAACTTGCAATATTATAGAGAAGATAATGAGTAGTAGTGTATCAGAGACAGACAGATTCCATCTGGAATACATCTCCAGAAGTACTTTTTTCCCATTACCTTGGTTACATGCACAAATTGGGCATGTCATAGTGCATAGAGGACCTACATCAAGAAGATTCATTTTCATGAGTTCAAATCTGGCTTCAGACACTTTCCAGATGTGTAACCCTGGGCAAGTCACTTCACCCTGTTTGCCTCAGTTTCCTCATCTCTAAAATGACCTTGAGAAGGAAATGGCAAATCATTTCACTATCTCTGCCAAAGAAAACCCCAAATGAAGTCACAAAGAGTCAGACACGATACAACAGCAGCAGCAATATGCGTATATTAAACATGTCCTTTGATCGCTTCTTGTAGAAAAGATTATAATTTGTTTGAACTCAATCTCTATTAAAAGAAACAAAGCTCTAAATGGATCCCAATGCCTTGTGACCCATTATTATGCACCAAACTTTCCTGGCTCAGAGAGCCATCACCAAACTGGGGAAATCAATTGAGGATTAAGAGTCCAGGATGCCACGGATGGACTAGAAGGAAGAGCAGGAACAATTTGATGGAAGCCTTCTCTGATGCTCAAATACCAGGAAGTCTCAGAGAATTTTCAAAGCAGTGTACATAATTGGAGAAGGCTTTAAAGAGCCCTGGAATTTCCATGAAACTAAGGTCTAATGAATGGAGAGCATTTTTCTCTAATGGAAATGAGGCAGAATTTCATTAGAAAAGGTGGAATTGGAGAAGAGACAGCAACATTAACAGTGTTTATTCTTTGGTGCTTGGTGGCTGAAAGTAAGATCAGTTCTCCTGATACCTAGTTTATGTTTTATTGAAAAATAATCTCACAGAGGAGTAGGTAAACTGATGTTGATGATAAATACTACAAAAAGTAGCCAGTTGGGCCTGATAATGTCAAGTTGTGTCTGCTGCCCTATCCCCCTGGGAGTCACAAAAATTCTGGGATGTTGGTTGGGTAGTCATATCTATTTGAGAGATGAGGAAATTGACATGGAGAAACTAAATGGCATGTGTTAATGATGTTTACTGACATTTCTAGATTGCTTTAGGTTTAAAAAATTTTTTTCATTAACTATCAGCTTTGATACTCATAACCCTGGGAGGTATAAACTGACATTATCTCCTGTTTTTACTGATGAAGAAGCCAGAGGTACAAGAATTTAAATGGTTTGCCAATGGTTACACAGCTATTAAGTATCAGCAGTGGAATCTGAACCTGGATCTCTCCAGTTTAGTATTCTTTCCACCACACACCCTGTGTCTAAATTCCTAGATGTAATCATGAGTACTGTCCCTTCCATTCATCCATTGAGTCAGCCATACTTTTGGTGATATGTATTTTTTGAGGCTCAACAATTTTTAGCACAATTCAGCAAACTCCTAGCAACCATGTGCAAGGTAGAAGCCAATCTTGGAGTCTGGAAGATATAGCTATGTTCAAACACTATCTCTGATCCATAATGGCTGTGTGTGACCCTAGGAAAGTCACTTAACTTCGGAGCACCCCCAGGCAACTCTCCAAGCCTAGAAATTGCTAAACAATTGCTGATCTGTGTCATAGGAAGGTGTTTCCATTCATGGAGCTCCCTATATGGATAAAGACACAGATCTGGAGGAAAAAAAAAATTATTTCTGAGCATCTGACTAGGAGAGATACAGAGAAAATAAAACTTTACTTTCAGGAAGCTTGCCTGGGGAGATTCAATACTTCAGAGTGTGGATAAATATAATATGAAATAGAATAGAACACGGGCTGCTAGGTGGTATAGTGGATGGAGGGCTGGACCTGGAATCAGAAGGACCTGACTTCAAATCTGACCTCAGACAAGTATTAGCTGTTACTGGGCAAAACACTCAACAGTGCTTGCCTTCCTCATCTGTAAAATGAGCTGGAAAAGGAGATGGCAAATCACTTCAGTATCTTTGCCAAGAAAAAAAACCCCAAGTGGGGTCACCAAGAATCAGGGACACACCGGAAGTGACTGGAAGACAAGAAGAATGGGATTTATCTGGAAGAGACTTTACTCAGCTCTATGCTGCTGAATGAAACTGGAACTTTCACCCAGGCCACCAGCCATAAGTAATCTACTTCCTTTCCCATCCCACTCCAGGGGATTTTAATCAGGGATGTGTCTGTTACCTGATTGCACTCATTAATCTTGGAAGAGCAAAGTGCCTGGTGAGTGTTATCCACATTCTGAAAATGCAAATTTGGACAAATCACTTAGTCATTTTCACCTCAATTTTCTCACCTGTAAAATAGAGTTAGACTCAGAGATAGCCTCAGAATCACCTTCCAGCTAGAAATCATCTAGTATTTGTCTAATCTAGTATCCTATAATCCAATGATTGTGTGTGTGTGTGTGTGTGTGTGTGTGTGTGTGTGTGTGTGTGAACAGGACTCAGTTTGGGGCAATTAATCTGAACCATGTCATTCTAGTGGATGCGTATAAGAGTGTTGACTTCTCTGTGTGTCACCCATACCACTGACTAAAGAGGACCATGCCTTTGTCTTATACTACTCTAGAATAGGAAGCACAAGCACATGGAATACATGTGGCCACCTGTAATGATGAAATGGGGGGGAACTTAAAGAATGTTAGCAAGAAAATTTCCCTCTCTCCTTTGAACCACATACTTGTAGAACAAAATGAGGAAAGATGTTTTCTTTGCATCAATATCCCCTCCTCCTTTCCCTGTTGCACCCTTCCCACCCTACCCCTGCCAGATAAGGAAAACAAAATGTGGTATAGTGGAAAGAGCACTGGATTTGGACCCGGATTCAGGTCCCAGAGGGGATGGCTAGGTGACAAACTACATAGAGAGCCAGGCCTGGAGTCAGCAAGACTTGTGTTAAAATCTGACCTCTGACACTTAGTAGCTATGTGACCCTGGATAAGTCACTGTTTGTCTCAGTTTCCTCATCTGTAAAATGGGAATAATAATGGCATCTGCATTCCACAGCTGTTATGAGGATCAAATGAGACAATAATTGTAAAATGCTTAGCTCAGTGCCTGGCATGTAGTGAGTGTTATGTAAATGTTAGTTATTATCATTAAAAAAAAATTCTCAGCTCTGCTATTTACTTATGTGACCTTGGGCAAGACTTAATTTGTTTATCCCTCAGGTTCTTATCTGTAAATGAAAGTATGAGACTAGATAACCTCCAGTCCCTACAAGCTCTTAATCATAAATCTCTCCTGAGCAAATTATATCCCCCTCTACCTCCACCCCATTCTGAAAACAACCTGGAAGCCAGTTAAAATTTCTTTTAGGAAGATAACAAGGTGTTCTCTGCAGAACAAAGAAAGGGATTAAATCAAAGGGAAAACTCGCCCCAGGGTGGGGGTGGGCAGTGGGGAAAACTGGGTATTCTCCATTGCTCTTATTACTTTATCTTTAATTTTCTTCTTTGGCCAGTGCCCGGAGGTTGGGGGCATTGACTTTTCCGGTCATTTTGTGACCCCTCTTTCCCCCCTCCCCCCAGCATTTCAATGAAGAGCGTGAATAATGACCTACAAGAAAGAAGGAGGGAAGCACTGTTTTTATTTGTTTGCACCATGTTAAACATCACATTTCATTTGATCCTCCACAACACCCTGAGAGGTAGGTAGGTGAACAGAGTTGCTTGGTCTGTTTTCAGCCGGACCCAAGCCCCTTAAAACTCACATTTGAAACTTGAAAGGAAAGGAAATTCTAAATATAAACAGGCCTTTTTCAATTGCCTGAAAATAGATCCCTGTTTCTCTCATAAACATAAAGACTTGATTAAAGTTTACTTTAATCTACTGTAGGTATCTGAAATGCTAACAGAAGAAGAAAGATCTGGATTCCAATTAACTTTGCTCCTGACTGCCAGGTCAGTCTTTTTAGTAACTGTCCCTTTGTAAGAAGGGACAGAACAATCAGAGGTTAATGAAGGGATGATTACAGTTGCTGTGAAAGAGGCCCAGATATTTTCATTTTTCTTGTTACATTGCCAGGGTAGATTCCCCTCTCCTACACCACCGTTTTTTCCTTTATGAAGCCACAAAACTCATGGAAGGATAGTTTGCAAATTGATTGATTATCATCGATTGATATCCATGCTGGAGTCCTGTGTAGTGACACTTTTATCCCAGCAGCCACCGGGCTAATCCAAACACTAAATAACACCACCTGTCCTCCATCTCTAGCTTCCTAAGAATTAGAGCTCTCCAAAAGTGGAATGGGATTTAATGAATTCCCCTTGAATAAAAGTCTTTGAGTAAAGGCTGAATGGCCACTTGGAATGTTATAGGAATAATCCTTTTTAAGGTATGGGTTGCAGAAAATAGTCTCCAAGGACCCTCTTAGCTCTGAAAGTCTCTGATTTATGTATTATTTCACTAATATAACTTTTACACTAATATAACTTTATACATATAACTTTAATTTATAATATAGCTTTAAATTTTTAAATGTATATAAGTGTATATATTATTATGTAACATATTCCTAACTATTAATTGGTATTCATTCTTCACATGTGATGAAAAAAAAACACAACTAAATTACACTTCCCTTATCTTCCCCTATTGAAATCCAGGTCAAAGGTGTCTCAGGGCTCAGGTGAATGGTTAGGGAGGCTGATTCCCACAAGAAACACCAGAAGAATGGAGATTGAAGAAATCCCAACATTCCAAGTGAGTCTCAAGTATGCCTGAAGGATATAATGTCTCTATGGATTACTAGGCAGCACCTCTTACAGATCCATTACTAGGGTGGCCTTAACTGGGATTTGTTCCCAGGGTGTCAATTTGGAGGGTACCAAAAAACACTTGTCCTCCATCTGGTGGAACCAACTAGCCATTATATCTAATTAGCAAGAAGTGTTAAAATGAGAAGATATGCTATTGGTATATCCTCCTCCAAGGCAGCTGGGTACATTCCAGATGAGCTCCTCTTTGGACATGCACCCAACCCCAATGGTAGCCTCTCCAGTGGCAATTAATAAATGCTTTTTAAAACAACGACCATGTGCCAAGCATAGTGTTAAACCCCAGAATAAGGAGACATAAGAGAAAGTAATACAATCTCTGTCCTGGAAGAGGTTACATTCCAGTTGGGGAAACAAGATATGCATGTACAAATACAGTAACCAAGTGATTGTAGAGAAAAGGTTCTAATAGTATTGATATTGAAGGTAGCCCTAGAACTGAGTTGTAAAAGCGATTCTAAGAGGTTCTGGTAATGAGGGAGAGCATTCCAGGCAAGGGAGACCAACAGTATGAAGGGACTTGGATAGGAGCTGGAAGATTATTGGGATGAACAGCAAGTAAGCTATCTTCAAAATGGTGGGTAGGTTGAATCTGATGCCTACCCTGAAGGAGCTTATATTCTTCTAGGACTCTACAATATATAGTCAGATATCTAAGCATAAGTTTATTTCAAGGAGAGAAACATTAACAACTGAAGAGCTTAGGGAAAAGAAATATAGTAGAGTAACATTGGATTTGAACTCATAGGATCTGGATTCAAATACTTCCTATTTGTGTGACTTTGGATAAATTATGTCATGTATCTGGACCTCAGTTGTCTTAGGTGTAAAATTATAGGACTAGACAAGATAACCGTTCTGGAAGTGAAAGATTCAGTATAGATTAAGATGATTTTTTTTTTGACATAATCAATTTGGGAATTTATTTTGTTTGATTGTAAACTTATAGTTTTCTTTCCTAAGGAAGGATGGGGAAGGTGGAAGGGAGAAATGGTGAATCATCATGGATTGGAAAATTAAATTTAATTGAAAAAAAGTGGTCCTTTCTAGCTCTATATTTCTGATCTAAGGCTTCATGGAAAAAAGTAGCATCTGAGTGGTTTCATAAGATCATACGTCTAGTAGATCTGCAGTTTCATATTCAATCATCTTTATTATACTATGCTATGGAAATGCTTGTTTTTTCCCATAAATTAAAAATAAAATAAACAATATTTTAAAGAATCACTTTTATACAGGTGGAAGTGATCTCAGGTGTCCCTCATTTTACAGATGAGAAACTGAAGCTTAGGAGGGGTAAACTGATATGTCCAGGGTAACACAGATAATTAGGTGCAGAGACAGGATTTGAATGCACGTCTCCCCACCCTAGAATGGTGGGCTTTCCACTGTATGACAGAGTTGGGATTGACAAGACAAGACTGATCTTCAGGATACCCCAAGGTTAATTCACTGACTTTCTCTCATTCCACCAGGGAAATATTGTTTGCTGCCACCAATAAGTAACACAAGAAAATTAAATGGACCATGTTTGGGCTAGTGATTATAGTATGAGTTTTATTATTTGTAACTCTTGGAGAAAATACCTGCATTTCCACCTCAGTCTTATGATAACTTTGTATGAAAGATAGACATCAACATCAAGATTAAGAATCATTAACCAAAGTCAAAGTCCACAAAGGAATCTTTAACCTCAGAAAAAAACAATGCCTGCCACAGTGTACAAATTGTTCTCTAAGTACAAACACATCACTTGGGGAAAAAAAAAGTGCTTGCCAAGATTTATACATATATTTAAACTAAATGCATTTTCCTGTTGCATAGGACAGGGATGGAACCTGCAATTTCATTAGTCCAGGGTATTCCCAGGAGAGAATATAACCTCCACCAGTGTCAGTTGGGGTCCTAGAGAGTTTCTTGGAGCATTGAGAGTCAGTCAATAAAAATTTATTAAGTGCCTACTATGTGCCAGTCACTATGCTAAATGCTAGGGATACAAAGAAAGGAAAAAGATAGTCCCTGCCCTTGAAGAGCTTATAATTTAAAGGAGAGGTGAAGCGTCTTGGCCATGGTCACAGAGCCAGGATGTGTCAGAGGCAGTATGGGAGCACAGGGATTCCTGGCTTCAATGCAGACTCTCTGTATGTATATATCCATAATATATGCATGTTATATACATATATACATTATGTATACATATATTATTTATGTATATATGTATGCAATACACATATATGGGGTTGTTCTGTATCTATATACACATATACATGCCTGTATATAATTGAGACTATTCAAGTATTTAATAATTTACATGTATTAATAATGTATTTCTTATAATATACATATATTTATACTAAGTTAAATATTTAGATGAATGTAAGCTCCTGAGGACAGGGACTTTTTTCACTTTTGTCTTGATAGCCAACTCTAGATCTGTGATTGCATAATCCTATCCAAAGTATCCAGCACAGTATGTATATGTATATGTATATGTATATGTATATGCATATGTATATGTATATGTATATTATTATTATTCAGTAATTTCAGTCCTGTCCAACTCTTCACAACCCCATTTGGGATTTTCTTGGCAAAGATACTGAAATGGTTTGCCATTTTCTTCTCTAGCTCATTTTACAGATGAGGAAACTGAGACAAACAGGGTTAAGTGACTTGCTCGGGGTCACACAGCTAGGAAGTGTCTGAGGTCACATTTGAAGATGAGATTTCCTGTTTCTAGGCCCACCCCTCTATTCACTGAGTCACTTAGTTACCTTACTTGACACATAGTTGCTGTTTAATGATTACTATATATTTTTTATGAATTATAAAAACAAATGTAGGTTCATATCAATATCGGGTAGGAATGATTAACTTTTGGTAAATTGTCTTTCTCTTGGATATCCTTGCAAAACTAATTGTTTAAATAATAAGTTCTACCTGGCATTCATAGGTAATTATGAACTTCCCAGAGCTGTCACCTCATACTGGTACCCTCCTTAGGCTCTTTCTATATTCTCTGACACCTCTAAAGAAAACAAGAAAGTCAGTCTGTAGTCATGGCAATAGAAATGTAAATCAAACCCTATTTCCCCTAGGATGGGAGTAGAAATTTCTTGGAAAGCCTTTTTCACTTTTGCTAACTTGGTAACCACGGGTAAACTTTTTCACTTCTCTGAAAAATGGGAATAATAATTGGAACTAACTAACAAGTGAGTGTGAATATCAAGTGAGATTTATGCATACATTTATTATATTTATAATTAATAAGTACTTCATTAGTGTATTTAAAATACTTTGCAAACCTTAAAGCACTTTATAAATATTAGCTACCATTATCAATGACAACCTGAAAGTTTAAAAAAAACACAGAAATTTAATTAAAATTGGCCTTCTTCCATTAATGATATTTTTAATCCCTCTTTCATTTTAGCCTCCTTATAAAGTAGAGTTCTACTGTAAAGTATCTGTACTATTAATGATGGAGGGCCTTGGGCATGGCAGGAGGTATGCTTAATCAGATAGAAACCCAAGCTTAAAAGAAGCATTTTGTGTGTTATGAACATGTTTTTCATCATTGTTAGCACAGCATACGTATATTTTCAACTTATAATGCCTATCCCTTGGCTTTTTTCTCAGAAAAGGCCTTTTGCAGAGTCTGGCCAGAGTCAGGAAGGACTAGAGAATTCTGGGACCTTTTGTAATCAGAAACAGGATCTCGGTATCTTTGGCCTAAGACAAGACTATGAGGCTCTCAGTATGTATTTGGATCTGGTGTGCCTTTAGCTTGACCAGGCCCAAAAGCTAAAGTGTAGGAGGAGAAAGTCAACTGTGCCCAGCTTCCCCCAGGTTTTATCAAAATCTCATTCAATCAGATTAATCTAACCTAGGCTTCTGGACCACACCATTAACTCCTTTCTGTAGAACCACATTCATATGTAAAAATGATTTCCTAGTACTCTTTGGATTCTAACAGGCTGGGCAAAGTGCTGATACTTTTTTAAGGAGTAACTCAGGCCATTATTTATAAAATTGGAAATATCATGTTTTTTTGAGAAAACTAATTTGTAAACCTTAAAACACTATAGAAATGTGGATTACCATTGTCAAATCTCCAAGTATTTATTAAGCACTTACCATGGGCAGTTAGGTAGTATGATAAATAGAGTGCTGGGTATGCAGCTGCAAAGACTTATCTTCATGAGTTCAAATCGAGCCTCAAACACTTATTAGCTGTGAGACAGTGGACAAGTCCCTTAACCCTGTTTGCCTCAGTTTCCTCATTTGTAAAATGTAGGGAATGAAATGGCAAACCACTCTAGCATCTTTGCCAAGAAAACCCCAAATGGATTTTGGATATGGATGTGAGATAGTCAGACATGACTGAAACAACTGAACAAAAACAACAAAAAACTATGTTCCAGTCACTGGACTAGTCGTGGAGGTATGAAGAAAAGCAAAAAAAAAAAAAAAATCCCTGCTCAAGGAGCTTCTAGTCTGCAAATAGCTATGCACAGATAAGATATAGACGATAAATTGGAACTAATATTACTGTGAAAAGGCTTCTTGCAGAAGAGGAGGCTTTATCTAATTTTATTTTCATCATTCCCGTTAAATGGGTCATATGCTAATAAATTTGAAGCTTCAAGAGGCCTCAGAAGTTATCTATTCCCTCATTTTGCAGAGGGGGAAACTGAGGTCCAGATAGGAATTACTTACCTAAAGTCATAGAGGTCATATGAGGCAGATTAAGGGTAACCAGCAGGCCTTAGACCCATTAGTGAGTTAGTCGGATGTCTACCTCAAGCATGGAAAGACTACTCCAGGTTGAATGGGTGAAATTTGTTCCAATGGTCTTGAAGGTGGCTGAAGCAGCCACTATGGGGCACTTAGAGCTTGGTTAGATATCTGGAGACTTCAAGGTCATCCACTACAACCTTGGCATTGCCATTGTATTGACCTGTTCTGCCAATGGACTTTGATGACCCTGGAAGAGAGTGAGGCTAAATGAATTTACACAGCTCTGACTCACTTAAATCCAATTCATGCCAAGTCAAGACATCACCTATATCATTAGTCATCAGAAATGAAGCAAGAGCAAAAACAGTAAATGCTTGTTGATGCAATAATTATTTTGCCCTCACTCTTTATGCCTATGTAGAGGTAGCTTGACTTAATGGATAGACTGGGGTGTTGGAATCAGGAAGACCAGAATTCAGATCCCTGCCTCTGGTGTTACTTTTGTGTATGTCCCTAGGAAAGTCACTTAACTTTTATGTGCCTTGAGCATCTTTCTAAGACTTCTCTATTAAGTCATAGAGGAATGAATGAAAAATTTAATAATAACTTACTATGAATCTTGTATTATGCTAAGCACAGAAGATAGAAATACAAAAGCTGACAGTCAGTACAGTTCCTGCCCTCAAGGAATTTATAGTCTTATGGAGATAGGATTGTCTTTTGCCTCTTTTTGTAGCCCTATTGCTTGGTACAGTGTAGACACTTAATAAATGTTGATTGGTTTATTCTGGTGGAGCCAATACATGTAGGGAAATATGATGCTTTGGTTTGGAAGTTCACAGGGATGCTGAGTTGAGACTTAGGGGAATAGATTTATAAGCCATTTTGGTAGAAATTACAGTATGGTTTTGATTATGCTTCCTATTAGAAAGGCCTAACTAGAAAGTGTGGAGTGGGCCATGTGTTGTATTCATTACTCAGGAAATAAAGAGCTCCAGAGCTACATTGACTCTGAGGAGAGGTGACAAATTAGGGAAGTAGATAACTCTTATCTATTGTTGGTGTATGAGAATGACAAAGACAAGCTCCAGGAATGTATGGCTGACAGTTAGTGGAGTCCAACTCCAGGTCATCCTGATAGCATTCTGCTTGGCCAGCCTTTTGGCATACGCTCAGGGGCATATCCACTCAGATACCAATCACTCAGGAAGAGCAACATAACAAAGTATGACTTCAGGTAGTGAATCAGGTCTGTGTGTTGGGGTGGGTGGATTCACAACCCTGAGATTAGATTTACAATCAACTCAGAATGGAGCAAAAAGCAAGGATGTTCAAGAACTCATTATCTCCATTTGTCCCCCTGCCATACTCCCTAAATAGGCTCAGGTGAACATAGCTTAAGACACAGGACTTGTCATTTCATTAGGATAGAAAACTTCTAAGCCCCTTTCAGTTCTAAATCTGATATTATGATCCACATGGTTAGTGGTCTGGAAAAGACTAGAAGCCAGGGCTGTTGAGGCCAACACAGGGTGCCTTCCACATTACTTGTCTTGATCTAAAAAATCAAAATCCACAATTGTAGATTTGCTCTTTTTTGCCCTTGACTTTACCCAGAATGTGAGGCTGCTGTGAGCAATTCTGGGAGACGCTTAGTAAAGGACCCTGATCCCTATGCTCTACTGCACTCTTGATTTGAATCCCTGCCATGAAGTGTTCCACTTCTCTGGACACAGACCTCATCTGCTTGGCTCAGTATTCTTTCTTTTTTAAAGGTTAAACAGCAGTGGGCTCCATGGTTGAAATCCTTCCCAGAAGGACTCTGAAACTAGCCTCTTCATACTATTTCTTCTAATGTTCATTTTGTCCCTCTTTGCTTCCCAATGTTATCTTAGTGCAATGACTCCTCCCCCCTCCTCTTCCTCCTCCTCTTCTTCTTCTTTTTCTTCCTCCACCCCTTCCCCTCCCCTCCCTTCCCCCTTCCTCCTCCTCTTCCTTTCCTCCTCCCCCAATCTATGATTAGTGCAATGGAAAAAGAATTGGGTTTGGAGTCACAGGAACTGGGTTCCAATCCCAGTACTGCAACTTACTATCACCCTGATCTTGGGAAATTTGCTTCGCTCCCCAGAGTCTCTGTTTCATTATCTACAAAACAAAGGCATTGGGACTAGTATCAGAGGTTGTTAGCTTGGGGCTTGTGAGCTTATTTAAAAAAATATATCATAACAATATGACAGTATAATTGATTTCCATTGTAATCTTATGCATTTTATTTTTTTGTACTTAAATTCTGAGAAGAGGTCCATGGACTTCACCAGACCACTGAAGGGGTCCACGACACAAAGAAGATTAGGTACCCTGGACTAGATGAACTCTAAGCAGCTTGAAGTGTGTGAACCTATGATCTCATGATAGTCATTCTCTCTCTCTCTCTCTCTTTCTCTCTGTGTCTCTGCCTTTTTCTCTCTGTGTCATGCAAAGTTGCAGAGGATTTCTGCACTAATCTAATCCCTCCCATGCCCTCCAAATAATTACAACATACTAGACTCTTTTGGAAGCCATTCAATGAGAATGAACCCAGTCTCTCTTGAAAAGGATCATTCTGCAGATGTTAAGAGATTTGTCCTGATATTTAATCTAAAAGTGTTCCTTTGCAACTTCTACCTATGACTCCAATTTCTACCTTCTGGGGAAGAAAAGACCAGGTCTAATGCCTCTCCCAGGAAACATCACTTCATGGTTGTTTGTCCTTCATTTTTGAAGAAGACTAAGGATATCACAGGGCAATGTCTTGACTTGTGTTTGAATTGTATTTAACTAAGGAAGAATTGGACAAATTTCTAGAGTCATCAAAGTTTAGTAGGAGGACGAAAGTCAGCATGACTGGTGATAGCCCAGGATCACTTACTACCTGTGTGACCTTAGGCAAGTCACTTAACTCTGCCTCAGTTTCCTCATCTGAAAAATAAGCTAGAGAAAGAAATGGCAAACCATTCCAGTATCTCTGCCAAGAAAACCTCAAATAGGCTCACAAAGAGTCAATATGACTGAAAAATGTTTAACCACAACAACATCCCTTCAAACACTTGAACACAGCTATCATTCCCCCACCCCTCATTAGGGTTCATACATCCCCAGTTTCTTTAGTTAGTCCTTAGATGGAACAAAACAGAGGCCTTTCATTATTCTGGTAGCCCTTGTATGGTAGCCCAGTGTATCACAGTCCTTCTGAACTTCAGGTTCCATGAATTGAATATGATATTTGATAGTGGGAGTCACTATTGGACTGAATCTAAAAAAATATGAAATTTAATAAGGATACTTACAGAATTTTACTCTTAATTTTTTAAAAATTATTTTATTTTTAATTTTAAACATTCGTTTCTATAAGATTTTGAGTTCTAAATTTTCTACCCTCCCTCCCTTCCCCAGGATGGTGTGCAATCTGATATAGGCTTTACATACATGATCATATTCAACCCATTTCCACATTAGGCATGTTGTAAAAGAATTGAAACAAAAGGGAAAAACCACAAGAAAGAAAACACAAAAAGCAACAACAACAACAACAACAAAAAGACAATTTGATCTGCATTCAGACTCCAGAGTTCTTTCTTGGGATGTTGATAGCATTTTCCATCCTAAGTCTTTTGGAATGGTCTTATATCATTGCATTGCTTAGAAGAACTAAGTCTGACTGAGTCAGTCATCGAACATTGTTGCTGTTACTCTGTACAGCGTTCTCCTGGTTCTGCTTACTTCACTCAGAATCAGTTCATGCAATCCTTTCTGGGTTTTTCTGAAGTTTGCCTGCTCACCATTTCTTATGGAACAATAGCATTCCATTACATTCATATACCACAACTTGGTCAGCCATTTCCCAATTGATGGGCATCCGCTCAATTTCCAGTTCTTTCCACCACTAAAAGAGCTGCTATAAATATTTTTGTACATGTAGGTTCTTTCCCCTTTTTTCTTTTTTTTTAAACAAATGCTTTATTAACTTCTGTTTTACATCATTCATTTCCACCAGATTTTGAGTTACAATTTTTCCCCCATTTTTCCCCTACCCACCATCCCAGAATAGCAGTCCCACAAGATATCACTTCCTTCAATCTGCTCTCTCCCATATCTTCTCCCATACCCCCTTTGATTTTTCCATTAGAGCAAGGTGAATCTCTGTGCCCCAATGCCTGCACATCTTATCTCCCAATTACATGCAAAAGAGTATTAATAATAGTATTTATATATATTTAAAACATTTAATTTTAAGACCTCAAATTTCAGATCCATTCCCTTCCTCCCTTTTCATCCATTCCCTCTGGGAAGATAAGTAATTCAGTATATGTTGTACATGTCTAGCTATGCAAAACATTACCATAGTAGATATATTGTACAAGGCTGCTTATAATTCCCTCCCACCCATCCCACCCCCCACCTGGTCCATTCCCTACTTGATTCTGTCCCTCTTCTATAGTGGGTACTTCCAACCTCCCCTCCCCCCAAGAATGCCCTCCCATCCATCATCCCTCCTCTCATCCCCCTTGCCCCTATTCTGCTGCAGGTTGAGATATCCCATTTAGTATGTATGTCATTCTCTCCCTGAGCCAAATTCAATGAGAATGTGGTTTTGCCTTTTTGCCTTCCTATTCTTCCCCTCCCCTGCAGCCACTTCTCCTTGATTCTTCTACATGAGATAGTTTACCCTACTCTGTTTCTCCCTGTCTCCTCTTGCCACTTTCCTCTCTCAACTCATAATTTCACTCCTTAAGTATCATCCCTTCCCAACAAATTCAACCTGTGCCCTCTATCCATGTATAACTGTAAACATATATACACACATTCACATATGTATTCAAATGACCATACACCCTTCTTCCATTATTTTCATACTGAGAGAGGTTTAATCAGTCACAGTTGTTGTTTTTCCACGTAGGAATGTAAATAGGTCAACTTTGATAAGTTCCTTTTAATTTCTTTTCCCTGATTACCTTCTCAGGCATCTCTTACTTCTTGTGTCTGGATGTCAAATTTTCTATTCAACTCTGGTTTTTTCCTCAAGAATGCTTGAAAGTCTTCTATTCCACTGAATGATCATATTTTCCCCTGAAACAAAATACTCAGTTTTGGTGAGTAGGTGACCTTTGGGTTCAGTCCCAGCTCTTTTGTCCTCTGGAATATCATATTGCATGCCCTTCAATCCCTCAGTGTAGAAGCTGCCAGGTCCTGTGCTATTCCGATTGTGTTTTTACAATATTGAAATTGTTTCTTCCTGGCTGCTTGTAGTATTTTCTCCTTGATCTGGGGATTCTGGAACCTGGCTATAATATTCCTGGGAGTTTTCTTTTTAGGATCTTTTTCAGGAGGTGATCGGTGGATTCTTTCAATGTCTATTTTGCCTTCTGGGTCTAAAACATCAGGGCAATTTTCCTTGAGAATTTCTTGAAGAGTGATTTCTAGGTTCTTTCTTTGATCATGGCTTTCAGGTAGTCCAGTAATTTTTAAACTATCTCTCCTGGATCTATTTTCCAGGTCAGTGGTTTTTCCCATGAGATATTTCACATTGCCTTCTATTCTTTCATTTGTTTGGATCTGCTTAACAGCATCTTGATTTCTCATAAAGTCATTAGCTTCCATTTGCTCCAGTCTAACTCTGAAGGAATGAATCTCCTCAGTGAGCTTTTGAGATTCTTTTTTCTGGCAAATTTGACTTTTTAAGGCATTCTACTCCTCATTGCCCTTTTGGGCCTCCTTTGCCATTTGAGTTAGTCTATTTTTTTTTTTTTTAAAGCAATTGGGGTTAAGTAACTTGCTCAAGGTTACACGGCTAGTCATTTGATTTATGCGTGGGTGCTCATTTTCTGAGGCCGGATCTAATCTCGGGTCATCCAAACTCCGAGGCCGGCGCTCTTACTCACTGTGCCACCTAGCCGCCCCTTTAGGGCAATTGGGGTTAAGTAACTTGCCCAAGGTTACACGGCTAGGTTTTTGTTTGTGCGGATTAAGTGTTGGAGGCTGGCTCCGAACTCAGGTCCTTCTGATTCCAGGGCCGCGCTCTATTCACTGCGCCACCTAGCCGCCCCGAGTTAGTCTATTTTTTAATGTGTTGTTTTCCTTAGTCAGGCTGTTGACCCTCATTTCATACTTTTCCTGCATCCTTCTCATTTCTCTTCCCAATTTTTCCTCCACTTCTCTTATTTGATTTTTAAAGTCCTTCTTAAGGTCCTCTATGGCCTGTAACCTGCTCATATTTTCCGTTGGGGCTTTTGGAGCAGGATTTCTGACTTCATAGTTCTCCTCCTGTTCTATGCTTCGATCCTCTTTGCCCCCAAAATAGGAGTCTAATGTTGCATTTTTCTGTTTATTTTGTTTCCTTTGCCTTGGCATGTTGCCACTTAATTACTTGACTTTTGGGCTTGTTGCCACAGTAGGACTCTGCCACCAGACCGGGGAGCTTCCTTCCTGAACATGTGAACAACTTCCATTTCTGGCAAGCTGGATACTCGCCCCACAACCTCCACCCCAGACCACAATCCAGATCCAGGGAGGTTAAAGCAAGAGTGATTACCCCCTGAGACTGATTGCTGGGTCTCCCTACAGTTTGCAGGCCAGGAGCTGGAGCTGCCACTGAAAACTACAAAATGGTGTGTCTCCTCATTGGCTTCTAGCCCCCAGGGGAGGAAACCGATGTGTTCCCCAAATACTGGTCCCAAAGTCCATAAGGCACTAACCTCTCACTTTGTCCTAGGCATGTCTGTGTTGATAATTCTGGAATCACCACAGCTGCTGGTGTTCTGGGGTCCCTCCAGCTGACTGCTGGCCCGGCTGCCCTGGGGCTAAAACCGTGGCTCAGCCAGACCTGGGCTCGGCTCTTCGCGCACTGCTCACTGCGCTGCCGGCTCCCAGAGCGCTGCACTGGTCCTTCCTGCCGGGCTGTTGGGCTGTCCTCAGTGGGAGGTTAGCTTCTCTGTGTCGTTCTGTGGGTGCTGGGGCTCCAGAAGTTGTTCAGAGTCCCCTTTTACATAGTTTGGAGGTGATCTGGGGGGAGAGTGCCTTGGATATGCTGTTTCTACTCCGCTATCTTGGCTCTGCCCCCTCTTTCCCCTTTTTTCTGATCTCTTTGGGATATAGACCTAGTAGTGGTATTGCAGGATCAAAGGGTATGCACAGTTTTATAACCCTTTGGGCATGGTTCCAAATTGAAGAATCTTACTCTTGCATAAAAAAATCGACTTCTAGAGTCAATAGAGTATCAACCCTGGAGTCAGGAGGACCTCAGTTCAAATTCAGCCCCAGACACTTGACATGCTTACTAGCTGTGTGACCTTGGGCAAGTCACTTTACCTCAATTACCTTACCTTCCTCCCCTACCCAAAAATTGACTTCACAATTATAGCATGGGGGATTATGGTTTTAGACAGGAGTCTTTCTGAATAAGGTCTAAGGGCTTTAGTAGATTACAAGCTCAGACAGAAAAAAAAAGTAATATAATTTTGGGTGATCACACAATGGAATTAAGAAGAGATGGATGATGTTTATTACCTATATGACTCTGTGCCAAATGAATAACTTCATTTAACATCTCTCACCTTCAATTTCTCCATTTGTCAAATGGGGGTCTGTGGCTAGATGAACTCTGGAGTCCCTTTCAGTTCTGGGTCTACTTTTCACAAATATTACAGACAGGGTTTGGAGTAGATGGATCCTTAGGTCACTTCCAAAGATAAGCATAGCTTGCAGGAATGATAAATTGATAGTTTCTCTGTATTCTGCTTCAGTAAGGACCCTTCTGGAGTATTGTGTTCAATTTTGGGTTCCATGGTTTTAAAAGGGCATTAGGATCCAGATGATGGAAGCCATGATGGTTATATGATAATTAATTGAAGAAACTGGATAGGCTTAATGTGGAGAAGAGAAGATTCATAGGGTATGAGACCTCTGTCTTCAGATACTGAAGGGCTGTCACGTGAAAGGGAAGTAAGGCTTATTCTCTTTGAACTCAAGGACAGTTATCAGTAATTGCAAAACTACAAATTTAGGCTCGATTTCAGAAAAACAAAGAAAAACCCAAAACAAGTGTCTTTCTAATAAATGGTCTTGTACAAAAGTGAATTAGGCTACAAGATAGTACAAGCAGCTTTCTCCACAATGGAATTAAGAAGCGATTGGATGATGTTTATTACCTATGTGACCTAGTGCCAACTGAATAACTTTATTTAATATCTCTCAGCTTCCATTTCTCCATTTTTCAAATGGGGGGCTGTGGCTAGATGAACTCTGGGGTTCCTTTCAGTTCTGTGTCTACTTTTCACACATATTACAGACAGGGCATGGAGTAGATGGATTCTTAGGTCACTTCCAAAACTGAAATTTTGTGACATGCACTCTGATTTTTTTCTTATTACTGGATGCTATGTCTCTTCTAATTCAATAGAAGACCTCATTAGGGTTTTTGTTTTGTTTTGTTTTGTTTTAGTTGCCACTATTGACTCTTGTGACTGTTAAGCTTGTTACCCAATAAAATTC
This sequence comes from Gymnobelideus leadbeateri, assembly GCA_011680675.1. Classification (NCBI taxonomy): domain Eukaryota; kingdom Metazoa; phylum Chordata; class Mammalia; order Diprotodontia; family Petauridae; genus Gymnobelideus; species Gymnobelideus leadbeateri. Next base: position 168,360 of record WOXC01003666.1, on the reverse strand, counting down.
CCTGATTTTTTTCAGATAATTTTTTTCAGTCTAATCTGGGCGGCTAGGTGGCACAAGTGAATAAAGCACCAGCCCTGGAGTCAGGAGGACCTGAGTTCAAATCCAGCCTCAGACACTTAACACTCACTATGTGACCTTGGACAAGTCACTTAGTCCCAATTGCCCTGCTTTTCCCCCTCTAAAAAAATTGTCTAACCATGAGTACTCCATTTTTTATTTATGAAGATAAAGGTTTTTAACCCACATCTATGACTTAGAATTTATCCTGTTACTTTTCATCTCACTAGATTTATCCAAGTTTTCTTGTTCATCAATATCTTTTTAGGGCTGGATCATTACCCAGTGTGCTAACTGTCCCCTCACCCCAACTTTGTGTCATCTGCAAATTTGATAAATATACCACGGATGCTGTTATCTGAGTCATTAAGAAATGAAATTTACATCCTGGTGTAGTAGAAGTTAAAATGTAAGGGAGACCTTTATCCAAAATTATACTGAAATAAATCATGATTTTTGTGTCTGTTATGTAATTTCCAAATCCATCTACATAGGATCAGAGATATAATAAAAATAATAGCTAACACTGTATATTATTTCTTAATATTTTTATTAGTGACTCAGATAATGATATCCATGGCATAGTTGTCAAATTTATAATTATTTTCTCATTTGATTCTCACAATACCCCTGAGAGATAGGTGATATTATTATATCCTCATTATACAGATGAGGAAAGTGAGGCCAACAGAAATTAAATGACTTGCCCAAGGGAGGTCACACAGTTTATTGTTCATTCGAATCTGTCTTTTCATGATCCCATGGATCATGCTATCCATGGGGTTTTCTTGGCAAAGACACTGGAGTGGGGGCAGCTAGGTGTCACAGTGGATAGAATATTGCCCCTGGAATCAAGAGGACCCAGTACAAATCTGACCTCTGACACTTACTAGAGCTGTGACCCTGGATAAGTAACTTAATCCTAATTGCCTCCAAAAAAAAGAAAAGGAAAAGAAAAGGAAAAAAAGAGGTACTAGAGTGGTTTGCCACTCCCTTCTCAAGTGGATTAAGATAAATGGAGGTTAAGTGACCATCCCAGGATCACACAGGTAATAAGTATTTATTATGATTCATTTAATCATATTTTTCTGTTCTTTATTATTACTATAATTTATTAGTAGTACTATTATATAAGTACATATACTAAAGCTAACTTTGAACTCAAGTCTTTCTGATTCCAGGCCTTTTGCTCTATAGAGTAGTAGTCTTGGGGGTATACAACCGTAAGACTTTGGAGGTTATCTAGTTTAGTGTCCTCATTTCAAAGCTAAGAAACTAAAACCCAAGAAGGGTTAATGACTTCTTCAATGTCACACAGGTAGTAACAGATCTGGGATTTGGACTGAGGTTCCATGACCCAAATCCAGCATTTTTCCACCACTACAATTCTGCCTTCCAATCACAAGATAATCTGAAGAAAGTGAGAGCTTTCCAGAAGAGGTGGCACCTGAGATGGACCATGAAGACATCTAGGGATTCTAAGCAGCAGAAGTGGGGATGGTTTGCTTTCCAGGCATGGGGTGGGGTGGGGTGGGGCAGCAGATATAAAGCAAGAGACAGAATGCTGAGTTCAGTCTATAGAAAGTAGGCAGATTTGGTTAGAGTGTTAAGTGTATGAAGAAGAGCGATGTGAAAAAACTCTGGAAAATAGGCCATGAAGTTGCAAATGCCTGGTTAAGGAGTTAATAATAGTTTATATAGCAATTCCTACAGAGGTTAAAGAGTAATTCCATTGGTATAGGGAACTCCCAAATAAGGGAACTCTCCTACCAACCCAGTTTGGCACCTTCTGTGTGATTTACAACCTTAGAGAGTAATCTAGAATAGTGATGTCAAACTCAAATAAAAATGGGGCCACTAAACCATATACGGACTGTAGAATAATTGACTTTTAAAAATATTATCTTTGTTTATTTTATTTTTAGTTATTCTGTTAAAAATTTCCTAATTACATTTAAATCTAGTTTTGGCTACTTAGGTGTTTGGTACCTCTGTCCTAGAATACTGAGGGGTTGAATTACTTGTTCAGTGAAGCACCTCCAGGTGCATCAGGAGCAAAAATTGTACCTAGTATTTGGTTCCATGACCAACTCCCTATCCCCTGGGGAAATGAGGAATCACTAATAGATCTTATGATGATGGATGATGATGATGATCTAATAGATCTTATGATGATGGATGACGTGTCAGTTCTCATCTATTATTTCTAAAAAGGGCCTTGAGATCTCTAAGGCTTAGTAAATGATGGAATGTCTTCAAATATACTACCCAACATCTCACCATGGTAGTGGCTTTGGAGTCAGAGGACCTGAATTCACCCTTCCCCCATCCCCATTTCCATCCCTCTAAGGCAAGTCACTTAAACTCCCTCCATTCAGTTTTGGTATCTATAAAACTATTCAATCAATTAACAAACATTTATTAAGCACTTACTATGTACCGGGCACTGTGTGTTTGCAACTGGGGATGCAAAGATGAAGATCCAAACAATCTTTAATCTCAAAGAGTTTTAAAAGGAGAAAGTACATTTGAAAGTATATAAAGAATAAATGCAAATAAATTTAACATTGTCAAATACAAGATATTTAGAAAAAGAAGAGTAACAGTTGGAGGAAAAGAGAAAAGGATTCATGGAGGTACACTAAGGTCTCTTCTAGCTATAAATTTCTGTGACCCTACTGTCTTGGTTTCTTTAAGACCTTTTTATCCTGGTTTCTTTAAGACCTTTATCTCTGGCCTCTCCCTGACTCCCCCAGAATCCCCTTACATCATTTCAGGTCAATTTCACCTGCTTCTGGGACAGAATAGAAACCTGATGTTAAGAAAGCAAAGAGTTGATATCTTGAATTGAAAATGAATGAAAAGCCCTGGTATTCCATTGGCAAACCCAAGCCATCCTGCATAAAAGGATTCTTGTTCTCCCCAGAGTGATTATGAAAGTATCTGGGAAGATGGGAGGGTTTGGCGTGAATGAACTGTTATTTATCTCTCTCTAGCCACTTTATCTTGATTCTTAGGACAGTGGGTTCTGCCTTATACTGTTTTCCTCCTTAGAATGTATTCTTTCTTTTTTTTTTCCAAGATGGACAGGGGAGGTGTTCTTTGGGAGAAGAGAAACCTTTCCAGGGTTTTTAAAATCACTTCTTGTTCCAGAGACAACTGTAGTTATGTGTCTTTGGGTGAATTCCTTGTCATGTTAGAAACTTAGATCTGAAAAATGGGGGTAACATTTTACACTATGTACCTCTACTGTCATTGTGAATATAAAGTAAGGAACAGAAAACTCTATATACTTATAAGTCACTGCTAGAGGGAGGCATTAGGGAACAATGGAAAGTGTGCTGACCTAGGAGTCAGAAGAACTGTGTTTGAATCCTACTCCAGACACTTTTTTTGTTGTATGACCCTGGGCAAATTATTTAATCTCTCTGTGTCTCAGTATTCTCATCTGTAAAGTGAGGGGCTTGAGACTCAATGAACTTGAAGATTCCTTTCATCTCTAAATTCTAAATTTAATTTCTAAATCAAATAAAGTCTGCTCTGCCACTTAATTTGTATGCCTCACTGTCCTCATCTGTAAAATGAGGTAGTTGTATTACATGACCTGGTAGGTCCTTTTTTTTTATATTATTTTTTTTTATTAAACAAATGCTTTATTAACTTCTGTTTTACATCATTCATTTCCGCCAGATTTTGAGTTACAATCATTTTCCCCCCATTATTCCCCTACCCAACCTCCCAGAATAGCAGTCCCACAAGATATCGCTTCCTCCAATCTGCTCTCTCCCATACCTTCTCCCATACCCCCATCGACTCTTCCATTAGAGGAAGGTGAGTCTTTGCATCCCAATGCCTGCACATCTTATCTCCCTATTACAAGCAAAAGAGTATTAATAATAGTATTTATATATATTTGAAACATTTAATGTTATGACCTCAAGTTTCAGATCCATTTCCTTCCTCCCTTGTCACCCATTCCCTCTTGGGAGATAAGTAATTCAGTATATGTTGTACATGTCTAGTTATGCAAAACATTGTCATAGTAGATATATTGTACAAGGCTGCTTATAATTCCCTCCCACTCATCCCACCCCCCACCTGGTCCATTCCCTACATGATCCTGTCCCTCTTCTATAGTGGGTACTTCCAACCTCCCCTCACCCCAAGGATGCCCTCCCATCCATCATCCCTCCTCTCATCCCCCTTCCCCCTATCCTGCTGCAGGTTGAGATATACCATTTACTATGTATGTCATTTTCTCCCTGAACCAAATTCAGTTTAAATGTGGTTTTGCCTTTTTAGACTTCCTTATTCTCCCCCTCTTTTTCAACCACTTCCCCTTGCTTCTTCTGCATGGGATAGTTTACACTACCCTGTCTCTCCCCATCTCCTCTTGCCACTTTCCTCTCTCACCTCATAATTTCATCCCTTCCCAACAAATTCAACTTATGCCCTCTATCCATATATAACTGTAACCATATACACACACATTCACATATGTATTCATATGACCACACCCCCTTCTTCCATTATTTTCATAGTGAAAAAGATATCATCAGTCACAGTTATTGCTTTTCCATATAGGAATGTAAATAGTTCAACTTTGATAAGTTCCTTTTGATTTCTTCTCCCTGATTACCTTCTCAGGCATCTCTTGCTTCTTGTGTCTGGATGTCAAATTTTCTATTCAATTCTGGTTTTTTCCTCAAGAATGCTTGAAAGTCCTCTATTCCACTGAATGACCATATTTTCCCCTGAAACAAAATACTCAGTTTTGCTGGGTAGTTGACCCTTGGGTTCATTCCCAGTTCTTTTGCCCTCTGGAATATCATATTCCATGCCCTTAGATCCCTCAGTGTAGAAGCTGCCATGTCCTGGGCTATTCTGATTGTGTTTCCACAATATTGAAATTGTTTCTTCCTGGCTGCTTGTAGTATTTTCTCCTTGATCTGGGGATTCTGGAACCTGGCTATAATATTCCCGGGAGTTTTCTTTTTGGTATCTTTTTCAGGAGGTGATCAGTGGATTCTTTCAACCTCTATTTTGCCCTCTGGGTCTAAAACATCAGGGCAATTTTCCTTGAGAATTTCTTGAAGGGTGATTTCTAGGTTCTTTCTTTGATCATGGCTTTTGGGTAGTCCAATAATTTTAAATTGTCTCTCCTGGATCTATTTTCCAGGTCAGTGGTTTTTCCCATGAGATATTTCACATTGCCTTCTAATCTTTCATTTTGTTTGGATCTGCTTAACAGCATCTTGATTTCTCATAAAGTCATTAGCTTCCATTTGCTCCAGTCTAACTCTGAAGGCATGAATCTCCTCAGTGAACTTTTGAGATTCTTTTTCCATCTGGCAAATTCGACTTTTAAGGCATTCTTCTCCTCATTGCCCTTTTGGGCCTCCTTTGCCATTTGAGTTAGTCTATTTTTTAAGGTGTTGTTTTCCTCAGTCAGGCTGTTGACCCTCATTTCATACTTTCCTGCATCCTTCTCATTTCTCTTTCCAATTTTTCCTCCACTTCTCTTATTTGATTTTTAAAGTCCTTCTTAAGGTCCTCTATGGCCTGCAACCCGCTCATGGTTTCCCCTGGGACTTTTGGAGCAGGACTTCTGACCTCACAGTCCTTTTCCTGCTCTATGCCCCCAAAATAGGAGTCTAGGGTTGCATTTTTCTGTTTCCTTTGCCTTGGCATGTTGACACTTAATTGCTTGACTTTTGGGCTTGTTGCCACACTATGGCTTTAAGGCCAGATAGAGGAATTTTCGTCCCGAACGTGTGGGGGGCAACTTCCGTTTCTGGCAAGCTGTAAACCCACCCACGACTTCCACCCTAGATCACAATCCAGATCCAGGGAGGTTAAAGCAAGAACGATTACCCCCCAAGACTTATTGCTGGATCTCCCTACAAATTTGTAGGCTGGGAGCGGGAGCTGCCTCTGAAAACTACAAAATGGTGTGTCTCCTCAGTGGCTTCTAGCCCCCAGGGGCGGGAGCCGACGCATTCCCTAATACCAATCCCAAAGTCCATAGGACACTAACCTCTTACTTTGTCCCAGGCAAGTCTATGTTGATAATTCTGGAGTTGCCACAGCTGGGCGTGTTCTGGGGTTCCTCCAGCTAGCTGCTGGCCCTGCCGCCCTGGGGCTAAAACCTCGGCTCATGCGGACCTGGGCTTGGCTCGGCTCCTGCGCTCTGCGCGCTGCACGCTGCCAGGTCCCAGACCACTGTGCTGGTCCTTCCTGCAGGGCTGCTGGGCTGTCCTCAGCAGGAGTTTAGCTTCTCTGTGTCGTTCTGTGGGTGCTGGGGCTCCAGAAGTTGTTCAGAGTCCCCTTTTACATCGTTTGGGGGGAATGTGGGGGCAGAGTGGCTTGGATGAGCTGTTTCTACTCTGCCATCTTGGCTCCACCCCCCTGGTAGGTCCTTTTAAGCTCTAAATATCATATCCTATTACCACCTATCACAACAGCAAGGCTGACCCAATTCCAGGCTTGACGGGTATTATAAAGTAGATAGTTTGTAGAAAGAGGCTAATTAAAGTGAGCAGCCAAAACCTTTTAGGCAGATTTCAACAGCTCTTTTTCTACTATAAACCTCTCTACTTAACCCCAACACCATGTTGAAGTAATTACATACCATGTTACCAATATTCACATGACTTGTACATGCCCTATGAGTTGAAAATTAAAGCTTAGGTAGCATTGATATTAAATGGAAAATAATGTCAAATACAAAAGGGCCAACATAGCCAGGAAGTGATCATAATACTCAAGGACCTTAAGGAAAAACTGCCTAAATTTAGGATAGATATTAGCCATTACCCAAAAGAAAAATACTAAACAGCCTAGTTTTTCATTAACCCCCATCAAATCAACTGTAATAACCGGGGAGAGAAATCTCAGTGGGTGTGAGCAGGCCTACCTGATAGATAGTGGTATGTTTACTAATGATCGAAATTGTCTTTGCAGATAGCAGATCCCCTGCCTTTAACATGCACTAGGCTATGTGGCCATGGGCTGCTCACTAAACTACTCTTAACATCAGGTACAGCAAATGCAAAATGAAAATGACACCTGTTGTAGTTCTCTCTGCTACTGTGAGGCTCAAATGAGATATTGGACTTAGGGTGTTTTGCAAATCCTAAGACACTATTTCAATTTGATTTAGTATTGTTGGCATTTAGAAACGTCTTTGGCTTTTTCTAGATGCACAAATAATTAATCCACACTTAGTAAGCACCTACTATATGCAAGGAGGAAGGTAGGTGGCTGGGCCTGGAGTCAGGAAGACTGGGATGCAAATCAGGCCTCAGACATTTACTACCTGTGTGACCCTGGGCAATTCATTTGACTACTGCCTTAATCCACTGGAGAAGGAAATGACAAACCACTGCAGATCTTTTCCAAGAAAACCCCACGGACATTATGGTCTATGAAGTCATGAAGAAACAAATACAATTGAATGCCTGAGCAACATATGCAAGGAACTCTGCTGGATGCCAGAGATAAAAAGACATTAATGAAACAACCCTTGTCCTTAAAGCATTTTTATTTTCTGGGGGAGACAACATGTACGTGTATAAATAGATGTAAAATCCATATGGAATAAATACAAGATTAATGGGACTTTGGGGGGAAGAAGGTATCAATAACTGAGAAATCAAGAAAAAATAATAACAAAACTATTTTTATATGTTATTACCCCATTTTACAGATGAGGACATTGAGGCTGGGAGGGCAAGTAACTTGCCCAGGGTCACTAAGGTAAATGTCTGACGCAGGATTGGTCTCATGTCTTCCTGACTCCAAATCCACTCTATCCACTGGGCCATATTTTGGAAACATTGCATGGAAGACTTGGTGTTTGAGCTGAGCTTTGAAAGAAAGGAAAGCTTGTAAGAGGAAGAGGTGAGGAGGAAGGGCATTCCAAATGTAAGGGACACCGGGTACAAAGGGATAAAAGGTTAGCTGGTCAGAAACATGGAATATTTGAAGGGAACAATGCATAATTGTTAAACTTGGAAAGGTAGGTTGGAGCCAGGTTGCAAAAACCATTGTCTTCCAAACAGAGAATTTATATTTTATTTTAGAGACAACAGGAAGCCACTAGAACTTTTTGATGAGTAGAATTGACATGGCCAAATGACACAGAATTTAAAAAAAAAGTAAATGAATGCTTTTTTTCTTCAGTCGCTTGGATCATGAAAGTGAAAGTTCATTTCTTTATGTTATTTAAGAAATAGTAACTAAAGGTCACTAAGAAAACAATGAAGAAATTTCCAAATTCCAGGTCACGTCAGCTAATTGTTACTTTTTCATCTGAACCTTTAATGTCTTGACATCTATCATTGCACAATGTAAAGGGAAGGGGGAAAGGGGGTGAAGGTGGGATGAAAGGGAAGCAATAAAGTGACCAAAAAGAAAAAAAAAAGTGCAGGAAGCAGGATTATTGAAGCATTTTTTAAATATACAGAAATGAATAGAAGGATGACTAGAAGGAGTCACAAACTAGTAAGATAGCATAGAAAGTCACACATTGAATTTGCTATGTACTTCAGAGAAAAGCAGTCTATACATACATAATAGAGGTCTTCAGTTTTCTGTACAATCCTTTCATTCTGCTCTTCCTTGTGTATGGAAATATTTTATTTAAGTTCAGGATAAGAAATAATAAAGAGGAAAGACTAGGGTTCTGAAGATCTGGGTTCAGAACCTGGTTCTGATTGTGGCACAGGTTGGTTGTTGTTTGTTTTTCATTTTCAAAGAAGATCAATGACGTCAAGAATAATGACTTGTGCCTGAGTGGATTTAAGTGAGTCAGGGTTGTGCAAAGACATCAGCCTCACTCTCTCTTTCAGATCTACTGAAGTCCAGTGGCAAGACAAAAGTCAAGAAGACTGGTGATGGTCCAGGAGGACATCTTTGATACCTGATCAAGCTCTAAGCATTCCATGGCACCTGCTTCAGTTGACTTCATGGCTTTTGGAACAAATTGTTCTTATCTATCCAGTCTGCCGGGGGAAGTCTTCACATGCTTTAGGTAAGACATCCCCCTACTTCACTGATGACTATGGCCTGTCAGTTACCCTAAACCTAGTTTAGCCCATGTGCTGAAAAGGTTTTATCAGTGTGCTTGCTGAACATGGTATAGCTTCTTGGAGCCACAGGTAAGAGTTGGGTGAAGGTGGATGCCAAAGGTGGGTGAGCAGTCCCTTCAAGGGCTCAGAAAGCCCTCTCACCAGAGGTACTATTCCTCCTTGAACACCTCATATACCCCCACTAGGTTGGTACTGACACTGGCAATGTACTTCATGTCTTGACTCATGTTTGATGTTGTCTGAGTCTCTTCCAGCTTTCACAATCTGTATTCTTCATTCTCAGACCCCCTCCAGACCCCACTGTCTATTATTCTATCTTTCTGAACACTTGATAATGACACATAGTAAAATGTGAACACTCTAGATCTTGAGGGCTCAGGGAAGTAGGCAAGTATTATTTATTCACCAAGGGTAAAAGATAATTAGATATCCCTTCCTGCCAGTGCATTCTTAGGTTACCAAAGCAAGCATCTGAAAAGTTAACTAATTTGATCCAGTTGCTTTTTGGAATGTGGAATAGACAGAGACCAAAATTCAGCCTGAGTATTTAGAAAATATATCACCCCTCAATAGGCTATACAGTTCTTTCCCAGCTTAACTGAAAAGAATATGAGCATATGAGTCAAAGCTAAGGGGAATGCTAAGGTCTTGGGAATATAGAGACCATCCAGAGAAGAACTATTGCAAAGGTGAAGGGCCTTGGGATCATACCTCCTGAGGGTTGGATAGCCTAGAGAAAAGAAGATTCAGCATGGCCATGATAGCTGTCTTCCAGAATTTGAGGACATGTCACATGGAAGAAGGATCATACTTGTTCTTCTCAGTCCCACAAATCAGACCTGCTCTCTGAACAGAGGCTGCAAGGATACTTACTTATTCTTAGCATAAGAAAAAAGTTTCTAATGCTTAGAACTATGCTGAAGTGCAATGGGATGCCATAGAAGACACTTTGGTCCAGTAGGAACATCCCTGGTTCTGAAGGCAGAGGACCTGGGATTTTTTTCCCACCTCTGATGTTTCCCATATGTGGGACTTGGGGCAAGTCACTAATTTTCCAAGTTTCACTTTCCTCATGTTTAAAATGATAAGGCTGGACTAGAAGGCTGTGAATGTTCTTGATCAGGTATGGGTTGAACAAGATGACTTCTGATATCTCTTATAACTGAGATTCTATCACAATTGCATTTTCCTCATCTGTAAAGTGGAAATATTTTCATTATATACTTCGAGGGGATGTTGGAAGAATCAAATAAGAAAAGGTATTGGCAGTCCTTTGTAATGATAAAGATCTATTTAGATGTGATTTGCTATTATTCACTCATGTATTAAGCACCTTGGGTTTTCAAAGTCATACCAAGGATGCAAAATGTAGGTAAGGTTTACCATGCTTGGAAAGGCTTCGAATACAGTCTCAGCAGCACTAGTCCAGTTAAGTATGTAAGGCTCATCACCAATAGGTTTGTCCCTTGATAGGTGAATTCTGTGGTCATGGCTGCCTATGAGCTAAAGGAAAATACAAATGGGTGCTTAGTCCTGTGTGATTGCCATTTGTTTCTATCATGGTGGTTACAGAATCACAGGAAAGGTAGCAGAGGATGCTAAGCATTAGCATATCCATAAACATTCATTTAATTTTTGATACTCTAAATGAGAGGTCTTAGTCTATTGAATCATATCAGTATCTTTTTATTAAACACACCAGAAGACAAAAAAAATTATGTAGCTAAATGGAAGGATGGCTTACAGGTTCTCCTTGGAAAGAAAAATAAAGGAGTGGATTTTATTGTGCATCTAAATGCAACTAAAAAACATCATGTCATGGGGTCCCTCCCTGGTCATATAGCTTTGCAATTTGCTTAATAATTGCATACAAAGAGAAATGGATATAATTCTAAGTAATGTTCTTATATGTATTGCATAGAATGAGGGGACAAAGAAAGTTTGTAAAAGACAAGCTTAAGAACCTCTAAGTCAACATAAACTTTAATACTTGGTGACTTCAATACAAATGTAGACATAAGGACAGTGAAAAACTATGTTGAAATGCAGTTCAGGAATAAGAAATAAGAGAGGCCAGCACCTTATGGACTATTCTCATCAAGAAAAGAATAAGAGAATAAGAATGAAAGGGATGGTGTCAGAAAACCAGGAAAGATTTAAATTAACTGATACAAAGTGAAGTAAGCAGAATCAGGATAATATTGTACACAGTAACAGCAATATTATAATGAGGATTAACTGTGAAAGACTTAGTGATTGATCAAGACAATTATCTAAGACAATTCCAAAGGGCCAATAATAAAAATTGCTATTCACATCCAGAGAATCAATAAACCCTAACTTCAGATGGAGGTACACTTTTTTTACTTTGTTATTCTTGCTTTTTTTTTGTAACATGATAAATATTGAAATGTATTTTGCATGACTCCACATGCATAATTTGTGTTGTATTACTTGTGGTCTTAATGGATAGGGGAGGGATTAGAGGTAGAAAGAAAATTTGGAACTCAAAATTTTAAAAATAAACAATAGTATTTTTTTAAAAAGAGGCTCACAAAAGGCTGAGCTTGTTCTTCTTCTCAAATCACAAAAAAAGTAAAATTGATTATATTCTAATAGGAACTCATCCTGATGTGGGAGTCATTATTGAATTAGTTGTCTGAGTATAATTCAGTCATTGAGTTGGGGGAGCCAAAAGTAAAAATTTACATAAAATTAGAACAAAGAATCAAAATGAGAACATATGGCATTTTATTAGGGCAACTTTAACTGGAGATATTTAATCAAGATGTTGAAGCTTAAAGAAAAAAAAGAGAAATGGAAAAAAAGAAACAGACATTGACATAAGCTATCAATATTTCCTAGGGAAGTTTGCCCAGCTCTAACTTTCTATGACTTCCATTCTAAATCAACATAAGAAACTGCTAATTGAAGAATCTCTATCTCTTAAAGGACTAAAGAATTGAAGTATGTCAAAGATGTATAAGTAAGAGGTGATAGAGAAATATCTAAGCAGTTAAGAGATAGAACGAGTAGCCCTAGCTCTGGAGTAATCAAACAGTGACTCTCATTTGGAAGGCTATGTGACAAGTGGACACTGGATTTAGTGTTAGATGAGCTGAGTTCAAATTTCAGCTCTATGTTACCTTTGGCAGGTAACTGTTCTCTGAACTGTTTCCTCAGAGGTTCTTAGCCAAAGGAATCTCTGACACAAAAAATTTATCTGGCTAAGTCTTTGTGCCCCTTCTCAGAAGAATGCTTTTAAATACTTAAGATGCATAGGAATGTAAAGGAAACTGCTTATGTTGACATAGTTGCTAAAAATTAAAAACAAAAATTAAGTTTATGGGTTCTTGGGTTGAGAACTCCTGGATTACATGATCTTTCAGATCTCTTTCTCTTCCCCTGACCTATACTTTAAAAACTTTTGCTAGTCTCTCAGAGTAAATGTTGTATCTTGAATCTCTTCTTTCCATGATTCTGCTTCAGTTTCTTCCTATGAGAAAAGATTCATCAAAATAATGTCTTTTCCTATTTACAGATGTCACTACACACATTTAGAATGCTGAACTGCTTAACATAGTCTCATTTCCATATTCCCAAGTAATGTTTAACTTCCAGTAAAAACCTGGGAGATAAAAGAGTGTATTATCTGTAGAGCTTGATTCTACCCCCGTTGGTTATTAATTTCTCAATATCTGAATAGAAGGATGTACTTCAGTGGCTACACTGAAAGCCCCAGGCTAGGGTCAGGTTTCAAGTTCTTGTCCTGTCCTGACAATGATTGCAATCTGCTTTGAGTTCCATTTCTGAAATGCTTCCTGATCCAAAGGGTCTCCCCAGGAGCTCCAGCTAGTTCTTCTTGACCTTGGTGACTGCTAAGGTCTGAGTGTTCCTTCTCCTGGACAAAAGACTAATATTTTGTAGGCATCATTCCTGAAACCATATTCTTTTTCTACTCAGCACGATGTCAGAAGGGCGGGCAGGTCACCAGACTAAGAACTTTGAAGCTTGGGATTATGTCGTATTTGCTGCTCTTTTTGTCGTTTCTTCAGGAATTGGAGTGTTCTTTGCCATAAAAGAAAGGAAGAAGGTGACTTCCAGGGAGTTTTTAGTGGGGGGCAGGCAAATGAGCTGCGGTCCAGTGGCTCTGTCCTTGACTGCTAGCTTCATGTCAGCAGTCACTGTCCTGGGGAGTCCAGCAGAGGTCTATCGTTATGGGGCATCCTTCCTGATTTTCTTCATAGCATATATATTTGTCATCATCTTTACCTCTGAGCTCTTTCTGCCAGTTTTCTACAGATCTGGGATTACCAGCACTTATGAGGTAAGGAAAATAACTACTGTTTGGAATGTTTAGATTAATTGCTAATATACCAACCAGTCAAGTTCTCTACATGGGTCTACATTCCCATAAACCATGCCTGCACACAGTAGGGTGCTTAATAAATACTGAATGAGTAGACGGATTAGTAACATACACAATCTTCGTACTAAGAATTTGCACAGTGCTTAAACTTAGTGCTACAAACTTCTCAAGGCATTCTCATATCTCCCCTCTCATTTGGTCCCTGGATTTGGGGAAGGGGAGTATACTGGCAAATGTTTAACAACTGGTTCTTTGGAAAGTTTAATCTGCCCCCATCAACAAAACAATTTTCCACACTCACAAACAGCTAACAGAGGGGGTGATATGTTTTGTCGAGACTGTTCAGTTTTTAGAGGATACCTTTTGGTTCCAAAGAGATAGGCAAGATAAGAATTATCTTTATCTTCATTTTACATGTAGGTAAAATGAGTCACTTGCCCAAGGTCACATAAGTAGTTAGGGACTAAACCCATAGGATAATCTAGGCTTCTTGCTCCCCAGCCCAGGCTCCTTTAGAATATATTATGATGAAGGTTTGAACATTTCACATGGAATCATGGAAATGGAAGGAACTTTAGAAGCCACTGAGGCCACGCAAGTGCTTATCTAGCCTGTGTTTGAAGATTTCCAATGAGAGTGAGCCTATCCATGAGCCAAGGCAATTCATTCCACTTTGGGGGAGTTTTGTTATTGGTTTTCTCTTTGTACAGATAAAATTTCTTTTCAAACAGAGATTTATTATTATTAGGCCTTCAATGTTTCTTTTTCTCCCAATAAATATATATGTGCACACACACACACACACACACACACACACACACACACACACACACGAAATGTTATAGGATATTTAAGGTAAGGTATATAGGAAAATTCCCTATGTTATTTAAAAGCAAAAATGTGATACTCTCTCATTCATTTTCCAGTAATTCACAATAGAAATAACAGCCATATAATGTGACTCAGGAGTTGAATTTTGGAGCATCATCACTAATCAGTTGTGATAATAACACACTTCCTTCTTCTTTGGATACTCATTCAAAGTAAACATAAGTTGGTAAGGTAGAAAAGGTGAGAGGTGTAAACACTCCTAGGAAGGGAAGAATGGTAGGGTTGAGTTCTGGATTTGGAGTCAAAGACCAAGCTTCAAATCTTCATTTTGCCATTTAGTACTTGTATTACCTTAGATGAGTCCCTTTTAATTTCTCTTTGTCTCAATTTCCTTGCAGGTAAAATAAAGGGGTTGGACTAGATAGCCTTTAAGGGTCCCCTCCTAGCTCTCAAACTGAGGTGCTAATCCTATGAATGAATCAACCAGCTAGATCACTCAATTCAGCCAAAAAATACTATTTTTTAACAGAATGAACTATATCTACTTGAATTTAACCAAACTGTTAATTGTGCATGTAGACTAGTGTTTTGACAGAGCCCCACACTACATCTTTTGTGAGGATCAAATGAAATTACTCCCATAGAAAGCATTCCAAACCTCAGACCTCCCCCCAGTGGTGGCACATCCTCCCTTCTCATTATCTGATTGAATCTACAAGGTGCCTCCAAAGCTCAGCTCAGGTGTGTACAATGCAGAAAGCTTTTCCCAATTACTTCCCCAAACCCATATCCAGTTATTAAGGCTCTCTTCCTCTTAAGATTACTTTATCTTTTCTTATTTTGTTTATGGGTTGTGTTCCTTCCCCTAACCTCCCCACCTTCCCTCACACACATGGAATATGAACTCTGTGAAGGGTAGAGATGATAGCATTTTGTCCCTAGGGCTGATCATTGCACCCTGTTCATGTTAGGGGCTTAATAAATATTTGTTGGATTAGATTGAGTAGGCACTGTGGCAAAATGGAAGTAGCAGAGACTTTCGAGTCAGAAATCTGGTAACGAACTACCTCTGTGACCTTGGGCCAGTTATCCCCCTTAGACCTCAGTTTCCTCATCTGTAAAACAAGGAGGGAGTTACCACTGGATGGGTGACCTTTGGAGTCCTTTTCAGCTTTAAATTGAGGATACTATGAAGTCACTATGATATACATGAATTAAAAAGAAGAAAAAGTCAATATACCCTTAAATATTATCTTTCCCCTTGAATATATTCTCCCTTTTGATTTGCTATTTCTGAGTGAGGTCACTATTGCTGAGTGAGGTTACTTAGTCTCTGTTGTTTGTTAACTTTGGTTCTTCCCTCTCTCTTACCCATCATACCTAATATGTTACCAAGACTTTTTATCCTTCCTCTGCAACATCCTGATACCTATGTTCTCTATGCACTATCCCCATTTCTACCACCCTAGGTCAGTTTAACACCCATTAACACCTATCTGATCTATGGAAAAGCCTCCTGCTAGGTCCTTCTTATTCCCTTCTCTCCTTTCTCCAATTCATTCGCTACTAAAATATCCTTTCCTATGCATATATTTGCTCACGTCAGACTTTTGGTCGAAAAAATCCATTGAGTCTCCATTGCCTACTTAGTAAAGCTCCAACTTCTCCATCTGACTTTCAAGGCTTTCTGCATTCTACTGCCATATTACCTTCCTAGCTTTAGCTTATATTGCTTTCATGTTATCTGCTTTCTAACCAAACTGGACAACTGTCTGGCACCCAGACCCTCTCAGCCTTTTCTGACATTAGTCTGATGCTTGGAAAATCAGCTCTTCCCCAGTTCTTCTGTTGAGTTCCTCATTGTCTTTTCCATACTTAATTGAAATGCCACCATGTGCGTGAAGGGAACCTTGCTCAGCCCTGGCAAGGTGAACCCCAGAACCAATTTCCCTCTCCTTTCTTTGGGATTGGCTCAATGTTTTCTGAAGTGCAACATTCTACAATTATATAATCATTGTGATTCTAAGAAGTAGAGGAAAGCCTTGAGTCCTCAAATGGTCTTAAAACAAGCAAGGAAGAGAGTTCAAGGTAGATGGTGGTGTGAATTTGGAGCTGGCTGGCTGGCATAGTTGGTTGATTGTAACCTCAGGCAAATGATTTTTCTCTGCATTCATTTTTTTCATGTAAAGAGGTTGGATGAATGATTCCTAACATCTCTGAGCTCCTCTGAGTCAGTAACCTCTGTTGGAATGGAAAAAAACTTCAGTTGATTTAAGGGCTTTTGGATCCTTTCATAAGGTTCTAAGATGAAGGGACTCAGTTCAGTTCAATACAAACAGACAAAAATGTGTTAAGTGCCTACTAGGTATAAAGCATTAAATTGCTTTTCAATGACCAACATAAAAAAAAAAAAAAACCCTCTTCCCAACGATGCCACATACATAGATAGGCATGAGTAAATACAAGATGATTTCAGGAGCAGCAGATTTAAAAAAGTCAGTGGGTGAATGGCTGGGTGGCATAATCAGGAAAACCTTTTGTTGGGGGAGGTAGCACTTGGGTGGAAACTAAGAGGTGAAAGTGGAAAGTTCTACAGGTAGTAGGGATGACCTGGGCAAATACACAGAGATAGGAGATGGAAAGTTTTGTCTGAAGATCAGGGAATAGGCCAGTTTGACTGTACCATAAAATGAGAGAAAGAACCATGGTGCCTAGAATTTGCTATAGGCAAATTCAGTGACACTCATGGGGAGGGGGCCTGTTCCCAACACAATCCAACCAATGCTCTTCTCCCCACCTGTCATGCTACCATAACTCAGCCTGATCTGAAAGACATTATGATCCCCTGGAACTGGGTTTTATCCTCCAAAAACCTCATTTTACAGATGAAGAAACTGAGGCATAGACTTGTTCAAGGTAACATAGCAGCTCTGGAATTAAGACCCTGTTCCTTTGACCCCAAATCCCATTCCCCCCCCCCCCTTTTTGGTGCTACTGTTCCCAATCTCCTTTCCCATTGCTTCTCTTAACATTTATTTAAGTGGTGTGTGTGTGTGTGTGTGTGTGTGTGTGTGTGTGTGTGTGTGTACCTTCACAAAAGTTACAAGCTGATTGAGGGGAGAAAAACAAAGAATTGAAATAAAGCAACATGATCAAAGTGACTATGACAGATGGAGAGACTGATATAAAAATCTAGTGAAAGGAGAGATGAGGACCTTTCAGAGGAGATGAGGGAGAGGTGGTGGGAGAAAAAGTATTCCAGGCAAGAAAACGACTTCAAAGGTGTGGGGAAACTTATAAGCTAAAGAAAGAAGGAGAATATAGCAAGGAATCCTATTTTGGAGTAGTAGAAGCCAAGGACTGGGGACAGATTAACACTCCCAGAGCTTGGAATTCATTTTGTAGCTCAGTGGAAGGCCATTGGAGGTTTCTGAGTATGGGAGTGCTCTAGTCAGACCTGTGTTGCAAGAAGATTAACTTGGCATTAAGTGTGTTGTATGGATGGAATGGGGGAGATCCACTAAGTGAGGGCCAACAAGGAAGATCTTCTTAAGTCTAACTGAAAGATCTGATTGAGGCTGGACTCAGTAGAAATGGAAAGGAAGGGATAGATTCTATAGCATGAATAAAAATACCACCTTAAAGACTGAAAATCCCATACACAGAGAAAACATGGAGAGATGTTGCACAGAAGCAAATTTTAGCTTAGTATTAAGAAAAAAATTAACAGAGTTTAAAAAAAGAAAGAACAATGCACTTCCTTGGATGGTAATGAGCTAACCACCACTGGAGATATTCAAACTGAGGTTATCAGGCTTCTGGTTAAGGATGTTCCTGTCCAGGTAGTGGGTGAATGAGAAGACTTCTGAGGTCTTTTCTAACTTTCACAGTCTGTGATTCTTAGGCTCATGAGGTCATAGAGTAAAGTTTAAAGGGAACTTAATGGTTAATGACAGCCCAATCCCCTCATTTTAAATGTAAGAAACTGAGGCATATAAAGGTTATAGCAATATAAAAGGAATGTTAGCAATATGGAGGCTAAATGTCTTGATCAGGCTCATATAACTGATAAATATCTCAAGGTAGGATGTGAACCTGAAGAGGGAAGGGTGATAAGGAGGGGGGGAGGGTAAGTGGTTCTGCCAGGGATACTTCCCTGGCATCCAGTCTGGAAGGAATTCACCAGGCTCAAGCAAACTTTGAAGTCGAAATTGTAAAGTTTATTGTTATGCTGTAGAGAACAGCGGGCTAGATTCTTATGGAACCTGCAGAGGCCGCAGGCATAATTTTAAGGTGTCAATTATGCTAACTAGGTGAGTAAGGGTGGGATCAGGGAGGAGTTAAGGAGTGGTCAGTGCTCAAAGGACCATACACTTTTAATATCAACTGCGCAGGTGTATTGCCCATGATTCACTGGGAAATAGCTCAAGCGGGGCTAGCTGGAATGTGGTTTTAGGCCTAAAGAGTGCCCAGTTTGCCTCCCACCAAGGTCATCAGAGACTGTGTGGGTATATAATTGACTAAGGAGTTACCCTATAGATAAGGTATTGAAGAATTCATGGTGGGGCTGGCCACTCTAACTAAGGGAGATAACATTTACATAACTAATTGTTTCAAGCAGAGATAAACAGGTCATGAGTTGTTGCTGGGCAGAGTGCTGGAAGGGGGAAGGGGCAGAGTCAATGCTCTGAGGCTGGGGGGGTGGAAATGTGATCTTACAGACTGCTTTTACAAATTGATTTTACAGACATAGATCCCAAGGCACCTCATTTACAAACTGATGTTACAGATTGATACTACGGACATATATACATCACATGGACCCCATCAAACCTATGTCTCTATATCTCAGGGCAGTGATTGATCTATCATACCACACTGACTCCTAGGTTAGTTCTGGTTAAAGCACTGTTGATTTTTGTTGTGTTTTCTTTTTGTTTCCTTTAGTATTTACAGTTAAGATTTAACAAGGTGGTCCGGTATGCTGCTACACTTATCTACTTAGTGCAGACGGTAAGAATCACTCCAAATGTGGGGTTTGGGTGCTAGGGCGGGGAGGGGAAGAGGGAATCTTTATGGGAATACATTTTTTTCCCCAGTCCCTGGTGAGTGGTGAGATTCTATTGTTCCAGTTAGATTGGCAAATAAGGCACACTTCTTGGAGCATGGGTAGAATTTACAGAGATCCAAGACTATAGATCCAGGGCTAAGGGTAAGAAAAGTGGATAGATGCCTAGGGCATAATACTGAACACTTTGAATACGATTCTTTTTTTAAGGACATATTTTCAATTCCAAAACATCTCACACATGGAGACATAAAGAAGCAATATATCTGGGTGGCTAGGTGGCGCAGTGAGTAGATCACTGGCCCTGGAGTCAGAAGGACCTGAGTTTGGATCCAGCCTCAGACATTTAAGGCACACACAAACAAAAGCCTAGCCACGTGACCTTGGGCAAGTTACTTAACCCCAATTGCCCTCCACAAAGTAAAAAAAAAAAAGAAGCAATATATCATAGTGGATGGTGAGTTGACTTTGGACTCAGGCCTCAACTCCCCCAGACAATGCTCTAAAAATTGAAATTGTAGTACAGGGTCAAATTACATTGGTAGGAGTGTGTTCACCAAGGTCCTCCCTGCATTAGTGAAATAGCAAATGTGGTAAGAAACAAACAAAGAAATAAAAGGTACAAGGGGGATTCAAGTCAGGTAAGTTAAAATCCTGTGCTCAGAGTTGTTAGTGAAAACAATAATAAACCTACTCTTGAAAAAGCAGAGTTGAGTTCAGCTTTTCATTGGAAATGGGAGGATAAAGTTTTCAAGGATACCTAGATGCTTTGTCCTTGTGATTCATGGACCTGCTCATTCCCACCCTTGTCATTCATGGGTTAAAACTTCATTACGAGGGCTACAAATAAGTTACCTGTTTTCTAAGAATTTAGTGTAATAATTTACCTTGAGTATCAAACCCCACAACAACCTAGAACCTTGTG
This sequence comes from Gymnobelideus leadbeateri, assembly GCA_011680675.1. Lineage (NCBI taxonomy): Eukaryota > Metazoa > Chordata > Mammalia > Diprotodontia > Petauridae > Gymnobelideus > Gymnobelideus leadbeateri. The sequence continues at coordinate 148,018 of WOXC01003666.1, read as the reverse complement.
AGGACTCATTAAGGAAATCTATTGTCACTTAGAAGAAATAGTTCTAATGATTTATGTGGTGCATAAAGAATGCCTTCTACCTGGATTTTAAAATGTCCACCCTCCATTCAGCCACTAGTGTGATTTTCCTAAAGCTCAGGTCCCACCCATCTCACCCCAGGCAATAAAATCCAGTGTCTTCCTGTTGCTTCCTGGTTAAATACAAAATATTCTCTTTGATATTTAAAGCCCATGATAACCTAACCCTTTCCTGTCTTTCCTTTTTCCTTATACTTTATTCTTTGAAACCTGCTTGTCCATCCAGTGACTGAACAGCCCCCTGGCTGTTCCATCTCTCAGTTACAGTCATTCTCTCTGGCTGTGCCTACTCTCCCTCCTCCTCTGCTCCCCACCTCCCCGCCCCATGCCTGGAAAAGCTCTTTTTTTTTTTTTTTTGCCTTTTGGAGGACAATTGGGGTTAAGTGACTTGCCCAAGGTCACATGGCTAGTTGGTGTGTGTGTGTGTGTGTGTGTGTGTGTGTGTGTGTGTGTGTGTGTTAAGTGTCTGAGGCCAGATTTGAACAAAGGTCCTCCTGACTCCAGGGCTGGTGCTCTATTTATTCACTGCACCACCTAGCTGCCCCTGGAATGCTCTTCTTGCTCTCTCTCTGACTACTGACCTCCCTGATTTCTTTTAAGTCCCAACTAAAATCCCACTTTCTACAGAAAGCTTTCCCCAACCCCTTCTAATTCTAATGCCTTTCCTCAGCTAATTATATTCTGTTTATTCTATACATAAAGCTTGCTTTATTTTAAGTTGTTTGCTGTCTCACCCATTAAATTTCAAGCCTCTGGAGGGCAGCAATTCTCCTTTTGCCTCCTTTTGTATACCCAACACTTTGCACAGGGCCTGGCATATAGTAGGTGCTTAATAAATTATTGATTTTTGGGTAGCCCATTTAGTTATATATGTACATATGTTATATATACACATACACATGTGTTGTTTGTCCTTCATTCTTGAAGAGGTCCATGACATCAGGGAGGTGATGCCATAGATGGTGGAGAGGGAGAGACAGAAAAAGGGAAGTGAAATAGAGAACAAGAGAAAGACAGACAAAAATGAATAGAAAAACTGTCTTCAGAACCCAGAAGCCCTGGTTGTAAATTCTTCTGCAACTCACTGCCTGAATGACCTTGGGCAAGTAATTTTCTCAGTTCCTCAGGAAAATCTCTTAGTCTACAGTGGTAGAGAAGATTCCTCCCAGAAAGTACCTCTAGTAGTGAAATAAAGGGTCAGGACAAAACCTGTATATGTATACTCATTATCCTTTAATTCATTTATAGAGGTGTAATGATGAATAAGTCTTCTAGTCTTGTTCAGTCACTTTAGGGGATGGGAGAAGATGGAGAAGAAAGAGAATCTTCTTCAACCTAGCGGGGAAGAGGATGAAGATGTTGCCAATTTCATTGAGTTCCTACAGGCTTTAAATACCTCATTGTGCCTCTCATGTCCTGAGGTTTTCCATTTCCTCCCTGTGAGGTGACAAGTGGGGGCAGGAGAGACATGTGGTCTATAGTCATCACACGTATTGTGTTATGTATCCTTAACCCCAATGGCTTTGAACTAAGTCTATGGTGAGGGTGCTTCCATCCTCAGGGAAGGGGCTCAGTAGACTGCCGGAGTGGCCACACTTGATGCTTGCAGGCAGGCAGCCAGCCAACAGCCTCTTTGCCAAGCAACTCTTCCTCACCTCCTTCTCCTTCAGATCCTCTACACTGGAGTGGTGATTTATGCTCCTGCGTTGGCACTCAACCAAGGTGAGTTGTGAGGAAAATAATGTCAAAACTGTGCCCTCATCCTGACTTCTGCAAAATGCACATAGACATTGACGGACTATTCTGAAAGCTAATTGCTCCCATAGATGAAGGCTTTTGAGTCAACGCTTAATTTAGGTGCATTAATAGTTGTTTTGTCTATATGATTCCAAATAATTGGTCTCTAAGTATTATTATTTTCACATCTCTTAACTTTTAAGTTTTATGGGATTTTAGGCCTGGGTAGTGGCAAGTTAGAAGAATTGACCTACAATTTTGGAATTACATACTTATAGTTTTAGGGGCAGCTAGGTGGCACAGTAGATAGAGTACTAGACTTGGAGTCCAGAACTCTGAGTTCAAATGCAGCTTCAGATACACTTTACCCCTATTAGCCTTAGTTTCCTGTCTGTAAAACTGAGACCCTGGAGAAGGAAACGGCAAACCACTCCAGTATCTCTGCCAAGAAAACCCCAAATGGGGTCATGAAGAATATGACACAATTGAAATGACTGAAAAACAAAAATTATGGTCTAACCCTGCTAATTAAGGATCTCATTCAGACCAAGGATAGAAAGGTGTGATATCTGAGAAAATCTCTTCTAAGTCCTAAGGGTTTTCAGGACTGGGTTGTGGTAAGTTATAATAAGATAATTGCTTCATACCTGATGGAAGCTAGTTTCCTAAGGGTGTCTATAACAAGACTTACCCTTTCAAATCAGGTGAACCCTCTTCTGCCTCAGTTTCTATGGAAAATTCTCTGCTTACCTTCCTAGAGAAACCTCATAACTTTTCTTACCTTTTCCAGTGACTGGCTTCAATCTCTGGGGATCTGTGTTTGCCACAGGAATCGTCTGTACATTCTACTGTACTTTGGTATGTATGTACCACTCAGAGGAAGCTTTGCCAGCCTAACATGGAATGTGGCCAAATCACAACTGACAGAACTCTAATTCTACAGTGAATGACTACATTTAAAAAATATGGGAAAAAGAAAAAGCTGGCTTGACTGTTCATATTTTCCAAATTATGAAATTTTTTCTTTCAAATCCATTTTTATTGTGACCACCTCTACAAGTTATAAACTTGAGTTGATGCTAGAATATCATTACAAACATTCTGATTTACCAATGAAAAAGTTTTCTCAGGCTATGCCTATATGTCATTCTGGTGATACCTGCTTTTTTGTGGGGGAGAAAGGATTTTGTTTTCAATCATTAGCCAAATTCACTCATAGACACCACTTATATATACTACCTAAGAAAAATGGCTTCTCCCAACTGGCTACTTGTTAAGAAAGAGGGAATGGTTGTGATATGTGAGCAAGATGGCTGGTGTTTGCTTAATTCCAAAGATCATCAATTAAAGGACTTGAATGCTGCTGTTGGCTCAGTAAACCTGGAACTATTTTCTACATTCTGATCTCTACTTACTCAATTCTTTAGCCTCGGACCCTGAGAGGTACTGACAATATGTTTAAATAAATGTTAATATTAACTGTGATATCATTTCCCTAGGGAAGCAAATGGACATGGGTAAGAAATATGAGTAAGTAGTTTGGAATGTTGGACACAGACAAATGTCTCTAGATAATGAGTCTTTTTATGTATTTTCACTCAACAGGTACCCAATATATGATATTGTTAGTAGGTATGGCATATAATATGCATTTTAAATGCAGCAAATTGCCCTAGGTTTCCCTTTCATCTTTTCAGCATTCAGAATTGCTTTGAAATGTCTTTCAGACACATTTCTCTTCCCTTTCATCCCCACTGTCATCAGTCCTTCCCAGATCTTCATTGCCTCATACTAGGCCTACTGAAATAGCTTTCCAACAAGGCTCCATTGCTTTTGCTCTCACTCAGCTCAATACATTAAACACCAAAGCTAGATAAAATTTCTAAGTAATCTATGTCATTATGTCTTTCTTTGGCTCAAAAACAAAAACCCTTTCAATGATTTCTCACTGCATGTATGATGGAATTTAAATTCTTCAGTCTGAAGTTCAAGGTTGGCCATCATCTTTCCCAACCTAATTAATCTCATGTCTTCCTATTCCCCAACACAAACACTCTGCTCTCTTAAAGCCTCTTTCTTCACTGTGTCCCAGACTATGACTCCGGTTTACCAGGCCATTTGCTTTTTCTCAGGCTGGCTTTCTGTTCCCTGTGTCATACTGGCATTCTTTATGCCCTGGATCACCCCCTTCTAGTTATAGAAATTAGAGATGGCTGAAGCCACACTTTATATACACTGTGCAAGACTGACTTTGATTTTGCAGTTTTCAATATGGCCCTCCACTGGGATTTGCTCTTTTCATTCCCTAAGTCCAAAATAAAATCCTTTATTTTCCTTCAAGGCTCAACTCAGGGACCACCACCCTAAGGCAACTAGGTGACATGGTGCATAGCAGGATCAACTTGGAGTCAGGAAGACCTGAGTTCAAATTGAGCCTCAGATACTTCCTAGATCTATGATGCTAGGCAAGTCACTCAATTTTTTGTTGCCAGAGAATATCCATTTACAAAAGTGGAGGTGGTAATAGCACCCATTTCACAAGGTTGTTGTGATGATCAAATGAGATTGGGGGGTGGGAGCTAACAAATATTTTTAAGTGCCTACTATGTACCAGGAACTGTGCTAAGTACTTTAGAAACATCTCATTTGAGGGGTGGCTAGGTGGCGCAGTGAGTAGAGAACCGGTCCTGGAATCAGAAGGACCTGAGTTCGGATCCGGTCTCAGACACTTAACACATACAAACAAAAACCTAGCCGTGTGACCTTGGGCAAGTTACTTAACCCCAATTGCCCTCCAAAAAGCAAAAAAAAAAAAAATCTCATTTGATCCTCATAAAAACCCTGGAAGGTCATTGTTGTTGTTCAGTAATTTTATCTGTGTCTGATTCTATGTGACCCTATTTGAGGACTTTCTTGGGAAAGATCCTGGAGTCATTTGCCGTTTCCTTCTCTGGTTCATTTTACAGATGAGAAAACTGAGGCAAACAGGGTTAAGGGACTTGCCCAGGGTCACACAGCCATATTTGAACTCATGAAGATGAGTCTTCCTGATTCCAGGGGCAGTGCTTTATTCACTGTGCCACCTAGCTATCCACTCTGGGAGGTAGCTACTATTATCATCATTTTATAGCTGATGAAACTGGGGCAAATTGAGGTTAAGTGATTTGTTCTGGGTCATACAGCTAGAGAATATGTAAGACTATGTTTGAATTCAGGTTTTCTAGAGGCTGTGCCCAGCACTTGGTAAACCGTACCAGTTGCAATATCCCAAACAAGTGATCAGCCCAGTCTTTGCTTGAAGATCCACAGAAAGGAGAACTATCATGTCCTGAAGAAGTTCATTCTATTTTTTGGAAATTCAGTTAGGAAGTTAGTTCCTAACATGTAGCTCAAATCTCTTTCTACCCTTTGCTTCTAGATGTCTCTTGCCCCCACTCCCCACAAAATCTCCCCCTTTTCATTCAGAATATCTCTTATCACTACCTCAAACCAATCAGTCATTCATCCAAGAGATCAAGAAAAAATGTCAATTTCCTACTGCTTTCCCTGGTCCTTTTTTTTTTTTTTGCAAGGTACTTGTGCATAGTAGGTGCTTAATGGAATATTCTGTTGAATTTATTTGAATTTCAGAGTTCCAGTTTGAAACATTTGATTATACCCTCCTACTAAATCAATAGTAATTTTAAAGTTATATTTCTCTATGGAATCAAATCCAATTTGATTCAGTTCAACTCAACAAACATTTATTTCTCTGATTAATGCAAATATCTCCCAATGCAATTGAAGCCCTTTCTTTTGTTATCAATCACAAAGGAGAACAAATGTCATCTTTTCTATATGATAACTCTCTAAGAAAGCTATAGCGTTAATAGCTATATGATTACTAGCATGAGCTCCATGGATGTCCTTGTTCCAAAACTGGCTAGACTACATGTCTAGAGTGGTATAGATAAACCATCTGGATGATTGAGTCTTCATCAGACCTCATTGAAAGAGTCAGATGTTTTACCATTATACATACAATCATGTTTTGAAAGGAAGTCAACCCCTCTTGGGACTCTGAAGCCATTTAGTCCAAGCCCCTCATTTTATAAGTAGGCAAGTATATTCCCTTTCAGCTCTAACATTCTACAAGTCTCAGTGGAGCTGGTTGGAGTCGTATCTGTATCCACTGGCAAAATACAAGAGACAATGATAGGAAGAAGACCTTGGAAAGATAATATAAGGAGTGTAAGGGACTATGATATAGTACAAAGGGCACTGGATTTGTAGTCAAAGGTCTGGTTTCAAATGCTGCTTCATCATTGAGATGCTTAAGCTCCTTTGGCTTCACTTCCCTCATCCATAAAATGAAGAAGTTGGATGGGGTTGCCTCTTAAGGTTTCTTCCAGTTCTGCATTAATGATCCTATACTTGATAAGATAAAGTCTTCTTGATCTTTTGAGCAGGTGACCCCAGGATTAAACCAAAGACTCTTGCCATCTTTGATTTGAAGAACTCACATGGATTCTATGTGTTCTAGGGAGGATTAAAAGCAGTCGTGTGGACGGATGCATTTCAAATGGTCGTCATGGTAGCAGGGTTCTTGATGGTTCTTATACAAGGAACAGCACGTACCGGTGGATTACAGAATGTGATAGACCAATCAAAAAATGGGTCTCGCCTTAAAGTATTCGAGTATGTCTAACATGATTTTATTCTTTTTTGGGTTACCGTTCCTTATTGCTTACAATAGCATCTTGTAATCATGGAACATGACCTGATTTATGTTTGTCTCTCTCATAGCTTTGATGTGGATCCTTTGAGAAGGTATACATTCTGGACAATTTCTGTCGGAGGAACCTTTACATGGCTAGGCATCTATGGTGTTAATCAATCCACGATACAGAGATGCATCTCTTGCAAAACAGAAAAGCATGCTAGGATGTAAGTTGGTCTTCATCATTGTCACCATTATCGTTATGATATACTTATTGAACACCTACTATATGCCTACACATATGCATATATTGAGCACCTTCTTTACACAAGCTAAATGTTCAGGCATAAGACATTCTCTGTGAGATCTAAGAGCTTCTTCCAATGAGGTTGAAGAGATAGATCATATATGGAAACAGCAGTAATATAAGTATAATATAATATAAGTAATATGTTATTATATATTATATAAAATATACATATAATATTATATATAATATAGTAAGATATTATTATGAGCTTCTTAAGGACAGGAACCATTTTGTTTTTGTATATGCCCCTAGAATAGTACCTAGACTATAGTCTTATTAAATTTACTTAAATTATTTATTAAATCAAATGTATAAATATTAAATTAATAAATAATAAAATTAAAAATTAAATTTAAAAATAAGAAATTACTTACTAAATAATTGTGAGGTTGAAATCAAGTCTGATATTTGAGCACTAGCTCAACAGGTACTGATTGTATGACTTTACTTCTCAATTTCTTACTCAGGGAAACAGATCCTCTTCTTGTGCCATTGTTCTATTAAGCTATGCTTTATTATAATCTAATAATTGCTAGAGTAGCAGAGGTATCTTCAGGTGACAGGAGTTTGGAGAAGGAGAATTGGGTTAGGACAGAGAGTAAAAGGTTACCAAAGGGGGTGTAACTTGATACCCTTTCTAAAGGGCAGGACTTAGATGATTTTGAGGATGGGGGTAGACCCTCCTCTTCCTCCTTAGGAAAGACAACAAAGAATGTTGGCAGAAAGACACATGTCATACATGATTGGGGACAATAAGTATACTAATGAAATAGGAATTAAGGATCTTTGAATTATAGTGGGAAGTTGTCAGAATCTATTATATATCCTTTTAATTGAAAAGCTTTTGATTTATCAGAATAGCAGCCTTCAGAAGTGATTTTAGCAGATTATTCATTAATGACCTCATTAGAAGCAATGATCAAAGGATTGCAGAATTTGAGATCTAGACTGGAAAGGATTTTAGTAACTGGCTCAATCTTTTTATTTTCAGGAAATAAGGAAGGAATAAGGAGGAAAGTGAAGCCCATAGAGGTTAACAAATTTGCCCAAAGTCACAAAGGTATCAGGTAGCATAGCTGGAATTCAATTTCAGGTCAGAGGGTAATATAATAATAGATTTGGAATCTTATAAACTACCTAGTCCAATAATTTCCTCATTTTCTCATTAGATAAGGAGACTCAGGGCTAGAAAGGACTTGTTCAATGTCACACAGGTAGTAAGGGGATCACCTTGATTTTTTTCAGGGCTGTGGTATTAATTTCATGATTTAGAATACAAGGGTACAGATATAACTAACAAGTTGTCTTTATATACTATTTCATACACACCAAAGTGGCTAAAATACACCAGGATTTGACACTATTAAACCCTGAGATTTATCACTGTTACTGATACCATTCTAAGAAAAAAAAAATCTCTTTAAAGATGCACTCCACTTTATATAACAGCTGTATTCCTGAAAAGTTGTGTTTCGAGTGGACTTCTGTACATCAAATTACATCTTAGATGCATTAATTGGATTTTCTATTTAAAAGATAACTTTGCGGAAAACATTTGAATAGTACAGAATTTTCTGGCAAAAAATTCCAGAATTATTTGTTTGGTGAATCTGAATTTTTCACAAGTTCAATTTGCCTAGTATTATTGTTAGGAAGATCCTCCCCCCTCCTCTTCTTACTTTTTTTCTCCTCCTCTCCTTCTTCTTCCTCCTCCTGCTCCTCCTCATCTTCTCCTATTCTATTTTTTTAGAAATAGCATTTAATCTACATGAGGCTAGTTCTAAAGGTCATATATAAAATGAAGAACTCACCTAGAGAGGAAAATCTGTTTCCTTTAAGTAGCACATGGGTGACCACTTGTTAAGTAAATGCTCCTATTTCAGATGGAGGTTGGACTAGATGACCTCTGAACTCCCTTCTGACTGATGGGACCCTCTCATTGTAACAAGGCATCCCATTCCACTTTTGAGCAATTTTAATTATTTTAATTTTATTTAATTATTTCTATAATTATTTCATTATTATTTAATTATTAGAAGGGTCTTCCTTATATTTAGCTGAATTTCATCTCTATATAACATCCAGACATTGGTTCTGGTTCAATCTGTTAGAAGCAAGTAAAACAAAATCTAATCCCTCTTACACTTGAGAACTATCAAATATTTGAATGTAGCTATTGTCTTTCCTAAATATTCTTTCCTCCAGTTAAAAAAATTCTTCCATCCATTTCTTATATGACATTGGTTTGGAACTTCTTGCTTTCCTGGTGGCTCACTGCTGGGTATAATTGACCTTGCCAATGTCTTTCCTGAAAGATGGTGCCCAGAACCACATGGGATTTGTCAAAAGCATCTCATGTGAGTGATGCTCTGCAGATTACTAAGTGTTTTGAAATGTGTGTTATCCCCTTTGTTCCTCACATCAGCCCCTTGAGAATGGACTCCATCATAAGGGATACTAACAGGTCTCTCATTTTCTCTCTCTAGTGCTCTTTATCTTAACTTAGTGGGTCTCTGGATAATCCTGGTTTGTGCAGTCTTTTCAGGCCTGATCATGTATGCTTACTTCAAGGACTGTGACCCCTGGACTGCTGGCATCATCTCAGCACCAGATCAGGTAGGGATGTCAACAAGGTGGGTTGCCATGACGGACCAGATGGGTTTTTTGTAGCTCATTTCTAGGTGAGCCACAAAAGACATGAAAATCAAGGAAAGGGCAGCTTGGTCTAACAGAAAGATCTTTGTCTTAAGAGCCTAGAGATGAAGGCTCCAGTATAAATTCTGCCATTGACTTATACCATGACTTTTGGCAAGACACTTGCCCTCCATAGGCCTCAGTTTCCTCATATGTGAAATGAAGTAATCAGACTAGACTATCTCTAAGACGGCACCTAGCTCTTAAATTTATGAGTTCTGCAGTTGTTTGTGCTGTCTGTTGGAAGGAGGTTTGTCTGGGAAAATGTCAGTCATTTGAATCTTTTAAAAATTTTATTGATATTGTTTGTTTTACATTAACTTCATTTCAGATAAATGTTTTCCTCCACTTGTAGCTAGAAAACCACCCCTTGTAGCAAGAAAAAAGAAAGGAAGAAAGAAAAAAAGGGAAAAGCAGTCAGCAAAACTAGCCAATATAACTGAGTTTAATAGAATATACATTGTTCTACATCTGTAATCTCCCATCTCTGCGAAGTAGGAAGGAAGCATATGCTTTTCCTTTTATCTGAGCCAGCTAGGTGGGGTAGCATGAGCAGAGTGCTGCTATCTGGAATTGGGAAGTCCTGATTTCAAATCTAACCTCAGGCATTTACCAGTCATGTGACCCCGGGCAAGTCACTTAACCTCCACTTTAGTTTTCTCACATATAAAATGGGGATAGTAAATAGCACCTACCTCCAGAGTGGTTGGGAATATTCAATGAGATAATATTTGTAAAGTGCTTAGCACAGTGCCCAGCACTTAGTATGTGTGTATCAATCTCCTCCTCCTCTCCTCTTTCTCCTCCTTTTTCTTCTTCCTCCTCCTTCTTTTTCTTCTTCCTCTTCTTCTTCCTTTTCTCTAGGACTAAGCCTGATCATTTTATAATGATGTGCCATTTAACTTTGTGGGCTTCTTTTAAAATTCTCACTTTAAATTGTTGAAGTTATATGTACACACACACACACACACACACACACACACACACACACACACACATACTTTTCCTATTTCTACTTATTTCCTTTTCTATCAGTTCATAGAAGACCCTAGTCTGGAACATTTTAAAACAGGAGTTCTTAATCCTTTTTGAGTAATGGACTCCTTTGGCAGTCCTGATGAAACCCAATTAATCTCTTCTCAGAATAATGTTTTAAAACTTTAAAGTTTGCAAAGCACTTTATGGATATGATTTCATTTTATCCTCATGTCAACCCTGGGAGGGGGGTACTGCTATTTCACTATTTTTACAAGTGAGGAAACTGAAGCAGCCAGAGGCTAAGTGACTTGCTCAGGATCACACTACTAGTAAATGTTTGAGACTGGATTCAAAGTCAGGTCTTCCTGACTGCAAATCCATTGCCTCTAAATGCATAAAATACATAAATTATGATGGAAACCAATTATATTGAAGTACAATTATACATTTTTTGAGACTACTAAGCTTCCTTCATGATAGTCTTCTGAAGATATTCACAATGAAATGGACATGATACTAGATTGTCTAAAGGCCATTCAAAGTACAGCCTTAGAAAGTTGCCTGGAGGGGCAGTTAGGTGGCAGTGGATAGAACATAAGCCCTGGAGTCAGGAGAATCTGTTCAAATCTGGCCTCAGATACTTATTAGCTGTATGGTCCTAGTCAAGTCACTTAATTCCGATTTTCCACCCCTCCCCTCAGAAAACAAACAAACAAACAAACAAACAACACAAAACAAAAAAAGAACCCAACAACAAAAAAGAAAGTTGCCTAGGACATTGAGAGATTTTGATTCCTCTCTGCTCACCTCCAGCTTCAAAGGCCCCCTTGCTAAAATTGCCTTGTATTCATAGAAGAGCTGCAATCTACACCTGTGAATTGACCATTACCCTTATGGTACCTGTCAGTTGGGGACTTGCATACCATTTTCCTAGAAGAAATAATGAAAGGGACAGCTTCAGAGAAACCTGGGAACTCATATGAAGTAATATGGAGTGAAGAGAGCAGAGTCAGGAGCACAATTTATACAAAACAGCAACATTATAAAGAATTAAGAGTGAACAATGGCCAGCCATGATCCAGAGAACTGATTATGAATCTTGCTACTCTCCTCCTGAGAGGTGGTAGCCTGCTGGAGCAGAATGAAACACACGCTCCTTCCCAGAAGGAAAGAGCTGCATTGATGTGGGTGCTTATGTTGCTTGAGCACACAGTTAATCAGCCTCCTCCTTTTTTCCCCAACGTTTCTCCAGCTGATGCCATATTTTGTAATGGAAATATTTGCTTCAATGCCAGGACTCCCAGGACTATTTGTTGCATGTGCCTTCAGCGGAACCCTGAGGTAAGCTGCCTGAATATTATTTACTATGATGAAAGTTGATACAGCCTAGTGAGGAGAGGGCTAGTGTTGAGTCAGGCAGACTTGATGTATATTGGTTGTGTGACCTTGAACATGTCCTTTAACTTCCTATGTCCTCAGACAACTCCCTAAGACCATAACTCACAGAGCAGCTGTAGAATAGAAAAATAATAATGTTATGATGATGATCATGTAAAAGATATTTACATAATATAATAATAATAATAATAATAATTAGCATTTTATGGCACCTACTAAGTGCCAGGCATTATACTTAGTATTTTACAAAAATTATCTCATTTTCATCCTCACAACAACCCTGGGGCACAGGTCCTATTATTATCCCCATTTTAGAGTTGAGGAACCTGAGGCAGAGATTAAGTGACTTGTCCAGGGTCCCTGAGCTGGGGCCTGTCTGAGGCCAGATTTAAAAGCAAGTCTTCATAATTCTAAACCTAGTACTCTCTTCTTTGATTGGTATCAGTAGAGTGGGTTTCAAAACTTGGAGTTCTCTATTCTGAAGAAGTCAAGATCAGGCTTAAGGGGAAAAAAAGACTGTGTGGGTCAGGGGTCCAAATGTCACCAAATGTCTAGCCACTGACTGCTCTGATGATTGATAAGTGTGGAAACAGAATTTCTCTTCTTCCCTGGCTCTACTATGAAATGCTATGACCAATCTGCTTTTTATAGCCACCTAGAATGATGTATATGTTGAAAGCAAAATGTTTCCAGTCCCAAAACACTCTGGGGAAGGAGACTGCTTTCCCAAACAAAGGAGCAGAAAACTGGGAGAGCTACCAATTCTCCTGTGTGAACAGGTCCCTCTGTCTGCAGAGATAAAGAAATCTGCCCTCTTGAGCCAGCCAGGAATCTAAAGTGAAGAACTTGGCAGCTCTGCCCAAGGACAGGGCTGCCGACCCTCTTGTTTGTTGCCATAACATGGCACGGGGCCAGGATGGAGCTCATAGAACCATCACTGCTGCCTGCTGGGACAGTCTCACATCAGGGGACAGAGAAGTCTGGAAAGCCACCAATTGGACGAAAGTTAACCAGCTGAAAATGTTCAGCAGAGAAAGGATGCTAAGTGTGAATTCTGCCTCAGGCATTTCTTAGCTGTGTGAACCCAAGCAAAATATTAATATCTCTCAGCTTCCTTCTCCAAAAATGAAATTAAGCATAGTCCCCGTGTCACTGGGCTGTTGGGCAACCCCCTCTCTGTGAACAGCTCTGATGCTGAAATAACCACACAGTAATAATAGCTAGCTTTTATATAGCACTTTATTCTAGCCTTTATGTAGCTATTTAATCTCGGCTTTATATAGAGAGCATTTTCATCTCCTGAAATCAGAGTTAGTGGGATGAAACTCTTCTCTTAAAATGAGGTTTCTTATATCTTGAATATATGAGTTTGGAGAGCTCTAGAGGACTAGGCTTATAGATATTTAAGATAATAGACTGTCTTAGGGGTGGGGGCCTGAAATTCTATATTTGTCAATTTTTACTGCTAAAATGAAACTAATTCCTGCATCAAGACCATGATTTTCATTTATGTAAACTTAAAGCTAAGGACCACTTTGCAAATTTGTTTTATCCAAGCCTAGCACAGGGCACGTAAGCCAGTCAATATATATATATATATATATTATGGGCTTAATCGATATGGGGCACTGGTTAGGTTATGGGTTAGGCACTTTGTAATTCTTTTTGAAACTTCAATTCAGCCAACACCTTAGCACATATCAGTTGGTCACCTTGAAAAAGAGGACACTGGGCTTAGAGAAAATGGAACACAGGACAGAAAAGTTTTTATGGGGGAGGTTCTGTGGAAAGAGAATTGAAGTCAAAGGATCTGAGTTCAAATCTAGATTTTGCTATCTGAATGATATGTCACTTAACCTTTCCAGACCTCAGTTTCCTTTTCTGTAAAAATGTGGCTTTTACGGACCCTTCCAGCTCTGGATCTTATTATCTTAAATATGAATCGATAATATATATACTCTCTGAGGATAAGCCTGCATAGTGTTATTGTGAGGTTCTGGGGGATAAATAATACCCAGTGCTTAGCAGGAAGAGGCAGATAATGAGAAATAGGAGTTCAGTGTCACTCAAGATAGATTTTTGCCTCCCTCAGAAGTTCTCCTAGAGCCACCCAGTCCCCTCAAAGCATTTGTAAACAGGACATAGAGAAGAATAATTAAGTTACAATATTTCCCCATGCTGACTTGTGAGTACAAATTGCATTTTAACAATTCTACATCCATCACAGGGTTTTGTGAGATGTCTCTGTTAAAGCATTTTGTAGATATGAGCCTTTTTCTAAAAGGGCTGATCCAGCAGATAGCACCTGCTCAAGTGTGGAATAAAGCTTGTCTCAGAGCTAAGAGAACAATGGAATTAAAACAGTTATATTACATTATGTTATGTTATGTTATGTTATGTTATGTTATATATTATAATTATATCATAGGATATCGTATTATCACGTATCCACATACTCTCTCTCTCTCTCTCTCTTTCTCTCTCTCTCTCTCTCTCTCTCTCTCTCTCTATATATATATATATAGCAAACTTATAAATAAATCACTTATTAAATTCATTTTGGCTTGATGAATTAAAAAAAACATAATTAAACAAACAAACAAACCAGATCTACCAAGTTAAACAAAAAGTTGGGAGGGGCAGATATTTTTATCTACTCAAGTGCTTTTTAACTAAATGCTTTGGAATTCACCCAAGGTATTTTTATTATGTTTGCATTAACTTTATTGCTATTTAGTCTTTCTCCTGCACTTAGGCAGGTCTTCCAAGCCAGTTTAAAGAAATACAGACCCATTTGCAAAGGGGTTTTTGGCTGTGGGCCTTTGTGTAAGAGATTGTATTACAATCTAACTTCAAGAGGGAGAATACGTAGATTAATTGTTACTAGCATTGAACAAGCTTAGCATTATGATTTCCAGCCTTCCTTGAAGCATCCAGTGAAACCTTATCCCTGTTAACATCTCTGGTATTGAAATGATAACAATAGTAGTAGCTAGCCTTTTGTAGTACTCAAAGGTTTGCAAAGCACTTCACATGTTATCTTTGATTCTTATAACAGCTCAATGACACAGGGTCTTTTACAGAGGGGGAAACTGAGGCTGGGGAAGGTTAAATGTCTTGCTTCAGTTCACACAACTAGGAAGTGTCTGAGGCAGATTTCAGACTTAGTTCTTCCTGAATCTCCAAGTCTAGCACTCTATCCACCATGTCGCCCAGCAGGTAGATACCAAGGGCTGATCTGTATCATTCAGTGCTATATAATCAGCAAGAAATACTATATAATTGCTCAGTGAGGAACTTGAAATCAGAAGGCCTTAAATTTGATGTGACAGGCTAGCATTTAATTCAACAAACATCTATTTTCTGCCTTCTGTGTGCCAGGCTCTGTTCTAGGAGCTGGGCAGAAAGATGTAAAAGTCAGCTCATGACCTCAAGGGGCACAGACTTCAGAAATAATAACCAGTGGTTTATTGCTAATTATGGTCCTGAAATATCTGGAGCCCCAGCTTGCTCCTTGGGGAACTGGGTTAATATACTGAAGGTATTCTGTTCAATGCCATTAAATATACTAAGGGTAGATAATTGGCAATATATGTCTATACTATTATATATGATTGTATACTATTGGCTTCTTCCTTTCTAATAGACTGATGTCCTCCCTGTTCCCAGTAGGCTTCTCTGCAGCCTCTCTGGGGCTAGTGAGCTTTGATGTATCTCTTCTGCTCTTTGGGAGAATAGGCCTTTTTCTCCTCCTCTTCCTTCTCCTCTTCCTCCTCCTGTTCCTGTTCCTGTTCCTCCCCTTCTCTGCTCACCTCACACTAGGTTCTTAATATGGGATGCATGGTTAGATTTCAGGAGGCTTGTGAACTTGTATGGGAAAAATTATATATTTTAATTAACTTTTAGTTTCCTTCATAATTTTATGCATTTAAAAAGATTATTCTGAGAAAGGTTTCATAGGCTTCTCTGGACTGACAAATGGGTCTACAACACAAGAAAGATTAAGAACCCTAGGACTAGATGGAAGGGAGCATTTTGATGTTTCCAGTCTCTGGAGAGGGTGAATAGGAGAAATGGACACTGGAAACATATTCAACTTTGTTCTATTTTTCCTTTCATGAAAATATGCATCCAAAAATCATTGGCTAGGATCAGATGCTGGGCCCTAATTCCTGTAAGAATTTAATTCCATTGAACAATCATTTATCAAGCATTTACTAAGGGCAAGGGATCATGGCCCATGCCATTCTTGTGGTGGTAACAACTATTGCTGCTGCTGCTGCCTTTAGATGGCCCTGTATGTTCCCTTTTTCTAGAAAGGCAGATTTTCAAGTATTAAAAAAGACTGGCAAGGCAATTAGTACTTAACTAAGGTCTAGACTAAGGAATTGAGTCAAAAAATGTCCTGGAAAGGAGGGAGCTAATTAGAGCAAGGCAGTAGCACCTTGTTGTTGTTCAATCATTTCAGTCATGACCCCATTTGGGGTTTTCTTGGCAAAATTACTGGAGTGATTTTGCTATTTCCTTCTCCAGCTCATTTTGTAGATAAGGAAACAGAGGCAGACAGGATTAAGTGACTTGCCCAGGGTCACACAGCTACTAAGTGTCTGAGATCATATTTGAACTCAGGTCTTCCTTACTGTAGGCCCAGTCCACCTAGCGGCATCAACCAATCAATCCCTTATTTGAGTCCCTTCGAAATGATACCATTTCCCTGAGCTGCCCAGCTCCTAGGCTCCATGCAAAGATGGTAGGCTTGTATTATGGGCTTCTGTGTTCTCTCTCCCTACAGCACAGTGGCTGCCAGCATTAATGCCTTAGCAACAGTGACATTTGAGGATTTCGTCAAGAGCTACTTTCCTAACCTCTCCAACAAGCTGAGCACCTGGATCAGTAAAGGCTTATGTGGGTATAGTCTATGGGTCTCTTGTTCTGTACTCTCTCTTATCTTTTCCCTGGGTTCATTTTGAAGGCTTTGCATCTCTATGAAGGGGCTTAGAATATAGGATTACAGACAGACACAGGCACATACATATGAGTACACAGAGCTTTAAGAAGACCTGGAAAGCCTAGCCAATGAGAGACAGTGAGATGTAGTGGGAAGAGCATTCAGTGTGGAGTCAGGAGACTGGAGGACAGACCCCAAAAAGTCAAAGTCAATTCACTTCCCTGGGCCTCTGCTTCTTCACCTATAAAATGGGGGGAGCAGGGGTTGTATTATGTGGTCTCCTTCTATAGTATCCTCATCAGAGACTGGTAGCTGGGATGGATATTTAGGTAGAAACAGGATGGTTAGGGAGAAACTTAATCTAACCTCCTTTCTTCCCTCCATCTCATTATTTTACCTAAAATTGTAGGAATAGTATTTACATGGGGAATTATTTTTTTTTATCAAAAGTCTAATATCTCTATCATTTCTTCTAGCTTTAAATCCTGTGATCCTATGAAATAAATGTACCTCTGCCCTGCAATCACCAAAATGGTCATTTTACTGTATCAGGGCTCAGATAAATACCTTATATCGGTGAAGCCCTTCAATGTAACAAGTTTTCATTTAGACTCTACTTTGAGTAAGGCACTGTGCTAGGCTGCCATATTCAAATAGCTGTTTATTCGTATGTATTTATAGATCTACATATATGTGTATATATACATGCATGTGTATGTATACATACACATATATCTATTAATAAATGCCTCTAGGAATGTATTATATTCAGTTCCACAATGATTATCTAATCTGATCCTTGAAACAGCCCCATGAAGTAGGAATAATATCAAGTAATCAAAATATATTTATTAAGTGACCCCTGTGTGCCAGGCTCTGTGCTAAGATTTGGAGATGCAAATACAAAGAACAAAGCAATCCCTATTATCGATGAGTTTATATTCTATTGGGGGAGGCAATAAGTACATGTAAAAATATGTATACAGCATAAATTTAGTTAATAAATACATACATGCACACAAAGTAGTTAATTGGAAAGTATTATGGGAGGGAAGATTCCAGCAATTGGGGGGAGGGGTTCAGGATATGTATTATCCCTATGATGAAGATAAAGCAACTGACCAAGAGAAAGATAATTTGCCCAAGGCCACATGGTTTTGAGAGGCTGAGCCAGGTGTCAGGATGTTTTCTTTTTCTTTCTCTATCCACATTCAAAATGGTGGCTTCCCATGGAAATGGCATGGATATGTGTCTACTTGCTCTCTCTCTCTCTCTCCCTTTACTTATTCATTAAGTGTATGGTCAGAGAGAGAATGTCCATAAGTTTAATTCTCAAGAATCCACTCTGTCTGACACAGGGAAATGCTCCCTCTAGTCAAGACCCTCCTGAAACATTGGTAGCTTCAAGGCAGTTTTCCTAGGTTAGTCCAGCTCTCAATGAGATCCTTTCTGAAGCTGAGCATTCTAGGGAGTCTTGTTCATATCAGGATTCCTCAGGGAGCCAAGGCCCACAGCACTGATCCAAGTAACCATTCTCTCTTTTAGGTTTGTTATTTGGAGTTGTCTGTACCTCCATGGCAGTTGCTGCATCCCTCTTGGGAGGTATTGTACAGGTATTGTTTATGTGTGTTTTGAATTTAGGGGGAAGATATATGGAAGTTTTCTTGTTAATATGACTTCTTTATAGACATGTGTTTGGGAGAGCATGTACTGGATGGTTATACCATTTCTTAAGCAGTTTTAGAGACAGTGTTACCTAGTACAGTCCTGGGCTTGGAATCAGGGAGTTTAAACCAAATATCTGATATTTACTATGAACAGTTGTGTGAACAAATGTTAAGTAATTTAACCTCTTTGGGTCTTAGAATTTAGCTACCAAATCATTGGCAGCTGGTGACTACAGTTTTGCTGGTGGAAAGAGTTCAGATAATTGGAATCATTCTCCTCCCCTCTCGCCCTCAAGCCCCCAACCATTTTCGCCACAAAAGAATTCACATACTCTCCTTGCATTCATTCATTCATTCATTCATTCATTCATTCATTCATTCATTCATTCATTCATTTTCCAGCCAGTGGGTGTGGGTAGGTAATCCCAACTTGTGGTTTTATTGGTACAGGGAACTCCCCAGAGAGGAAATACCCCCTATCCATACAGATTGGCAATTGTTGAGCAGTTTATAATATTGAAGAGATTCAGTGAATGGGGCACTGAGAGTTTGAGTGACTTTCCCAGGGTTGTATAACCAGTACGTATCCGGGGCAGGAGTCCCACCCAAGTCTTCCTGAATCTGAGGTCAGCTCTTCTCTATACCATTCCACCATTCTGTATCCATATGTTGAAGATGCTATTCTTCAGGGCAAAATGCCAAAGAAGCTGGCATTGTAAATTCCTGGTTTAAATGAATTAGAAACAGATTTAAAGAACAATCAAGCTTCCCAATGATGGAATGCCCAATCTGGTCTGGGGCACACTGCTCACCTTGACATCATATTCAAATATGTCTAGTTCTCAGGAAGCATGAGAGCCCCCAGTGTGGATTTTGGTTTCATCTTAAAATTGCTCCTAGCTTTTACCCTCTGAGTGCATTGGAACTGGTTCTTTTAAGTACCTGTAAACAAGGAGTGCCCTACTCAGCATATTTGCCAAAGTGTTTCCATACTTGTCATCCATAATACCTAGTCCCAGGAGTACTGGATGGCAGAACTAGAAACTTAGTACTTTTTTTCTTTTTTTTTTGCTCTTTCCTACCTCTCAGTGCTGACTTTTTTTTATGGAAATTAAAGCATCCTCAGTCTTCTTGCCCTCTCTCTTGTTATGTCCAACTTTTCATGACACTGTGGACCATACTCTCCATAAGGTTTTCTTGGCAAAGGCACTAGAGTGATTTGTCATTTCCTTCTCTATCCCCTCTATTTACCCTCATTCACTTCTCTGACTAAAGATCAGGATAAGAATTGATGACCAAGGCTATCCAAGAAGGGAAAGGGTTGGCTCAGGTGTAATCAGTGCCCCTTTTCTGAGGTATTCAAGTTATCCCTTAGAGATAATAGTACTGGATGATGGTTGGACTAGAAAGCTTTCAAGGCTTCTTCTCATTGAGGCAGCTAGGTGGCATCATGGCTAGAGTATTGGACTTGGAGTCAGGAAGACCTCAGTTCAAATCTTGCCTCAGACCTTATGATCTGTTTGACTGTAGCCAAGTCACTCTGTAAAGTAGAGATAATAATAGCAGATCCCTTGCAGGGTTGTTAGAAGAATCTAGTGATGGATATTATGGGTCTTTGCAAACTTTGAAGCACTCCATAAATGTCAGCCATTGTATTATTCTAAGATTTAAAAGAAATTCTGTAGATGCTTCTATAAAAGATAAACCACAAATATAACAAAAGAATTTAAATCCTGCATGAATATTTTAAAGCTGGAACACTGGCCTCCCCTATTTCTCACAGGGTGGCCACTTTTTCTGGAATGATCAATTGGTGCTCCACCACATTGCTACAGTTAGTCTTTTTTCCACCAGGTATAGCAAACTGCTTTATCAACTTCCTGGATTCTCCCAGGTACAGTAAATTGGAAGCTAGTAAATTAGCTTCCCCTGCTACACAAAAACAAAGGCAGTTTTGAATTAATCCCATCAATCAGGAGGGGGAAAAATGCAAGGGTTGTCTTATTAAGAATAAGTTGGGAGGGTGCTAGGTGGCACAGTGAGTAAGAACGCTGACCCCAGAGTTGGGATGACTCAGGATTGGTTCTGGCCTCAGAAATTGAGCACCCACACATAAATAATGACTGGCCATGTAACCTTGAGCAAGTTACTTAACCCCAATTGCTTAAAAAAAAAAAGAAGAAGTTGTGGGAAATGTCATGTTAGCCTATAGTTTCTTAAAGCTATACTCGAGTTGTTTGTTTCTCTTAAAATGAACCCTGAACACAAGGGGATTTAATACCACATCTTGCTGGATGAGGATTCTCTACCTGGAAGGGACCTTTGGTCATCTTGTAGAATCATGAAGTCTGAAATGGAACAGAATCTCTATGTCTAAGATATAGCAGTAGAACCAGAATCACCTCTCCAACAGGTGCTTATCCAGCCTCTGTTTGAAGACATCTAATGATGGGGAGAATCCATGACCTCCAGAGGTGGAGGGTAGCTATTCATTCCACTTTGGATAGTTTTAACACTGAAGTTTTTCCTTATCTTAATCTGTCTCTATATAATTTCGAATGCATTGTTCTTAGATCTTTCCTATGTGTCTAGGAAGTTTAAATTAAATTCTGCTTCCCTATTATAGCCCCTCAAATACCTTGATAAAATGACCATTTCTTTTCTAAGCTTCCTCTTAGCCTAGTATCCCAATTCCTTGATCCTCATCCCAGAACATCTATAAAAAGAGAGTGGGTAATTGGACGAAAGGATCTCTAAGCTTTCTTCTACTTCTACATTCTGTGATCTTACACACTGATGAGAGAAACCTGTGAAGTTAGGCTCCTTTTCTACTCGAGGAATTGGGGTAGCCAACTAATCAGGGAAAGTTTTATGAAAGAGATGACTTTTAAGATTGGATTTCAACAGGCATAGATAGGGATGGGGAAAATATTCTAGACATGAGGAATAGTATGAGCAAACTGGAAAGTGAAATGGAAAAAAGGTGAGAAAATACATGAGGATAGGGGGTACGATGGAGGAGTACAGAATAAATGAACAAACTAAGCTAGGATCATTCCCTTTGCATTGATCCTTGGATGCCCAAGGATCCTGCCAGGACTAAGTTCAGATGGGACATGGTTACAGTGCCTTGTCTTTGTGCCCTTTCTTCTCCAGGCTTCCCTGAGCATCCATGGCATGTGTGGGGGACCCATGCTTGGCCTATTCACTTTGGGAGTTGTATTTCCTTTTGTCAACTGGAAGGTAGGAGATACTCATCACTTGTGAAATCTCTCTCCTTTGGCTGCTTCTCCTTATTTCCCTTTGCTTCAAGCATTATCTCATAGCTGAAAGGTACCTCTTTAGGACTAAGAGAGCATTTCCCTTAGGCAAAATATAAGAATCCCCTCCCCTTCTTTTTCCCCCTCCCCATTTCCTTAATCAAAACTGTTTAGGTTGAAGCTACAATTCTGTATAAAGAAAGTATGGGAATTCCAAATCTGTGTTGCAAATTCATTCCACAACTATTTATCTATGGTCACATATACTGAAGACATGGAAGCATCTTCCAAGTGCTCCAAAGCAAAAGAAAAAAGGGGGGGAGAAGAATAGGATAGGGGTGGAGGGAAGGAGAGAGATGAGAAGAAAAGAGAAGAGAGGGGAGGAGAGGAGAGGAGAGGAGAGGAGAGGAGAGGAGAGGAGAGGAGAGGAGAGGAGAGGAGAGGAGAGGAGAGGAGAGGAGAGGAGAGAAGAGGAGAGGAGAGGAGAGGGGGAGGAAGATAGAGAGGAGAGAACTAACAGCTGAGTAGAAAGATCTAGGAAAGTCTCGAAAGGGAAGTTATGTCATCTAGACATTCAACAAATCAAATAAAATAATCTACTGTGTAGGCACGGTGGTAATCCACTTTCCCCATGTGACAGATGAGGAAACTGAGGGGCAGAGTGGTTAAATCACAAAGACATTAAGTGAGAAAGTTGGGTTTTGAACCCAATAACGCAAGATCTCTTTAGGAATAGCAAGTAAACTATCATTCTATGTTGTCCAGCAACACAGAATTTTTTAAAGCATTGTTTCATAATCTTTTTATTCTGTGACAGGGATGAGTTCTGGCTCCTACTTTTAGTCAAATTATTCTACAAATTATAGATGTAAAGCTGTAAGGAACTTTGTGATCTAATTTAAGTTCCAAGGAATAAGTCCTTCCTCCCCTTCCCACCCCAAGCACTTCAGGTTGATTTAATACACTGTTGATCAAGGGCTAATGAATAACTCACTTTATTTGGACAGATAGAGCCAGGCTGGTGATGTTCCTTAGGCACAGAGTGGAGTAGCTTTTCTGGGTAGATGGCCAATAAGAGTCAAACAAATCCTTTCCAAGGCCCATAGGGGAGTAAAGATTGATCTAGTGAAGACTTGGTTTTTAAATTTTTAAAGGAATGCTCATTCTGTTTCTACAACTTTACCTTGATGGATGGTTCCATGTCTGGAATATTATTCCTCACCACCAACTTTGAGGAATCCCTAAATTTTAATCTTCTTGAAGGCAGGGCTTTAAGCTTCTTGTCTCTTTTGTACTGCAGGGCTTGGTGTATATAGTAGACACCACATCTTAGGTAGGCTATTTCATTCTCTAAAATTGATTGTTTACTTTCCCTCATGAAGTTATTTTGTATATGTTTTGTATTTATCTGTGTGAAGGTAACCTTTTCTGAGGGCTGGCACTTTTTCATTTTGTCATTGTAGTCAAGGTGACCAGTACAGTGTCTGGGATATAATAGCTACTTAATGTTTGATGAATTTCATTGAATTGGGTAGATCTGTGGCACCTGATAAGAGAGATGAGAACAACAGCTAACAATCAGATCTGGGGAATGAATCGTGGCATATGCAGCCTGTAGATGTGTCTTCCCTACGTTTGGAAGCTCTGTTCTTTAGGATTAGAGGAAATTTCGCCTTCTCAGGAGGAGATACAGCCATTCTAATAAGTTGGCATTTGCTACTCTTTTTACAGTTTAAGCCCAAGAAAGGACAGACTTTACCTGAGAATGTGGTGCTTTAAATGAAGAACAAATTGGTTTTTCAAGAAGATTGTTGTTTGGGTGATGGGGGAGATTAGGGAGATGAAATGGGAGGGAGTAAACTGTTTCCAGGGGATAGGACCAAGAATATAATCCAGCTCCCAGACTCATCAGTTTTTCAACAATATTCATTTTCATTCATTATGAATGGCTTTGCAGTGTCTAATTTCTTTTTCCTTCCTGAAGGGTGCCTTAGGGGGCCTCCTGATTGGAATCACCTTGTCGTTCTGGGTGGCTATTGGGGGGTTTGTGTTCCCTGCCCCAGCAGCCAAGACGCATCCTTTGGTTTTATCAACAGAATATTGTGTCCAACTGAACATGACAGAAACATTACCCACAACGGCTCCTTCAGCAATTGAGTACAGGTACATTTATAACAAAAAATGACTTTGGTGAATGCAGAAGTTTATTAAAACAAAGTGTATTTGTCAGTGCTGGGTTTGACCCACAGATATTTTCTTTACTCAGTGAAATATAAAAAAAGATCTTTAACTACATCTGGTGAATGCTGGACTTTGAGTGGGCCTGCCTGAGCCACCGACTTGGGCTGATCAGAGATACAATTGAGCTAGGAGAGGAGGCATTTTGGCTTTTGAAGGGGAAGAAAGAAGCCCCCTGGAGAAGGACATTACACCCAAGATCAAATTATTGTGTTGTCCCCCTCCTAGAGTCTTCCTTTCCTTCCCAACTTTGTGGGGCCACCTCCCTTGCCTTTCTTGTGCAGGCAATCTTGGTGTCTTAGGCACTGTGAGAGTCCTGCCTACCAAATGTTTTTGCTATAGGGAAAGCAAAACAAAACAAAACAAAACAAAACAAACAAAAAAACAAAAAAAAACAATGTACTTGCAGAGAAGGCGTATAGAGGGAAAGAAAGCATTGGATTTGGAATTGAGAGACCTGTGTTTGAATATAGCACTGCTACCTATTTCCTAACTAAAACTGGGCACATCACTTAACCTCATCTGTCCCTTCCACCTCTAAAGTCAAGAGGCCCTACTGGTCCCCTTTAAGAACAAAGGTTAAAGCAGAAGAGTTGGGAGTCAGGAAGATTTGTAACTTACCTGTAATTAATAGGAAAAGCAAAATGTACACTTATAAGTGACTACATAGAGAGAAATCTTGAAAAGAGGGCTTAGGCACCTAAGGGTCATGGGAGGAGTCAGAAAGGACTGTATGTAGAAGGTGCAACTTTCTCTGATATCTTAATATTAGGAATTCTAAGTGCCTGAGGAGAAGAAGGTCTGCATTTCAGGCATAAGGGGCAGCCTGTGCAAAGACTCAGAGAGTGGATGCTGTGTACATACAAGGAAGGAACAGTACATTCTGATCAGTGTGGCCAGAAGGCAAATATGATGAATGCATAATAAGCCTGGAAAGGCAAACTAGAGACATAATTGTGAAGGCTTTTGAATGTTAGAGAAGTTCATATTTTAACATACACACACACACAACACACACACACACAAATTGCATGGTCAGACCTTTGCTTTAGAAGTAGATGATTGGTACCTGTATAGATGGTACATTGGAAATGGGAGGGCCCAAAGAAGATGTAATTCCAATTACTCAGAAAAGAGATGATGAGGACCTGAATTAGAGTGGTCACCACATAAGATGTAAGTGAAAATAATGGGAGGGATAAGAAACCTTGAAGGTGGAGCTTACAATACTTGGAAATCAATTAGAAATGTAGAGAAAAGGTAAGTGAAGATGAGGATAGTTTTAGAATTGCCAGCTTGGGCAACTGGATAGATGGTGGGTGTCTTGACAGAAACAATAGCTTAAATAATCAAAGTTTGTTTTTTGCTGTTCTTCCATTTTCTTACCAGGGAGTAGACTCAATTTTGCCCTTTATAGTGAAGTAGCTAAATCTAGGCCCCAAGAGAAAGAAGAAAATAGGTAGAGGTATGATAAAGACAGACAGGACAATGTCTCGCCTAACTCAATGTCAGAGGACATTCCAAATTTAGCCCAAAGTATAAGTGATAACCCAATAAATTATGGAATCAGTAGGGCATTGTGGCCCAAAGGGCATCTAGTAACTTACCCAAGGTCCCCCAGCTAATAAAGAACTCAGACAGGCCTTGAGGTCTGGAAACCTAAGTCTCAAGTCCAGTATTCTTTCCACCATTCCATTCTGTCTCTTTTATTTTTTTCCACTTAATAGTATTGTATTTTTTTCTAATTACATGTGAAGATATGTCTCCTCCTTTAAAGGAAGATTCTGGCTTATCCTATCTTAAGCTCAGTTTCTTTCTTAGGGATATATCATAAGAGGTACTCTAGTTCATAAGAATCATGTTCTTGCTTCCTTCACCAAACTTCCAGATTCACAGCAAGAGATATGATTACTGGCTTTTTTTTTTGTCCCCCCAATCTCAGTATTCCATCTTGTGCCTTGGAACAAGCTGTGTTCACTACCTGAAATGCACTTCCTCCTGGCCTATTTCAAGATGCAAATCAAGTACTGTCTCCTTGGGAGTGCCTTTCCTCCCCAAATATTTTAGTATTTATTTGGTTGTTTACTTGTTTTATTCCCTAGGAGAATGTAAGCCCCTTGAGTAGAGGACAGGAAATGCTCTCCTCCCCCACTCCTAGTACCTAGGACAGAGATGTCTGTAAGACTGCAGTTTCTCAATTGAAAGGTTATCTATTCCAACCCTTTCATTTACATCAAGGATTCTTAACAGGGATTTTTTTTTTTTGTCTTGGACACCTTATCAGAATAATACTTTTTAATGGACAAAATAGCAAAATATATAATGTTACAATAGAAATATGATCATCAAAACTTTTAAGAGTTCATGTAAAAGATTCTTATTTTATAAAGAAACTGAGGACCCAAGAGATTAAGTGACTTGCCCAAGCTGGGATACAGACCCAGTTCCTATGACTACAAATCTAGCATCTTTTCACTACAATATAGTGCATGGAGTTGGGACTCATTAAAGGATTGATTGTCCAAAAAAAAAAAAAATCACTTGATCTTTAAAGGAAGACAGGCCAGATGAAAAATATTCCATGATGTGTATAGCTTAAGCCATTTAATGATTGGTAGAATGAGGCCTGCAAAGTTTCCATTCCTTAATATTTTAATTCCATTTACAGAAAAGGATTCTACATAATAAAATTATTATTTTAAATGTTCATGGACCCCAGATAAAAACTCTTCTACAACTCATACTTTTAAACAGCATACGCTACAAATTTCATGAAGATCTAACAAAATTCATCTTTACCACAGCCTTTGGCAGATCTCATAGCTGGGCAAATCAGACATCATGAATGATAGCTTTACAATAGGGACACTTGCTGGGCTTGCTTACTATTTGTCCTTCAGGGAGTGATGCCTTGATATGCAAGTGAATTGGATTTAAGTGAGGGAGTGTTGTGTAAAGTCACCAGCCTCACTTTCACCTCTGGAGCCATCTGAGTCCAATAACCAGATATAGATCAGAACAACTAGAGATGGCCCAGGATGCAGTGAGTATACTTGGTCTTTTCTAGCTAAGGTATTTAACAGGTGTCAGTTTGACTGAGGCAAAGTCTATTCAGTGATTAAGGCTTAATAAGAATTGAAGAAAAGAATGGCTTCTTTAAAAAAAAATAGACCTGGGAGGGGAAGACCCTCAGGGTTTCTGGCTAAGATAATAGAGATAAAAGACTCACTGAACCTCCCAGGGAAAATTGAAACCCATATAAGCATCACTAAAACATATTAGAAAGACAAGTGTAAATCATATTTCCATTTCTATATGGAAGTAAGACTAAATCCCCATTTGGTGAGTAACTGAATCACCTTCCCTGGATACCACATTAAAGAATAGCTCCTACAACTTATTGGTTGGGGAACTCTAATTCAAATCTGAGCACCACCACCTGTGGACTTCATTGTTCATTGCTAGCTTGTTGGTCAATATGTCTTTCCCCTCATTATATAATATTAAGCTAAAATGTCTGCTGCCTGTAGTGCTTATTACTGACAATCCCCATGAGTGCCTAGGGAGCTGATCAGGTCCCAGTGAAATAATTTTTCCTGAAATACTTCATTTATCAAGAAAAGTAGCTCAAATACAATTGAGACTTCTTAACTTCTGAAAAACTCACTTTTACCAGATGGAAAGTCAAACTGCTGTAGCTTGGCTTAGTTCTATCTGCAATTTATGTCTATAGACAGACCCAGTGCCCTGGAGAAGCTTCCAAGACACAGACCTACTGGTAAATCAGGGGTGGGCAATTTCATTCATCTCAATTTAATTCACAGAATAAGAGTAGAGAAGTATTATTTTGTTTGTAACTTCTTATTAAGTTATTATTATGTCCTATGGTATTGGGTTGGGCCCTGTGGAGAGATGTCAAAGGAACAGAATGGCTTCCTTTCAAGGAGAATGAACTTAGTTGGGGAGAGGATGTATGGCATGGTTTTAATAGTCCTGGATCAAGAGATTTGGTCTGCCCACTACTTCTTCATCTCAGAGTATCTGAGAGTGAAAAGGGGCAGTAGGAATCAGTTACTTCAACCTCTAGAATTATAATCAGGAGAGAACTCAGCTCCAATCTCAGCTGTGACATATTAACCACCTCACTAAATGTTGGTAAGACTCAGCTTTTGCATCCATAAAATGGGGATAATAATACTTCCAATGCCTAACTACTTCCCAGAGTTATTGTGAGGAAGACATTTCATATTTCTTAAAGCACTATTTAAATGGGAGTTGATGCCATTATTATTTATTTTTGTCCAGAGCTATGCCTGCTGTCTATAACTTACAGTTTTTGTTGCCAGGGTCACTGAAAGGTTAAGGGCATGTCAACTAGAATTTATCAAGCACCTACTATATGCCAGATACTATATTAAGTGCTGGGGATATGAAGGATAACGACCCTCCCCCCCCCACAAAAAAAAAAAAAACATAGCAGTCCAAGGAACTCATAATCTAAAGGAAGAAGACACAGAAACAAGTATGTACCAAAAAGTTCAATGCCAGAGATATTGGAGGTAGAGTCAGAGACAAGGTACTAAGATCAAGGAGGAATGGGAAACACTTTTTGCAGAAGGTGAGAGTTTTAGGCAGCTAGTGAAACTGTTGTGTGTTAACAAGGAGACCATTGCTATTAGGTCATGATCCATAGGGCTAAGTAATGAATGGAAAGACTAGAAAGGAGAGAGGTTATAAAAGGCAAACAGAGGAGTTTGAATTTGATCCTAGAGGTGACAGAGACCCACAGAGGGCTGACATGGTCAGTCCTGCACTTTAGGAAGATCAATTTTACAGCTGAGTGGAGAATGGAGTAGGGAATGGAGTGGAGAATAGAGTGGAGAATGAAGTGGAGAATAGAATGGAGAATGGGGTAGAGAATGGAGTAGATAACCTGAAGCAGGGATATTATTATTATTATTCCATTATTATGGAAATAATCTAGATCTTCCTGATTCTAAGTCCTCTATCCAATGTAATATGAATGTAGTATTGGTCTATACTTCTACTCTCTCTCTACACACACACACACACACACACACACACACACACACACACACACACACACCTTTTTTAGCCATAAAATGGGGACAATAATACTTCTAATACCTAACTACCTCCAAGAGATATTGTGAAGAAGACATTTCATATTCCTTAAAGCACACGCACATGTGTGTAGTTGCTTCAGTCACAGAAAGGGTAAGATGTTTCCAAGTGATGACCCCAGTATGGGGTCAAAGGTGGGACTTCAGTACATTAGATTGTGATCTCCTTGAGGGCAGGAACTTTTTTTAAACCTCTTTTTCTATGCCTAGCCCTTTGTAAATAGTAAACACTTAACTAATGCCTATTGAATTGAAAGTACAGGACTTCCCAACTCTATCCAATACAGAGAGAAAGAAATATGGTTTAATGAATACATAGCTAGAAAACTTGGGTTCAAGTCCTGACTGATCCTGATCCATACTGGCATTGTGAACCTTGAAAAGTCATTTAACTTGTCAGTGCACCAACTCAAAAATGAGTTTCAGAGAATGTGTCCAGTTGTAGTGGGAGAAGAAATTTCCTTATCAGAGAGTTCTCTTTACCAATGTATCACTGATCCAGTGCCTATCCCTCTGTATGTGTCTATTATTATTATAGATAAAGAGATAACCTGTCCAGAAACACCCATCAGGGGTAAAGTCAAGAGCAAAACTCTTCAATGACACCATGTTGTGTCCACTTCCCATTTCTGCTATTGTTGCGCAGTTGTTTCAGTTGTGTCCAACTCTTTGTGAGCCCATTTGGGGTTTTCTTGGCAAAGATACTGGAGGGGTTTGCCATTTCTTTCTCTGCCTTATTTTACAGAGGAGGAAACTGAGACAAACAGGGTTAAATGACTTGTCCAGGGACACACAGCTAGTAAGTGTTTGAGGCTGTATTTGAACTCATGAAGATGAACCTTCCTGACTCCAGATCTGTCATTCCACTGCACTGTCTACCTCCCCAAATCATATAGCCATGGTCAGGTAGGTGAAGTCATGGAGTAAGAAAGGCCTGGGTTTTGGGATCCTGCCTCAGATACTTATTAGTCATATAATTCTTAACCTCTGTCTCAGTTTCCTCAGTTTCCACTTGGAACCTATAAAGTGAAGATAATAGCTCCTAGCTCTAGGAGTTGTGATGATCAATGAAAAAAGATATGTAAAGTACTCTGCAAACTTATAAACTTATAAATGGTAGCTATCTTTACATTAGACATCATGAGATCATGTTTGTGAAGGACTATATCAAATCTCCTATTCATTTTAGCACTTTCTGGGTTATTGTTTCCTTATTTTTAAAATGGAGAGAGTAACAGTCTAGTGCTCTCTACCTAACTCTCAGGGGTATTGTGAGTAACATATAATAAATGGAGGAGAGAGCCAAGCTGTTAGTAAGAAGTGCTAAGATTGATACACTTGAAACAACTCACCAGACTGAAGACCATCAAAGGCCCCATGTTTGGCTTGGCTGCTTGGTAAGATGCCCTGGGAGCCAGCAGCAGGCCCCATGGAGCTTGGGCTCTTTGAGTTTCACCTTTGCCAAGTGGCTTCTGCTCTTCAGAAGCCAAGACCAGACCAATGAGTACTTCTCTATCTGTATTTTCACAGACCAGCCCTGGCTGAGAATTGGTACTCACTCTCCTACCTTTACTACAGTGCTGTGGGGTGTGTGGGATGCATCCTTGCTGGTTTCCTTATCAGCTTCATAACAGGTTGGTACCATGAACTGAATATTTGGGGTCCCAATCAAAATCAGTTCTAGTTCTGGCTGAGTTGACCTTGTACATAGTGGTCAAAAGGTGCCAAGCAGCCCCTCTGATCCCTTCCCTAACTGACTCTGAAAAGCCCACTTTATTCTCTTTGGGATATAGCACTGAAGTCCCTTTCTAGGTGGTTTAATAGATTGGACTCAGAAACAGAAAAACCTGGGTTGGGTTCCATTGTCTCAGACACTTGCTAGCTTAGTGCGGGCAAGTCACTTAACTAGTCTCAGTTTCCTCATCTTTCAAATGGGAATAATAATAACACCTTCCTCAAGGGTTAAGGTTAAAATAAAATGATATAAAGCACACTACCAACCTTAAAATGGTATATAAATGTTAGCTATTATAATGCAGGTAGGGCCATGAATTTAGAGACCACCTCATTCAACCTAACAGCTGAAGAAACTGAGGCCTAGAAATTTTAAGTGATATACCCAAGATTATATAGGTAGTAAATGAGAGGAGCTAGTATTTGACTCCTGGTCCCCTAATACTAGATCCTCTGCTTTTCCCATTACACCATGATAATTTTATCAACCATTAGCAACTACATTTGAATTAGTTAATGTGTCAATCGCCTTGTATGTCCCCAAAGGAATGGGAAGTAAGATAAATAGATTTGACTATGGAATGAGGGTCAGAAAATTCTGAAGAAACAGATGGGGTGGTATGACGGCAGGGCGAGGACCTTCATTTCAAAGAGGACCAAAGAGATCACAGATATCAATTTTGACTTTCAAGTGAATTAGATTTAAGTGAGGCAGAGCTGCACAAAGCCATTAGCCTTGCTCTCTCTTATAGAATCATGGAAGTCTAGTAGCAAGACAAAAGTCAAAATGACTGACAATGACTAATATATACAGGGAGAAGGGTTCAGAGGAAGCCTTGGCCGAGACCATCTGCATTCACCATTTTGTCAATATCTGATGATAATGACAACATTCCGGATATAAGAGACTGGACTAAGAAATATAGGAATCTCTTAAAATCGGGGGTTCTTAACCTTAGAATCATGAACTTGTTTTTTGGGTGTTTTGATAACTATTTCAATATAATTGATTTCCTTTATAATCATATATATTTTACACACTTAAAAACAATATTCAGAAAAGGGGTCTATAGGCTTTACCAGACTACCAAAAGAAACCATGATACAGGAAAAGTAAATAACTTTTTTCTGTAAGAAAAGGGATTGTGTGAAGCACCCTCCTTTTTTAGCATATTAAAGGTTGCTGATCAAATGTACCTTTATTTGACTAATTGTATGAGTCAAGAGTTTATGTGATTCATGGAGGCTGTTTGTGGTCAGATTAATTATTGATTTAGACTTATCCAGGTTAACATCTAACATGCTTGGATAGGGCCTATTTCTCAAGTAGTTTGTTTTGTTTTGGTAAGTATGATAGACACAGTACCAAAGATCCTCTCAAGCATGCCTGGTTTGGGAATTATAGTATTAGGGCTGGAAAGACCCTTCAGATCTATCTACTTCTTTTACAGAAGAAGGAGATTCCCAGAGAGGGCAAGTAGCTTGTCCAAGGTCACCTACTGTATTTGTGTTAGAGTGGAAAATAACACCTGGGTTTCCTGTCCATTATGCCAGGCCATAAATACTATTGGGAAATATTTCACAGGTCCAAAGAAAGGCAAAGATATTCAACCACAATTGATTCGACCAGTTGGGAATCTGTTTTGCTTTTGGTCTAAGAAATACAAGACGTTATGCTGGTGTGGAGTTCAGCATGACAGTGAGACAGTTCTTGTGAGTTGGCTTTTCATTACTATAAAGTCCACCACCTATCTCAAGGTTATCTTTTCAGTGGAGGGAATTGGAAGAATTCACAAGGGCAGCTGGGGAAGAGTCAATCCAGTATACAAACATCCGTTCCTTCCTGGAGTGATGTGTTAGTTCACCCTTTAGCTTCTGCAAAGTCAAGCATAGGACTAAGAGAGGAAAATTCCAGGAGAAAAGCAGGTGCTAATCCAAGGGTGTTTTCAACAAACACATAATAAAGATGCAGCCCACACTGGAAGAGAAGGGTCTGAAGGACTAAAATATAGAAATGTGATTTTCATCTCTGAGAGAAATTCCTGGTACTAGCAAGGGCTGTCCATTGTACACATTAACTATAGAGATATACTTATTTGTTGATTTCAGTTCAAATTTACTCCAAAATTTCCCCAATCTTTTCTTTTATCCCATGGCTATCCCAAAGTCCTTAATGAGAATTAATTGGTTCTGCCATATAGTCAAGGCCCTAAGTTTTCAAGGGGGAATTTTTTCCACCCCTTACGTTGTGGCCTCCACAGAAGCAGTCTTCTGGGGTCTTATGGTCTCCTGGGTTTATGGAGCTTCTAGTTCTAAATGCCATCCCTTTTCTATGTGCCAGAATGCTTAATTACTGCTTTAGGGAGAAACCATGATATTTTCCTTCCATTTTTCTTAGGACAATCTTGAAAACGACACTGCCTGGAAACAAGGATCTGAATGTGCCCTGCAGAATGGACTGAAAGACAGTCAGGACCATCTCCCTGGCTATAACCCTGATGAGAAAAGTTATACTAATCAGGCTGCTGAAAAAGCCACCCATTTATAGGGACTAAAGTCTGTCTCCCATCCCATTGCTTGTTTCTTCATTGCCACCCGCAACACAGACACAGAGATAAAAACATGCCTATATATCTGTAGAGATAGCCCACTCCTCTTTAAAACTACCAATCTTGGGGCAGGCTAGAGATGGAGCACTAGCCCTGGAGTTAGGAGGACCTGAGTTCAAAGCTGGCTTCAGACACTTGACACTTACCCTAGGCAAATCACTTAACTCCAATTACCTCAAAAACAAACAAAAATCTACCAGTCTTACTTTTAGGATTCTAGTTGGTTGGTAGAAAAGTGTGGCAATGCTTCAGAGCAGTACACATTTCAAATACATATTTAAGTTTATTTAAGAATATAAACTATGTACATAGGAGACGCTCTCCCGAGCATTCTGTGCTTTAGAAGCTACCTTTTTCTGTATCTGCCACTCCCTTCATGATCACACATCAATTAGAGTTGGTTTCAGGCTCATCAGAATCCTCAAAATTGGAAAGGAACTTAAAGGCATCTTGCCCACGCTTGTGAGAAAATCCCTGACTATCAGGCACCAAGACTCAGCTTTGAAGAATTCCAGTAAGAGAGAACTCACTCTTCCATGAGGCAGCCCATTCCATTATCAGACAATTGCTAGTAATCCTTCCTTAATAGTAAGATAAAACCTGTCCCATTAATTGAGTGTTACCTCCACATGATGGCATGGCACATGCTGTGGGAAGGGGGTGCTGGATCTGGAGTTAGAGGATGGGTCCAAACCCTGACTCTACGACTTAACACCTGTGTGACTTCAAGCAAGTCTTTTAACCTCTCTAGGCCTTGGTTTCTTCATTTGTAAAGATGAGGGGATCAGTATAGAGAGTTATTAAGGTCTTTCCAAACTCTAAGGCAATGAGGCCATCACATCCCTTCCCATATTTTAAGCCTAGAATCATCTCTACTCCTAAGATATTTCTTCCCCAAAGTACACTATTCCCAATTTTTTACTACACAATAAGTTAGAATCCATCTCCTTAATATGATATTTACATATATACCTTCTGGATCACTAAAGATGGAGGTGTGTGGTGTGTGTGTGTGTGTGTGTGTGTGTGTGTGTGATTTTATAATGAACTAGGGTTAAAACACTCAGAGCCACTGACCACTATTATGAGCCCTTTAACTCCCTTCTCTTCATTTCTATGCCCTTTGTCATGGTCATGTCAACTGAAGGTCGGGGATCAAGTATGAGGGGAATATGGAGAAAAGCTACACACTGTTTTCTTAGTCTAGACATCTGGGAGAGGTGAAGATGATGGGGAGGAAAGTGGAGAAGTATGTTTGAATATGGCAAATGCTTTTCTATAGAAAATGAATGTTACCACTAACATCAACCTAAGAGATGATCTAATCCAGGGGTAGGGAACCTGCAGCCTCAGGGCCACATGTGGCCCATGAATACTGGGCCTAGAGCTAGAACCTAGGTCTCAGGACACCAAATTAGGCACCCTTCCCTCCATAATATGGGAATCAAACTGGGGTGGCTGGCTAGGTGGTACAGATACTTAACACTTTCTAGCTGTGTGACCTTAGGCAAGTCACTGAACCCCAATTGCCCTGCCCTTTCCCCTCCAAAAAGCAAAAAAAAAAAAAAAAAAGGCAAAAAAAAGTCAAACTAGTGTAATCTGCACCAGATTAAAATGTAATCGGGAAATGTTTAATAAAAATAAATATAAATACAATACAACAAAGATAATATTAATTTGTGGTTTTCTAAGCCAATATGCAGCAGGCAGAGGTTTCTATTATAGTTTAACATCACTTCTCAACACCATGGTATCTTCTACTCTCTATCAAGCTACTATGAAACATTGCTTTCTGACCTCAGAAATCATATTTTATTAAAGAGGGAGATTAAATGGATCAAGCCTACTTGTATGACAGAGTTTTGGAAAACTATGGGTAAAGAGATGGGCAAGGAGTCAACCCATTGTTCCTCCTGGCTATTAACTAGCCCCCAAAGTTATGTATGCCCACATTCCACCTTCTGTTCTCACTACTGGAGTCAAGCTATGCCTGGGTATGACCAAAGGCAAAGATATTAAGACTTGACCCATAGAAAGGCATGTGTTTGAATCCCACAAACATTCAGTAAGAAGTGAAGTACTAATAACTGGAGGACATAAAAGGATGAAGTAAAACTGCCCCTGCCTCCATGGAGCTCAGAATCTAATTGAGGGATAGGATAGATATTCAGATAACTGAAATATAAAATTATGAATGGTAAATGCAAAATAAGAGAATGTATCAGGTGTTTTGGGAAATGTAGTGGTGGAGAAAGGACGGTTCCTGAATGGAACATCAAGTATGGCTTTGTGGGAGAGATGGCATTTAAGCAAGACCTTAAAGAATGGCACAAGTGGGGGCAAGGGAAGTCATTCCAGATATATAAGGATGGTGTCCATAAAGAAATGATTGCACAGAACATGTACAGGGCACTTTCTCAGGAGAATGCAGTTAGCAAATATCACATCAGGCCTATCTAATTCCAAGTCAAATCTTCTATTCACTTGGAAAGGCAAACTAGGTCACCTTTTGCCTCATTTCTTACTGAGCCTTTATGGAATGGGTGCTGCCTCAGATAAACTGAGACTTGGGAAAGACCTTAGCTTAAAAAGGCCAAAGTTTTGGCCTTTTTATATACTATATGAATATGTGCATATATATGTATACATAATATATATGTATACACTATGTATAATATACATATACACTATATATATGTATGTATATGTAATAAATACTATTGCTATATCTCACTGTATCAAGGGCCATCACCAGTGCTCCTGACCTATGTCCCTATGTCTTGTCACTGAACTCAAATGACTCTAGAGGTGTGAGGCTGATGACTTTACACAGCCCTGCCTCACTTAAATCTAATTCACTTGCAAGTCAAAACATTGCCCTCCTGATAACATTGATCTTCTTTGAGGTGGTTATGGGGGAGTGCATGGAGTTTTCCTGCTTCTGTGCTGCCATCTTGGCTCAGCCCCCATCATTGGTCCTCTTTGAGAATGATGGACTAAGCAGTAGCACTAGGCCATTGACTAGGAGGACCAAGATAAGTAGAAGTCTAAATGTCAACGGAGATCAAGACAGATTTACACAGGTCAAGAAATGAGTGGCTTGAGACCAAAGACATAAAAAAGGTTAATATTTGAAAAACATTTTCAGAACTCAAAGCAGCCAGTCTAGAAAAGCTGTATTATGTAATTTATAACTGGAAGAGACCTCGGGGATCATCTAGTCCAACATTTTCATTCTATATGTAACAGAGGACTGGGCTCTCATTGTCCAATCTCAAGCCTGCATTACATACAGATGAGGAAACTGAGGCCCTGATATCAAGTGACTTGATTTGCTTAAGGCTGCCCAGGTAGCTGAGACAAAATTTGAAGCCATGCCTTCTGGTTCTCAGTCCATTGTGCTTCCTAATAAATCAGGCTGGTTCAGGAAGCACGGGGTCAGCTCATGTGGAAGGAGGAATCTGGTTTGGGGACTCAAGGCCAGTGAGATTCCTATGATGCTGAGTTTTTTTAATACATTGTTCTGACAAATAAAACACCCAAGGAAACTTGATCCAAGGGAAAGGGGGCCCTTTCTTCGCTTCTGTACTTTCCAACCATGTCATTTCTGGCTCCACATCTGCCTGGGTGAGGAATGCACCTGACCTTGTAATAAGAGCTTCTGTTGGAGGTTTAAATACCAAGGAAAAGAGTCTGGGATAGAGTTGAGCTTAAAGGACAGGTGTGGGTTAATTTCATATCATATCTCTGATTGTCTAAAATCAAATTCGTGCAGTAATGGGATAAATTTGGAGTCAGGAGGAGTTGAGTTCAAATTTCACCTCGATTCAACACAATTGTGTTACCCTGGAAAAAATCAGCCTCAGTTTTCTCCTCTGGAAAAGGAGATGGAATAACACTTAGGATGTTGTTGTGGCGACCAAAAGTGTTAAGAAAAATAAAGCACTTTGCAAACCCTAATGTACTATGTAACAACAACTACTACTACTGCTACTAATAGTACTTCTGCCGCTGTTACTTCTACTGCTGTTGCTACTACTCTTCTGGTGCTGTTGCTGTTACTGCTGCTGCTACTGCTAGTATTACTGCCACTGCTACATAATAATATTAATATTGAATACTGCTATTATTATTACTACTCTTCCTACCACCACCACCACTGTTATTATTATTTTAAAGGATAAAGAAAAAAAAGCCTTGTGCATGGAGATCTTATATCTTATAATAGGGAAGGAGGAAGATGAGAAAGAAGAACACAGCATGAGTAGAGAAAGGGGAGGAAAGAGAGTCTGGATCTTGGAAAGACAGAGAAAAAGATGAGGGAAAGTCAGCAAAGGGGAGTTTATTCTTTAAACAAATGTCCCCGTGCAAGGTTGTGCTGGTTTGAGGACGTAGCAATCTATTTCTTGTTACAGAAAGGGGCAGTTGTTTTCCAACCTACTCAGCAATAATCAGGTGCTCCATTGAATATGAGCTGAGTTTAATTATAGAAACAATGATGAAGATAACAGTAATTCAACAGCCTTGTCTAAAAGAGACATAAAGAAGATATTAATAACCAGACAGCCACTAGTTACAAGGAATGATAACATAACTTATTGGCTAGCAGCTACATTAACACCCCTAAGGATAAATAAATTGTATCAAATGGAGACTTTATAGGCCACTGAGATAAATCCAGGATAATATGGGTCTAAGGAATATAGGGAGATTGAAGTTTTACACAATATTAAAGGGGCAGGGGAGGTGCCAATGTCTTTTCTATCATTAATTGGGCTTACCATGGGCTTACCATGAGGGTAAGCTAGGTCTAGGGGTCAAGAAGCCATCTTGGAATTGAATTAGGAGCTTTCCCCAATGGCATTTTTTGTTCCTTGTGTCTTCAATTAGAGGGAGAATATTTTGTTATTTAAAAAAATGATAGGCTTGGTGTTGGGCCATGAATATTTAGGAGATGGAGTGAGAGTGGGGGTATAGCAATATGATGAAGATCATCTGGAAGTATGGCCCAGGGGACTCTAATTATGTGAAATCTGCCATAGCGCTGCCTTTAGCTAACGGTTTCTTAATTTAATAACAATAATGTCATCCTTCAGAAGTTGAAGAGTCCAACTATGAGGAAATTCTATCCTGGACCTGATTCTCATCTCTTCCTCAGTCCTCCCAATAAGAGAGAGAGAGAGAGAGAGAGAGAGAGAGAGAGAGAGAGAGAGAGAGAGAGAGAGAGGACATTGTTGCTGGAATGAAAATAATAGAAACATTGATGGGGTTAGGGGGTCCTAGAGTGGCCACTCCATTTTAAAACTTATCATAGGAAAGAAACAGAAAATCAGGAATAGTTTGGCCATAAATAGTGGGAAAGCAGGTTTCAAAGAGGATAAAAGTAAGAACTAATGACAATGGATATGTGACCTAGATATAAAGGGATAAATCAAAAGAAAATTAGAAGAACATAGAACATATTACTTAGCAGACTTATGGAAAGGAGAACAATTTATGAATAAACAAGAGAAAGCATTGTGAGGTATAATATGGATAATTTTGATTATGTTAAATTAAAAGGTTTTTATACAAATAAAACCAATGTAGCCAAGATTAGAAGGAAAATAAAAATTTGAGGGAAATAATTTTTATAGATAAATGCCTCATTTCTCAAATATATAAAGAATTTTGTCAAATTTATAAGAACACAAGTCACTCCCCAATGGATAAATGGTCAAAGGATATATGAACCAGCCAGTTTTTAATGAAGAAATCAAAACTACATATAATCATAGAAAAATTCTTTAAATCATTATTGATTAGAGAAATGCAAATGTAAAAACTTTGAGATATGATATTATACCCATCAGGTCAGCTAAAATGATAGGTGTCCTTTAATTGGAGAATGGCTGAACAAGTTGTGGTGTATAATTGTAGTGGAACATTACTGTAGTATAAGAAATGATGAGATGGTTGATTTTAGAAAAACATGGAAAGATTTCCATGAAATGATAGAAAGTGAAATGAGCAGTACCAATAAAACACTATGTATAATAACAGAAATATTGTCCTAAGAACAACTTTGAATGACTAATTCATCTTGAGTATCATAAATACTCAAACCAAATACAAAGGACCAAAGAAAGATACTATCTACTTCCAGAGAAAAAACTGATAAATAGAAGTAGACATATTATGGTTTTACATATACACATATAATACATACTATATACATACATATTTAGCATATATATACATATGTGTGTGTGTGTATTTAATTTTATCCTTCTCTAGTGAAGGGCGGAGAGAGAGGGAGAAAAAAATAAAAAGTACATAGGAGAATACAATAGACACAAAGCAATAAAAATCAGATAAAAGAACAAAAGAATACTAAGAAGGGGTGACTAGGTGGCGCAGTGAATAGAGTGCCGGCCCTGGAGTCAGAAGGACCTGAGTTCGGTTCTGGCCTCAGACACTTAACACACACAAAACAAAAAAACCTAGCCGTGTGACCTTGGGCAAGTTACTGAACTCCAATTGCCCTCCAAAAAGCAAACAACAACAACAACAACAAAAAAGAAAACTAAGAAGCACAGAAAATCTGGGTAGCTTTGAAAACAATGTGTAGTATTTATTACATAGTTCTTTTTAAAATTTTACTAAAAACCTGAAATGAAAATTTATGATTTTATATTGAAGGCTCTCTTTTATGTTATGCTGTGTAAATGGAAATGCTCTTTTTAAAATCTTTTTTATGTGAATTCAAAATCATCAACAACAACAAAAGGATCACAGAGGACCAAAGATACCCTGAAATATCTCAGAGAGGGAAATGTCATTGTCAAAAAAAGAAAGTGAAGGGAGCTAAGACACTGTAACCCTGTGAGTTGGGCTTCAATTCCTGGCAAAATTCTAGAAGGTATTATTAATGGGATAGTTATTAA
The DNA here is from genome assembly GCA_011680675.1 of Gymnobelideus leadbeateri. NCBI lineage: Eukaryota > Metazoa > Chordata > Mammalia > Diprotodontia > Petauridae > Gymnobelideus > Gymnobelideus leadbeateri. The sequence continues at coordinate 107,598 of WOXC01003666.1, read as the reverse complement.
TATCTAGAAGGCAACAGATATGGCAACAAACATTTATTAAGCATTTATTATCTGCCAGGTACTATGCTAAGTGCTGGGGATCCAAATATGAGCAAAAAGAAAAACAATTCTTTGCCCTTAAAGAGCTTACACGCTAATGGGGAAAGGCAATTCATAAAAAGAGTGAGAGAATGGAGGGAAAGATGGAGGCATTTGAAGGAGGAGAGGTGGTTTTTAAGTCTAAAACGTTAGGGGCTTAACAGGGAGGGAATGAAGATGAGCTGGCTTGGGTACTTCCAGAAAATGGAGGCGGCCCCAGGATGACCTTATCAACTGAGTGATCACAGGGAAGAAATACGACTTCATCAAACCAAGAGGTCATGTTCAATCTTTGCCCCAAAGGACAGATGACGAAACACACCTCCCTCTTTATCTTGATGAGGTAGCTTGACTAGGTGATACAGGGGACCAGCATTTGGTCAGGATAATATGAAGGCAAATACAGCCCCTGAAACTTATAAGCTGTATGACCTTAGGCAAGTCACTTTACATCTGACTTCCCTAGTTTCCTCATCTGTAAAATGGAGATAATAATAGCACATACCTCCTAGGGTTAAAATGAGGAAAAATGTGCTCATCTTTGTAAATTGCTTCACAAACCTTAAAGCATTATATATGTGTTTTTACCTATTATTACAAAGACATTAGAGATTCTGGGTATGGAACACGGCATGTACTGTCAGACAGATATGACATTCAGTTAAGATTTAACTGAATTGTTTTTCTTTGATATAAGAGAGTTCCATTTTGAAGGCCAATAGGAAATCATGAAAACATCATAGCATTATAAAGCAAAAAGCATCAATAAAATGTATTTTAAGGGAAGACAAAAAGAACCATGTATGTCATACTAACCTCATGCCTTTCCTCTGTAGACCTTCCGTTCTCCTCTACCCTTCTCCTGTTTTATGGAAATGGTTATAATAGTATTACTGTTGTTCTTCAGTCATTTTTCAATCATATCTCAATCACTGTGATTCCATTTGGGGTTCTCTGGGCAGAGATACGGAAGTGATTTGCCATTTCCTTCTTCAGCTCATTTTAAAGATGAGGAAACTGAGGCAAACAGGGTTAAAAGGGTCATACAGCTAGCAAATATCCAAGGTTGGTTTTGAACTCAGGAAGATGAGTCTTTCTGACTCCAGCCTCTGAACTCCATGTACTGCATTACACCTAGTTGCCCTCATTACACTACTGGACTAAATCAAATAAGGTAGAATTTTAAGAGGCTGTCAAGTTTCATCCTTAGGTCAAAAAATCAGCATCTCAAGCACAAGATAAGAAAGATCTACTTGACTAGAAAGCAGTTTATTTGAAAAAGATCTGAGGGCATTAGTGGACTCAATATAACATAGCTCAACATAACTCAACAGTGTGATATGACATCCAAGAAAAGCTAATAAGCTGTGAGACAGTTTTGAGAGGCAGAGCATCTAAAATTAGGGACTAATACTCCCACAATATATTGTCACATTCAAATCACAACTTAAGAGTACTTGAGTTTGTTCTGTGTATTACATTTGAACAGAGTGTTCAGAAAAAGGCCACCAGAATGAGGAATGACCTCAAATTCTTTCCATATGAGAAAAGGTTGAAGGGACTGGAAATGTTTATCCTGGATAAGACATTACTTATGGAGAAAATACTAGTTTGTTCACGTGTTTGAAGGGCTGTTGATATGGAAGAACAACCAGACTAATTCTGCTTGGCCCTAGAGGGCAGGGGTAGAAAGAATAGGTAAACACTGAGAAGAGGTAGGACTAGGGGGAGAAACAAATTTTCTAACAATTAGACTCATTGAAAAGTGAAATAAGCTACATAGGGGTGTAATGGGTTACCCCTCACTGCATATCTTCAAGCAAAGGCTGGATGACAATGGCTTAGATGTGATGTAGGCAGGATTCTTGTTCAATTACAGTTGGAAGGAGATACCTTCTGGGATCCCTTATTGATCTGAAATTCTGTAATTGCTATGGACATGTATTTCAAAAAGTGCTTATGTAGAAAAAAGGATTTGATCTTCTGCTTGGCCCCAGAGGAAAGAAATGGGAACAGAATAAAATTTACAGAATGAAAAATCTAACCTAGATACAAGGAAATTCTTCCTGACTATTAAAGTTATGTCATAGTAGAATGGACTGCCATAAGGAACAGTGGGGTTTTAAGCACTAAGCAAAAGCTGGATGAGTACATATTTTGACTATCTGTTGAGGTACAGATTGGATTTTATCTTGGAAATTCTTCCCATTTAGAGTTCTGCTATTTTTCCCTTCCAGGTTAACTATTCCAAAGATAGTTTCACTAAGTCAGTCTTTCCCAAACAATTCATTTAAAGGTTTCTTCTCTCTTCTTCTTTAATTCTTATTCCCATCCATATAATCCACCTTCTTTCTACAAATCATTGGAACACAACCCAAGTTCTCCTTTTTGTCAACGACAAGTGAGCTAATATCTAGGAAAGGTTGATATCCCATCCCTGCATTAACCAAGCCCCACATGTCTATAATGTTTTATAGTCAATAAAGCATTTTATTCATAGTAATACTGCAAATATTTACCTCACATTTTCCAGATGAGAATGATAAGGCTCTGTGATGTCCAGTGACTTATCCAAGGTCACTTTAGTGCTGGTTTTTATTCCACACATTCAGGTCTGACATTCTGTTCATTATACTACACAGCATCTCATTTGAGCATTTTCAATGATGATTCATGACAAGTCATAGCCATTGTTCCTTTGATGGACTTCACATTTGGACAATTTTATATTAAAGTAGCTTTCAAGCATATTCATGAGTGAGGCTTAAACAAAGGAAGAAAGTTAGAAAGAACTGGGGGTGGTTAGCCTCAAGAAGAGAACATTGGGATAGTAGCAGAAAGTAGAGATCTCTATCTTTAATTGTCTGTGTAAGAGGAATGAAACTTGTCCTTCTTGGGCCAAGAGGCAGAGGTAGGAACAGAGAATAAAAGTTACCGAGGAAGAAGTTTTGGGGCCAACATAAGGAAAAAATAAGAGCTGTTTAATTTTTAAAAAATTTTAAATATTTGTTTGTTTATCAAATGCTTTATTAACTTTGGATTTACATCATTCATTTCCACAGTTTTTGAGTTACAAATTTTCACCCCATTTTTCCCCTACCCATACCCTCAAAATAGAGGTCCCACTGGATAACCCCTCCTCCAATCTGCTCTCTCCCATATCTTCCCCCATACCCCCTTCGACTTTTCCAGTAGGATATGGTGGATCTCTATTACCCAGTGCCTGTATATTTTATTTCCCAATTAAATGTAAAATAGTATTAATATATATATATATGATTTTTTCCTCCAATTTTTCCTCCACTTTTCTTATCTGCTTCTTAAGGTCCTCTATGGCCTGTAAGCAGCTCATATATCTTTTTGAAGCTTTTGGTGCAGGAGCTCTGACCTCACTGTCCTCCTCCTCATGTCCCATGCTTTGATCCTTTTTGTCCCCAAAATAGGAGTCTAATGTTGAATTCTTCTGTTTGTTTTTCTTCCTTTTCCTGGACATGTTGCCACTCAATTACTTGACTTTTGGGCTTTTTGCCATAGTAGAACTCTGCCACCAGACAGGGGAGCTTCAGTCCGAAACGCTGGGGTTTTCTCAGCTAGCAGAGATATTAATTGGGGGCTCTCTCTAAAGCCTCCACACAAAGCTGGTCACACACCCCAAGACCTCCACCCTAGACTGCAATCCAGATCCAAGAAGGTTGAAGCAAGAGTGATTACACCCCAGACTGGTCACTTGTTCCCCCTAAAGTCTGCAGGCCAGGAGCTGAAGCTGCCGCATGGCTGCAGCTGAGCTACGGCTCCTCTGCAGCTTCTTGCCCCAGGGAAAGAGGCTGACACACTGCCCACTAGTGGGTCCCAAAGTCCATACTGCACTGACCTCTTACTTTTTCCTTAGCATCTATGTATTGATAATTCTGGAAATGGCCACAGCTGCAGGTACTATGAAGTCCCTCCAGCTGGCTGCTGGTCAGGCCTGCCCTGGGGTCTAAAATCTCTGGTTCCTGCAGGGCTGGGGTTGGCTCCCAGAGCACTGTTCTGGCCACACCCTGCTGGGCTGCCAGGCTATCCTCAGTGGGAGGTTAGCTTCTCTGTGTCATTTTGTGGGTTCTGTAGCTCCAAAGTTTGTTCAGAATCCCCTTTTACATAAATTGGGGAAGGTGGGAGTCAGAGCTGCATGGAAGTCCTGTTTCTACTCCACCATCTTGACTCTGTCCCCATAAGAGCTGTTTAAAAAGAGAGTGGGATGTGTCATGTGGGACTTCAGAGACTTACCAACTCTAGTCCAACTCACCTGTGAGGGATTTGAAAAGGTTTGAGAGATATAGTTTCTGAATAATTTATTGATTTTACTCATAAGGCCAGCACATTTATTAATGAAAAGATAGTCATTTGTCCATCTATCTTAGACCAAAGACCCCTCATGGTGGTGGTCTTACAGTTTACATGCTCTTGGGAGAATAGGTGTTCCCAAGGAAGGTAATAAATTCTGATAGGTTGACAATAAGAAAATGAATATTACAATGAGGGTCTTGGGGGTACTTGACTTGGTGACCTAAATCTTGGTCAAAAAGACATCAATTTCCATATGGCCCAACAAAGTGGTGGTTTCACATTTTCCCAAGCCTGTCTGAACAAACACAATGAGCAATAATGGACTCATTAGCTCAAACTTAGAATTTCTTTTATTGTCTGATTAGATCTTGGCCTGTGTAAATCTCTGCCTAAGATTTCCCACACTGATTGATTTCTGGATGAGGAAGCATAAAAGGGGAAAAAGCCTGGTCCTAATATAATAATTAGTTATTAAATACAAGAAAGAAATGCTTATTTTTCACACCTGAGAAAATATTTCCTTTACAAAATGTTCAATCTAGCCATCTAGCCTTTGCTTGTTCATCTCTATTAAAGAGGAACTTACTGTCTTCCAAAGTAGCTCATTGTATATTTGGAAAACTTCAACTGTGAAAAAAATGTTTATTTTCCCTTTTATACACACACACATACACATAAACATACAAATGTACATACATACATACATATATACCTCAAGCCCATATCTGCCTCTTAGGAACTTTTGCCAATTGCTTATAGTTGGGCCATCTGGGACATTTTTAGAGCAAATTCAAATCCTTCATACCATCCCTTTGAATATTTGAAGATGGTTCAAATATCCCTGAGCCACACCTCATTAATTGGCTTCTTGGAAGATGCATTGCCAAAATCACATGAAAATTTAAGGATAAAGAAATTAGGAAATGAATCTTTCCACATTTGGGTTGTCATGTTGTACCCAACCCAGAGTCACCCTCCATTTTGTCTTAGTCACCACCATTTTGTGCTCCCTTCTTCACGGATGTAAAGTCTGGGTCTCAGGCAAGGCATAGTCACTCACCCTGTTCTGGGAAATTGAAACTTAACTATATTCCATATAAGGTCCTAAACTGGGAATTAACCAACTGTATTGCTCTGCTTTTGAAACTTCTTGCTTATGAATGGATCTGTTCATTACTTTGTGGTTTTTGTCTTTAAATCCTCTGGCTCTGCCCCTGTTCAGGGTTGTCTGATTTAAGTCTACACTCCTGACAGCCAGGCTCTTAATAAATCCACATTAAATTTATATTAAAATCATGCCAAGGTCTCAGCTCTTTGATCCTCTGCACAACAGTTAGCCACCTAAACCAACCCCAAATCCAAATGAAATGATTTAGAGATTAGTAGGCAGCTGGGTGGCACCACAGTGCATGGCATGCTGGACCTGGAATCAGGAAGACTAATCTTCATGAATTCAAATCCTGCCTCAGACACTTCCAAGCTATGTGACCCTGGACAAGTCACTTAACCCCCTTTGTCTCAGTTTTCTCATCTGTAAAATGAGCTGGAGAAGGAAATGACAAACCACTCCGGTATCTTTGCCAAGAAAACCACAAATGTGGTCATGAAGAATTGGACATAACTGAAAACAACTGAACAACAACCAAACCTTAATCTAAGGCAGAACTAGAAGCAATGGGCAGAATCCATAGAGAGGCAAAGTCAGGTTCCATAAAAGAACAAAAAAGCATGCTAATAATGAAAGCTCACCCAGAAGCACATTACTTAGCATTTCTATGTCCCTTTCAGGTTTGCAGAATCCTTCACATACTTTAGCCCACTTGATCCCCCAACAACCCAACTGACAGCCTGAGCTTAGCTGAGCAACTCATTTTCCTCATCTGTAAAATAAAGAAGTTGTAGATAAAAAGACAGATATTGCATTAAGTTCTTACTATGTGTGGGGCAATGTATGCAAGATGGCGACTGTTGTACAAGATGGTCAATGGGTCCAGCATTGACATTTATCTCACATTTTATAGTGTTACACATTTGCAAAGTATTTGACAGAAGTGTTATTTGAAACTTACAAGAACTGTCATGGGGTATCATTTCCATTTTACAGTTAAGGAAACTGAGGCTGAGAGAGGTTGTGACTTGTCCATGGGTCCTCAAGTAGTAAATGTCCAAGACAGGATTTGAACTCAGGCCTTCCTTGTCTCCAAGACCAGCACTACATACATAATACCACCTAGATCCAGGAGTGTTTTGGGATAGCTCTGACTGAAAAGAGTCAATTGTTAAATCTTCTGAGTATTTACACCTTGGAAATTGGCAAACCCTACAAATCAGGGCTTGAGGTACCATTCTATTGATTGTCTCTAGACTAAGGAAAGTGATGGCAAACATGTTAAAAATCCAGATTAAATTTAAGTATGTTGTGCATTCTCCCCTCCGTCCCCCTGAGAGCTGGTTGTTAAACAATCCTTTCCATTATACCTCTTCCTAAATCCTACATTACTCAATATCATTTTAAAAGGGGGTGAGTTGGTCAGTAACGCCTAGGTAGAAGAAAGGACTTGTGCGTGCTGACTAAATTGCCTCTTTTGGGAGAGATAATAATTTGGAACCCACAACCTGCATCATCCCTTGCTTGGTAGCAATTGCAACAAAAATGTAACGGAGAAGAATCGTCATAGTAAATAATAATTTATTGATTGAAAAAGACTCCTGTTCATCCCACTCTAGCATGACATTATGTGAGGCGTCACAGACACATTTTAGAATTGTGGTGTTCAAATGCCATGCCTGATCATGCATTCTCTCAAGTTCACCCCCAAAGTGCATGCATAGAACAAGAGGATCATAGAATTAATCAGCTACAATCTCAAAGAAGTTGTCCACAAACTTTGATTTGGAAAGAAGGCCCAGGAGCTTTGGACAGCTTGACAAGGCAGCCCACATGCATAGGTATGGATCAATTGTTTGCAAAAAACATTGATGTAGGATATGAAAAATATATTTTGACTGCATTCATGTAATACAGAATTCCTGAGAAGAATGTGTGCTGTATATCTTTGTAAAATAATGTGCATTCTAGATAAAAAACCACATGCTTGACTATTCAGCCAAGTATGTCTGTTAACTAAAGCATTATTGATCTGTCACTGAATTCACAGACCTTCAATGGTTGCTGAAACACTGCCCGTCAATAATCCAATATAGTTCTTCTTAGGTTCTAGTGTTGCTGTTATCAGTCAGGGAAAATTTTAGTATTGTTTTAATATCTGTCCTTCAACCCCCCCCTCCCCACCTTGTTTTTTAGGTTCAAGAAATAATTAATAATTAAAAAACACTTTTTTCAAATAAAATATCTATTTTTCTATTTTAATCAGCATTTTGTGTCAGATTTTTAAAAACATCAAGTACATACTCTACATGGTTTGGGGGTATTAAGCAGAAAACTAGCTAAAGAAACCACAATGATAAACCTTCCACATTTTCTGTGCTGGGGGCCAAGTTTCAGAGAAAGGCTATTTCTGCCTTGTGTCCACTAAGACCCTTTGAAGTTTGGTACATAAAGGTCACATATAAAATTTAACTGGGCACAGAATCTAGGTGAGCCCCTCCCCCCAAAAAAGGTGTATACATAAAACCAATTAGGAAGAAAAGATAGTATTCTATAAAATGTTGGAGCTAAAACTCATGGATGAAATTCATGGTTGTTGTTGGATAAATTTAAAACAAAAGCAGGAAACTTAGAGAGGGAAAAGAGGCAAATCTTTGGAGCAGATGGGATAGAGACTATTCCCCCTGCTCTAATGAACAGGGCAGAAGCTTGGCTCTTCCTTTAATACAAAACTGAAAAGTTCATATGTATTTTCACTATTATTTATTGGGATTCTTCTAAAAGTAAAGGGGGAAAAGAGGAAAAATCATTTTACTGTCATCCTTATGGAAATAACTTCTAAGAATAAGAAACTTCATTCTAATATCTGCATCTGACAGAGCTATGGAAAATTCAATTTACATAACTGCCATTCTCAACTCCCCAATAGATTTTAATCTGGGAACTTTTGGAAATAATTCTGCTTAAGGACAAAGGTTGAAAATGAAGTCTAAAAAGTACATTGTTATTGTAAAGATTTCCTACAAAAAACTGGGGATTGGCTTGGATTTTTTTTTTTAAGGATAGAGGAAGGGAATTGTCCTGATTTTTTTCATGCTTCTCTTCTCTCCTCCAATGGACACCACAAGGTAGCCATTCTATGGCTTTAGGTGAATGCCCTATGGTGTTGGTTTATTGTAATTCACTAAGGCCCTTCTTCTCATTGAAATCATCTGATCTCAAACTGACCCTGACTTTTGCTCCTATAGCCCTACATACAAAACCAACATGTACCTTCTTCCTTAACTTCCATTATGTTTTGTGTGATGTCTCAAAAATAAAACAAAAACAGTTGATTTTAGAAGAAAGCAAAGCTCACAGATATCTAATTCTAGCCATAATATTTAGTTACATTCATGCATTGAGAGAGAGAGCGCATACATCTCTAAAAGAGGAGCCAAACCCGTGCAGATTGTCTAGCTTCTCTTTCCCTGAACAAAGAAGACAAAAGGGCATGATCTAGAGTGGGTCTTGTGGCCAAATGAGCTAGAAATTGCACACTGTTGATGAGCCACTATACAACAAAAAAAAGGAAAAATATGTATTTGAAATATGTATTTACACAATTTCACGGTGACGTTCTGGGATAGCTTTCCCAACAGATTAAAAGGATAACTCACATTAACCTTATCCTAACAAAGTAGGCCGAGTCAGAACTTTGGCCCTTTCTTTTTTGAGTGGCATAGAAAGTGCCAATCTTCGATGTAGGGGACTCCAGCTACTTTTATGAAAATAAAAATAACATTCGGCTGAGCCACACCACTCACAGAAGACATTGGGTCCAGGTAGTGCTGTATTCCTTTCCCTCCAATGGGTAGCACAGCCATCAGATTTGTAGGTTTATTATTATTTTTTTGGTGTAATCTTAAAATAGAGACAAAGGATAAATGCCATGCGATGCTTTAACTGCATAGTCAACATTCAACAGCGCATTTTCCATTGCGGCACACAGGATGACAGGAGAGGCCAGGGCAACTCAGACTGAACAGGAAGTCTGCAGGAAGGAGGACATCAAGTAACAGCAGCCAAGGCAATAGCTCCTTTGACTCCTTTATGGTAAGCTTCACAACTCAACGGAGCAATGGGCAGGGAAACTGGAGGAGCAGAGACCACGTGGTGATGTTCAGCATGCTCTTATTGTGAACATCAACACGGTACACTTGCCGGGCTCAGAACTCCAACCTTTTTTGACTGGCTTGGAAATTCCCCAAAGCCCTGTGCTTTAGGGAAGATTCTGAGACTCTTTTATTAGCTCCCTTAGGTCCGTGCTGACCTGAGCACACAGCCATATTGGATGGGGCCTCTTCTTTGGCCTCCTCAGGAGCTGGGATTTCCCAATTTATAGAAAAGGCTGTGATACAATCATTCCCCACCCAGTCCAGAGTTTCCACACATATTCAGTTGTGTGCTTCTGCACGAGTCTCTGCAGGGAACAGGAAGGTCATAGTCTTCCATCCCCACCGATGGCTCAATCTCTCCTGGGGCTCTGAGATCGGTTAAGGCCACTCTTGGTGATACTGCTTCCCATGACATTTCCGCTGTTTCTGCAAATGCTCCAGCTCCGCATCATACATCATTTCTTGGACTAAGTACTTCTCTCGCCTCACTCGATCAGATAAATCTTTGGGCATGTCAGGAATCAGGTAAGCAATGAAAGACTTTATTCCAAAAACCAGGTGCTGAAAGTAAAAAAAAAAGTGGGGAGAGACAGTTTTTGAAGACTTGAGAGAAACAACTGCAAAACCAACCAAGCGCATGTAAGGGCAGAACACATTGCCCCAGAAATCTATGAGAGAAGACATCATGAGAGTTCAACTGAACAAGACTGAAGTGAAGGAGGAAAGGATAGTGAGTCTGGACCCCAGGGTTCTAATCCTGGGGCTGTTACTGACAGGCTATGTGATTGAGTCCCTTTCATTCTCCAGGTCTGCTTCATCATTTGTGGGAGGGTAAGGGGCAAGGATCTGTGGTCTCATTGGCTGTGATTTCATTGAAAGAGAGAGAGAGAGACCAAAGAAAGGGGGGGGGGTCCCTCTACCAATTCAGTTTGGCACTATCTCTTCCACTGTGAGTTTCTCATGTCCTTCCTACAGGCACCTAGCCACTCTGTGTTAGAAGCTGGACTGTCTTCCAGGTCTTCATGACACTGAGGTCAGTCTCTTTTCCATAATACCATGTGACCTATTACCTGTAAAATGTGAATAATCCTAAATTATACTTAAAATTATATTTAAATATTTAAATTATACTTAAAAAGGCACCAATAGCCTTTTAGGATTTTGGTGAGGAAAATGCACAGTAATTCTTCAAGTGTTTTGTAAATGTGTGCTATTATGAATTTTATTACAGATCTATTCCTTTTGATTTATCTCAGTTGGGGAGATAAGTGAGCAAACAGATTTATAATTTAGTGTCCTGCAGATCTAAGTATTTTTATCAGTAGTGTTTTCTTTTCATTGGTCATTAAAAAAATTAGCTGAAGTTCAAATTTAGATTAATATGAGCTTCAAAAGGACAATTCCATAACAAGTTGATTGAGCAAGTGTACATGGGACACCATGGCAAAAATACTGTCTTTTAAAAGATATCAAGACCTTACAATAAAAATGAGATGTGAATGTAACTCTCCTATAACTTGCCTACTGGAGCGCATAGAAACTTATCTCCAGTAAAAATTCAGGCCATGTACACGTAGCTGAATTCAGCAAATGCTTATTAAGCAACTACTATGTGTGAAGGACTTATATACCAAAGGCATGGGACAACATAAGACAGATTCATCATATTTATAACTTTAAGAGGATGAAGAGCATGGGTTCCTTCAAATCTTTTGTATATGAAGGGCAGACAATTCTGTAGGATGGGAGGCAGGTAGCTACCCCCAGGAATATGATCTATATAGGAACCTTATTGGAGTTTAGGAGATTTCCCTGAGGGAAGTTTCTTGCTACAATGCATTTCTGAAAATTTCTTCTGAAAACAGATGGCATTTTCCAGGGATGTAGGGATAAAAGTTTTCCAGAAAAAACAATACATGCACAACACACATTAAAGTTTAATCTGTATCATTAACATTTTCTCCATAATTTCTTAACTCTAGACAATCAATAAAACAATAAATCAAGTCCTGATTGGTAGCATTTGCCAATTTCTGAGATGTAAAGGCTCCTACTTAAAATTTAACAATCAGCTTTTATAAGCTGGCAAGAACTAATTTTAGCACGTCTTTGAATTTTCCTAAATGAACAAGGTCAATGACCAATGAATCAGTATCAAATACATCATAGTTATTTTAATTTTTTTCTTCTTTTCAGCCCATAATTATATTCATGTGGTGAGGCTCCAGAACAGGAAATCCTTTTACTAATGGAGTTTCCCAGGACATGATGGGCAAGGTGATTCACCCAAGAACACACAGCCACAAGTGTCAAAGCAAGGACTTGAGACTTGGAGTCTTCTCTTACTCCAAGATTGACCCTCTATCCATCATACCATGCTGTGCCATGGAGGGCTAGGAAGACCATAGAATGTCTGGATTCAATGTCTAGTCCAATCTTCTCATTTTACAGATGAGGAAACTGAGTTCGACAGTACAAAACAAGGACAAATGACCTCCCCAATAAACTTGATAAGGTAAACAGGGTAAACATTAGTCTCCTTATTTTACAGAAAGAAACAGAAAAAATCAGGGAGGAAAAGTAATCATTTCAGAGTCTCATACCCTGAGTTAGTGGTAGGACAGAGATCAAACCTAGAACCTGCCTAGGAGTCCAGACTTATTTCCACTATACCCAAGGATGTGTCCTACGAGCAAAATAGCTATAGAACTCTATTATTTAAAATATTAACAAGATGCTCCAAGTACTCCAAAATGGGCAGAAGTACACTACAATGGAACCTGACTTACTATACAACAATATGGCCCAGTAGATCCCACTGTTCTAAGAGTAGGAAGGCCTGGTTTCAAATCCTCCTTCTGACAGTGACTGAGCTATGTGGCCATGGGCATGTGATAACCTCACATGGCTGTTGTGAGGTTTCAAGGAGATATGTTATGTAAATTTGCAAACTTCAAAGCATGATATAAATGCTAATTTTTATATCTATTCTGCCCTGGAGGCTTGGAACTTTCCAAGGTTCTGATTGATGAGTTTTTTTTTCTTCCCCAGATCCAGACTTCTACCTTATTTCCTGGCCATGTCCATATCTCTAGCCCCAGTCAGTTAACTTAATGTATCATCTCCCATCATTAGACGGAAGCTTCTCCTGGCCAAAGAATGTCTTGCTGGATTTCATTTGTATCCCCCATGCTTAGCCTGGTCCATAGTAAATACTCACTAATCTTTGCACTGAATCTTTGATTTTATTGAATAGGGAACTCCCCAGGTGAGGAAACTCCCTCTGCCAATGCAGGTCATCACTTTCTTTGCAATTTATAATCCTGAAGAGTTGCCTTAACCTTATAGTGGATAAATGACTTGCTCAAGATCACACAGTCAGTATATGTATGTCAAAGGCGGGATGTGAACCCAGGTCTTGCTGACCTCATAGCCAACTCTTTAAGCCCTGTGTAGTGACTACATGATGCCCTCTCTCTGGCATGGGGAATATAATGATGAAAGGATTGTCTTCTGAAGATTAACAATATGCACAATGGATTGAAAGATGGTGGACAATTCTACCAACTTAGAGTCTATTGAAAGCAATGCAACTTTGGCTTAAGGCAGTGACCAATGAAACGGGAAAAACAAACAAACGAACAAACAAACAACAAAACTCTAGAGCTTCCAGGTCTAGACTGAAACACTGGCAGCTCCTCTTAGATAAATTCAGTCGTTACAGAGGAGTGATTGTTTGTGGGGGTAGATACGAATTTATCCTGGACATATTTGATATGGAGTCAGCTTAGTGAGAGTGTCCAGTGAGCAGCTGAAAAACAAGAGCTATAGATGGGAGCAGAAAGGCTGTCTATTGTAGGCTATACATTTCCTGAAGACTGAGGCTAAGCTCACATGAGCTCTAACCTGCAATCTATGGGTAGTCAATAAAAGTTTGAAGACTAGGGAGTCATTGACATAAAGAAGACAGAACTCTCTGAGTTGCAAAAACTCTTTGAGAATGAGCTGTGACCAGAAAACAAAGGACTACTTCCTTAGGGGAGAGTCACAGCTAAGTGGTGGAAGGAAAAAGGAAGAGTGAGCAGGTGTCTTGGAAACTGGAGCCCAACTAGACAAGAGTTTCAAGGAGGGGATGGTAGAAGTACATCAAATGGTGAAGAAATGCCAGGGAGATGAGGACTGACAAATAGCCATTGGTTATAGCATCTCTAATGAAGGAAACACACATTTATTAAGGAAGTTCTATGTGCCTGGACCTGTGCTAAGTGCTTTAAAATTATAGCATTGATCTTCACAACATCCCTCTGACATAAGTGCTATTATGATCCCCATCTTACAGCTGGGGAAACTGAGGCAGATAGCAGTTAAGTGACTTGCCCAGGTCACAAAGCTAATAAATGCCTGAGACTGAATTTGAATTTGAGTATTCCTGACTCTAAACACAGTACCCTGTCCACTGGCCCACTTAATTGCAACTGATGGAGCTTTTAATTCACTACTAAAGCAGACATACTTATCCACAATATACTGCCTCCCTCTTAATCCCACCATGTACCCTAATATCAACTGTTAAAAAATATTCCTTTCCTTCAAAGCCCAATTTATGTATCTCTCTTATCAAGTCTTGCCAGATCCTACCAACTGCAAAAGATCTCTGCATTCATCACATTTTTTCAAAGCACTTGACCTGGACCTCTCTTTCAACCTTTTCATGGTTTCCCTTCTACTGCAGTTGGCTGTGTACATGTGTTATTCTTTTTGCTCTAAACTCCTTCAGGAAAGAGATTATATTTTGCTCTCTCTGTACTCTCTGTGCCTTATGTGGTTATCTTTTATCACAGTAGGTGTTTATTAAATATTGAGTTGAATTTGTTTATATAAAATAAAGTAACAAAGAGACAGTAGTGAAGAGAGGATTTGAGTTTGACTTCAAAGCCAGACACTCAGCAGTATGATTCTGACATTTACTTGCTGTGTGACTATCATTTAAACTTGTTTTTGCATCTATAAAATGAAGATAGTAAAGTTTGTAGAAGAATAGTATTGTCTATAAAAACAGGGACTCTAATAATTGATCTGGGGATGGCCCTTTCTTTTTGATCTCTGTCTCACCTCAAACACGATGATGAAGGCCAAGCGTGCAGCCAGGACGTGCCAGAATTGTAAGGTTAACTCGTATGGGTTGGAACTCCACGGGGGGGCTCTGTAGTCTCGATACCTGAAATCCACAAAACCAAGGAGCATGAAGTACAGGGAGAGAGTGGCCATGACTGAAGGGTTCTCAGTTTTAAGAGATTTCAAAGACAAACCATTGGAAAGGCCTCATTAGACTACAGAGGGGGAGGTGAAGGAGGGGGGCAAGACATAATGGAAAATGAAAAAGAAGCCCCAAATAGATACCTGCAGTAACCGGAGTGGCCAGGGCCAAGTTCGCTCAGGTCAAACACTGATAAGCTGCTGTTGACATAGCCTTTTAAACATCTGGAAGGAAACAAAGAAAAAAAACTGATTCAGCGGTTTGATGCTCACTGAGATGAATGTCTAGAAGACTGAAATGATTAGAATAAGTGGAAATTGCTACAGAGGCCGGAATAAATATCCAGAGAGTGAGGTGGGGATGGTGAGTGCTGACAATGTTTTCCCAATAAATTTTATTGTAAATTGTGATAATATTTTATATAGCTCTTTAAGATTTACAGAGCACTTAAAAAATCTTTCATCATTTAAATAAATCCTTTCTTCCTCTTTCGTCTCCTTCTCTTCCTTCTCCTCCTCTCTCTTTCGACTTGATCACTATGATTATAATTATGTGATTTGTCCATAGTTAACCCAACTTGCTCAAGGAAAGATTAGGAGTTAGATCCGACCCTAGAGTTTCCTAACTCCAAGTCTAGCACTGTTCAAGACTTAAGAAAAACTTAAACATGGGAGATTAGACAGAATGGGAAAGGAAGGTGTGGATATAAGGAGTAGTTGGGACTTCTCAAAATAGGAAATACAATATATATTTGTCTCCACTTTTCAGCCACTAGATGGCAGAAAAGGAATCAGCAATTTAATTCCTCTAAGTGGAAAAATCAGAGCTGTATAATTTTGGTAGGAATTAGTGCTGGCTTGCTAATCATGTTTTTATTTGTTTATTTATATAAAGCTTTATGGCTACCAAGTTTTGAATCCTTTAACTTCTATGATTTTCTTTTTTCTTGTTAAATTAATTGATGTGTTTTGTTTTTACATTATAAACATTTATAGGTCACTAGATGAGAGATTTCATATAACAAAGTTAAATGGTTAAGTAAAACTAACAATAATATATTGTGCCCTCATCTGAACATGATGCAACATCCCATATCTGTAATACTCCTACCTTTCTCTTAAAAATTATAGAAATCTATTTTCTCACTTTCCTATATCCCAGTCCATTAGAAATGAAAAGAAAAGAAAAACAAATGTCTTGTAACAAATAGGCATAGTCAGGCAAAAAAAATCCCTTGCTTGATATATACTAATATATATATATATGCAAATATATATGTAAATATGTATATATATATATGTATGCATATATGTGTGTGTATATGTATATGTATGTAATTCTGCAGTCTCAGGTCATCACTTGTCTGTCTTAGAGAGTGAAGATATTCATGGGTGCTTTGGAATCACAAGTGGTTATTGTATTGAACAAAATGTTTTACCTTTTCCAAAGTGCTTATTTTTATAGTTTTGTTCTTGCATAAATTACTCTCTTGTTTCTGCTCATATCATTTTTCATCAGTTTATAAAAGTTCTCATTTTTATATGTCATACAATATAAATTATTCTTCTAGTCATTCTTATTTCTCAAATAAATCAGTTCATATAAGCCCTTTCATGACTTTCTGAAATCATTAAGTTCCTCATTTCTTATTATATAAAAGTATTTCATCACTGTGATCCTGGCATTTTCATGATGCTCCCATCTTTGTTGACTGCAGCCCTTTCTCATTTCTGTTTCTATGGAACTACAGCTGCCCCAGTAATCATGTTTCACCTAATATCATGATTCCATAGAATGGGCAGTATGAGGTGCGTGTGCCTAGGCTACCCATGTATCACTGTGGACTTCATGATTACAAGTACGGTATGTAGGACTGCAATCCCTAATATCTATGTGTGACAACTTGGTTCTATTTTATTGTATATAAAAAGGCACGACTGGGATTCCAACCTTACCTTTCTTGACTGTATCCTTGACCTTTACATGGGCCATATCTGAATGCATAGACAAAGCGTGGGATGTAATCAGAAGTGATAGCAATGACGAATGCATTGGTGATTACAGCTAATACACCGATACCTTCAAGAATTCCATACCAGATTCCTAGAAAGGAAAAGGTTCTAGATCAGAGGTAAGGATTAAATACAGCAATTGAACAAATAATTATTAAGCACCTACTATATATAGGGCATGGTACAGGGCATTGGAGGGATACAAAGCAAAATTCAAACATTCATCTCCCTCCAGGAGTTTGCATTCTTTTGGGAGACACAATACACAGAGGGGTAATGCTGTATATTAGAGAAATAAGAGGACCTGCCTCTGATATTTACCATCTGTCTGACCCTGGATAAGTCACAATTTCCCAGAACTTTAGTTTACTAATCAATAAAATGAGAAGGTTGGATTAAACGACTTCTGGAGTCCTCTCCTACTGTAATTCTAAGACCTAGCACCTACTCCCCAGGGCTATTGTGAGGATCAAAGAAGAAAATAATCATAAAGTTCTTACTATAATGCTTGGCACATAGTAAGCATCATATAAATGTCAGTTACTGTTGTTATTTTATTATTATTATTAAGATCTAGCTTAGCTGAAGTTGCAAGGATCCCAAAGGAGAGATAGGAGGCAGCATGTGCCAGGAGGGTCAAACCATCATCACCTCCTTGACCACCATCTTCCCTCAAACTCTGAAGACAGCCCAAAGCCCTGAACCCAAGAGACTTAGGATTAGCACCATTTCCAGCGTTATCTTGGGAGCCAATCCCTGTGGAGATGCAGCCTGACAACTGCTCCTTTAGGTGCTTCAGTCATAGTTACTGAAGACCCAGAAAGGAAAGTTCTGGCCACAGCAGTCCTTGGCACTGTCAAATGGCTCAACATCAGGAAATCAAGATGATTTTATGAGTGGAAATGATACCCAAGAGGAAACAGTACCATCTCCTTGGCTACTGCAACCTAAGTTACATGGGGTTTTTCCAGTTGGCTTGTAGCTAAGGTCTTCCAAGTGTATTATCTCACCCATTAGAATATAAGCTCCCTGACAGTAATGCTTAGTGCATGATAAGTGATAAATACATGCTTTTTCATTGATTAATTGATCATTCATCCAAGAAGAAATGGGTCACCCCATAAGCATTTAAGAGGTAACTGTGTGCCAGATTCTGTACTAAGAGCTGGGGACACAAAGAAAGGCAAAAGAGAGTCCCTGCTTTTAAGGAACTCCCAGTTTAAAGGGGGAAAAACATATAAACAACTATGTATAAACAAATGTTGTTGTTGAGTTGTTTCAGTAATGTCTGACTCTTTGTGACCACATTTGGGGTTTTCTTGGCAGAGATACCAGAGTGATTTACCAACTCCCACTCCAGTTCATTTTGTAGATGAAGAAACTCAGGCAAATAGGGTTAAATGAGTTACCCAAGGTCACATAGCTAGTAAGGTCTGAGGCCAGATTTGAACTCATGAAGATAAGTCTTTCTGCCTCTAGAGCCATCATTCTATATACTACACCACATAGTTGCCCCATAACAAACATATTTAGAATAAATTGGAGAGAATAGAGGGAAGGTGTTGTTGTTTGTCTTTGGTTCCAGAAGAAGACCATAGCATTAGGAAGATGATGTCATGACTCTCAAGGGAATTGGATTTAAGTGAGGGAGGGCTGTGCAGTCACCAGTCTCACTCTCATTTCCAGAGTTATCTGGGTTCAGTGGCAAGATATATATCAGGACAACTGGAGGTGGCTCCAGAAGAGGGAAGGTATTAGCATTAAGGTGAGGGTTGGATTTTAATTGGGAACTGAAGGAAGTCAGGGAAGCCAGGAGGCACAGTTGAGGAGGGAGAAAATTCCAGACATGGGAGACAGGCAAAATTGCCTGGAGTTAGTATATGGAGTGTCTTGTTCAAGGAAGAGAGTAAGGAGGTCAGATAGGAGAGTACACGGGCAAGGTGCATGAAGACTGGAATAGTAGGTAGGGGAAAAGTTGTCAAGGGCTTTACATGCTGAATAAAGGATTTTACATTTGATGCTGGAGATAACTGGGATTTGAGTAAAGGGGGTAACGGTCACATCTTTAGGAAGGTTATTTGTATAACTAAGTGAAGGATAAAGTGGAGTGAAGAGAGAATTGAGGCAAGGATATTGATCAGGAAGTTACTGCAAAAGTCCAGGCTTGATTTATGCCCAATTTCTATCATATGCTTTCTAGTGTTCCCAACAATTTTTCTTTTTTACCAAATAATGAATTCTTATCCCCCAAACTCAAGTCTTTATATTCTTTAAATACAAGGTTACTGTACTTATTTGTCTAATGATAGCCCTCTCTAGAGTGGGGTGGGGAGAGGAAAAAAAGGGGAAAAAAGAAATTTCTATGATAACTTTACTATATATTTAAAAGGAATAGCAAGTTGTACATAATAGATTTGTAGTTTCTGTGCAATTATCTTTTTTTTTTAATTCTACTGTTGTGGAAATGCTTATTTCATTTCATAAATCAATAATAAAACAAATGATTTTTTAAAATAAGACAAAGTTGGGGTGTTGAGGGCCTGAACCAGAGAGATGGCAACATCAGAGGGCAGGAGTCATTGCCAGGGATGTTCCAAAAGTAAAATCAATAGACCTTGGCAACAGATTTGATTTTGGAGTTGGAAGGGATAGAGGAATAGGATTTTAGTCAACTCTGGTGGGAGAATCTGAGGGAAATAAGGTTTCTCTACTTCCCTTAGGGTTAGGAGACTAGGCAAGATATATGCTGGGATTCTTTCCCTTTCTCCCAAAGGCAGAAGACCTGTTAGGAGAACTGATAGGATGGAAAACATTTATCCCCTTATCCCCAAAGGCGGGAGAACAGGCAGGAAATTTAGTGTACTAGAATGGTATTTTTCTCCTTTTCCCCCAGAAGGCAAGGGACTGGTCCACAATGGATTGGGTTTAGTAAGTAATCATAAGCATTTGTGTTTTGTTTTTAGATCATCAATAAACATTTTCAAATACTAACCTGAAAACTAAAGCAGTACAGTGAAGACCAGAGTAGATTTCTCCTTCTCCAAGATTAGCTAGACCACATTCATTCACTCTGCTAAACAGCTGTATTTCCCAGGGGAATATCAATGGGATAACCTGCCCATTCATGGAACTTGGCTGTTACCATATCTGTACTACATTTTTATTACCTTTCTGACTTTAGAACATATGGATTGGTTAGGGGTGCACCTCTGTGTGCTTCTGCCAACCACCTGACTTACTCCTCATGTTAGCAAGAAAATCAGTCCTTCCTTCTCTCATACTATGTCTGAAAAGCCCTCCCCTTCTTACTTAGAATCCTTGGTTCAATCTATGGCTCATAAATTAATCATTCTTCAAGCCCTGTAATCTCCAGGATTCTCCACATATTCCCCCACATATATACCCTTCCTTTTGCTAGGGCAAAGTGTCTGAATTGCAACTCAGAAGATTCCAAGTCTACCCTGTCTTGCCCTATTACACTTTGACAAATTTCTTTCCTAATTTCTAACTTCATGAGTGTGTAAGAGAACTAGGTAAGGCCTCAGAGTCTGCCTTGTTTAAACCCCTTGTTTTATTGATAAGGGAACTGAAAGGCACAACATTACTTAGAAACAGTCTCAGAGCAGGAGACCTTCAAGGCCAACCAGTCTATCCCCAAACCTGTGTAAGAATTCCCTCTACAATATCCCCAATAATTTCAATCTCTGTTTGAAGATCTACTATCAGGGAGACTCCATGGCCTCATAAGGCCTCTTATTCTACTATTTCACAGTTTCAATTGCTAGCATATCTAGTCTGCTCCTCTGTAATTCTCACCCATTGATTCTCTGTCCTCTATGTCTAAAGAAATCAAATCTAATACCTCCTTGGTATCAAGTCAAATTTTGTGGGGGAAGCCTTGATTTATTTAGTAAACCGAAGAAAACAAGACACAGCAATATAAGGACACAAAATCCAAGTTGGCAGCCAGCTATTTACCTTTCAGTGACCCAGACCACATTGAACAAATTACTTCTAGTGCCTTTCGTCTGTTGATTGTCTCCAATTATTATCCTGCTTAGAGATGGTTTGTACATGGCTCTTTGCATGTTGTCCCCTCACTAGCCTGGGAGCTCCTTGAAAAAAGACTGCCTTTTGCCTTTCTTTATCTCCCTAGAACTTAACATAATACCTGGAACATAGTAGGTGCTTAATAAATGATTACTGATCAATTGACTGGTAAGTGGCAGGGGAGGAATTTGAATACGAGGCTCTAAATTCTCAAGCTACTTTGCTTTCTGACAGGTTACCCTTTGCCACAGGTGACTGATTATAAGAAGCAGGCCATATGCCTTTTATATGCAACCCAAAGGGTTGCAGTTGTTTGAGCACCAAGAAGAGCTACCAAGAGGGAGTGTGCTTTCTAAATGGTCTCATGGCACTACTCTCAATGTTGGCGAACCTGCAGGATGTTAGTCATACTGGTGAGTCTTCAGTCTTCTTCTGTTCAAAATTACAGACATGACTAAAGAGAAAATAAGAGATTTTCAAAATTCCAGGTGGTCATAGGATTATAGGATGGCAGAAACTGAGATTTAGAGCTGGAAAGGACCCCAGAGTGACCTTCTTAACTTTGCTTGTCACTGAATCCCTTTGGCAGCTGGTGAAGCCTATAGACTTCTTAGAATGATGCTGTTAAATGTGCAAAATAAAACGCAGGAAATTACAGAAGAAAAATTGGGTTGAAAGTTATATAAACACACACACACACACACACACACACACACACACACACACACACACACACACAAGATCATAGATCTCTGATTAAGAAAAACTGAATGTAGTCCCACCATCTATATTTAAAGATGAGGAACCTGATGTTCAGAGAGATTGTGATTAACAGAGAATGAACCAACTTCTTCCTGCCGTGTCATGGTGAGTTAGTCAACTCTTTCCTCATCCTTAGTTTCTCGTGTGTGTGTGTGTGTGTGTGTGTGTGTGCGCGCGCACAAAAAAGAGAGAAAGAGACAGAGAGAGAAACAGAGACAGAAATAGAGAAAAACAGAGAGAGACAGGAGAGTCAAGAGACCTGAATTTCCATTCTAGTTCTAAAACTTACAAACTGGTCTGATAAGCTAACTTTAAACAAATTCATTTATCTCTTAAGGCTCTAGTTTCCTTTTCTATAAAGCAGTAAACAAGCATTTATTAATGCTTATTCCATTGTCAGGCACTGTGCTAAGCATTGAGAACACAAATAACAGTAAAAAAGAATTGTAGGCCCTGCCTTCAGGAGGCTTACAATCTAATGGAGGAAGACAACATGTAATAGGAAGTTGTAATGGAAATGCAGATTTAAAGATCTTCCCTGCCCCTAGGCCCTTTGATTGGCTTAAGAGACTTTGATTGGCCTTAAGAGACTCTGAAAACCTTCCTTGATTTGAAAATATGCTCTGCCTCCTAATAGGCTGAATGTGGTCACATGGAGCCTGTGGTGGGAGGCTTGGTTTTCAGGAATGACCACACCTTGATGCTGTGTGATTGGGCAGTGGATCAAAAGGGTGGTTACATTCTCTGAGCCCAGAGAAGGCTATATAAGCCCTGAGGAGAGGCTTTGCTTTGGGGCTCACTTTGAGAAGTGTTGTGTGATTTGACCAGATGAGACTCTGGGAAGCCGTTGTTGAGAGCCCCCCGGCTTTGAAAACCCAGATGTTGATGCTTCCCTCTCTGGTAACTGTGATTTGGTATTGATATGATGTTTGGACAGTTTGGAAGCCTGTCTGTTTGATCTGTAAGTTCTGTAACTCTGAAGTTCGGGGTGCTGACCTTTTTCCCCTGAACTAGGTAATGTGTGTTTGTTTGATTAAAGTAAGCTTGTTAACCCATTTTGAGTTGCTTTCCTTTTGAAAAGCAGATCTAAGAACCTGTGTTGGCAGTCACCCTGGGGATATTGGGGTGCTTGCTGCCACAGAAGTTGGAAGGGTTGGGGAGCACTGAAGATATGGTACAAAGATACCCTGCATCCATCCCCGTAATGTGCATCTCCTGATTCTATTTCTGCCCTCTAGAGCTACACAGATTATATATAATATACAATATAATGTGTTTTATATTTAATTTGTTATTTAGTCATTTCAGTCATGCTTGACTCTTTGTGACCCCATTTGGGGTTTTCTTGACAGAGATACTGGAGTGCTTTGCCATTTCCTTCTCCAGCTCATTTTACAGATGAAGGAACTGAGGCAGACAGGATTAAGGGATTTGCCCAGGGTCACACAGCTAGTA
This sequence comes from Gymnobelideus leadbeateri, assembly GCA_011680675.1. Taxonomy (NCBI): domain Eukaryota; kingdom Metazoa; phylum Chordata; class Mammalia; order Diprotodontia; family Petauridae; genus Gymnobelideus; species Gymnobelideus leadbeateri. The sequence goes on along the minus strand of WOXC01003666.1, from coordinate 84,393 downwards.
AGTATCTGAGACTGATTGAACTCAGGTCTTTTTGTTTGTTTGTTTTTGCACTGAATATGTTGACTTTATTGATGGTACACAATATAGGACTCTAGGCTTTTTCTCTCTACTATAGGGATACTTTGGAATAAGGATGTGAATGGGACATGGGATCCCTAGTATAGGAACATAGGTTAGGAATGTGGGCTCCTCAGTGGTGGATCTCCTCTTTTTGGCTGGAGATAAAGATCCATGGCTTTCCACTTTATTCTTTGGAGGCCATGTAGACCATGACGTCTACTACATGGTTGCTATAACCATACTCATTGTCACACCAGGAAATGACCTTGACAAAATGGTCATTGAGGGCAATACTAGCACCAGCATCAAAGGTAGAAGAGTGAGTGTTGCTGTTGAAATCACAGGATACAACCTGGTCCTCTGTGTAGCCCAAGATGCCCTTCAAGGGTCCCTCTGATGCTTGCTTCACCACTTTCTTGACATCATCATATTTGGCAGGTTTCTCTAGGCAGCAGGTCTGATTCACAACAGATACATTGGGAGTAGGAAAATGGAAGGTCATGCCCATAAGCTTCCCATTCAGTTTAGGTATGACCTTGCCTACAGCCTTAGCAGCACCAGTGGAAGTTGGGATGATGTTTGGGGTAGCACCATCCCCATCACACCACAGCTTACCAGAGGGGCCATCTACTGTCTTCTGGGTAGCAGTAATGGCATGGACTATAGCCATGAGTCCTTTCACAATGCCAAAGTTGTCATGAATGACCTTGGCCAAGGGGGCCAAGTAGTTGGTAGTGCAGGAAGCATTATTGACAATCTTAAGGGAATTATCATATTTCTTATGGTTCACTCCCATCACAAACATTAGGGCATCAGCAGAAGGGGAAGAGATGATGACCCTCTTGGCTCTACCCTTCAGGTGAGCCCCAGCATTTTCCATGGTGGTAAAGACTGCAGTGGACTCTACAACATACTTGGCTCCAGCATCTCCCCATTTAATATTGGTAGGATCCCATTCCTGGAAGATGGTAATGGCTTTTCCATTGATCACCAGCTTTCCATTCTCAGACTTGACAGTGCCCTTGAATTTTCCATGAGTGGAATCATATTGAAACATATAAACCATGTAGTTGAGGTCAATGAAGGGGTCGTTGATGGCCATAATCTCTACTCCACCTGAGGTGAATGCAGCCCTAGTCACCAGGCGCCCAATATGGTCAAATCCATTGACTTCGACCTTCACCTCATTTCAGGGATTCAACTTAAAGACAGAACCTGGCACCGAGCTTGGGAGAAAAGCCTCAAACTCAGGTCTTTCTGCCTCCAGGCAGGGTGTTCTCTCCACTGTGCCACCTAGCTACTATTTATAGTTAACACCCCTTCAGATATTTGAAGATGGTTATTAAGCTCTTCCTCAACTTCTTAACTCATGTGGGCCTACATACCAGGCTATTCTTGACTCAAGAAAATAGGATCATCCAATCCACTCACATTATAGTTGATGTAAATGAGGCCTAGAGATTGTTAGTGATTTGCTCAATGTCACACAGTGTTAATACATCCAAGACATGAACCCTAGTTGATGGGATAAGCAAGGATAAGAATTCTTTCGGTATCAATCTCATAGGGTTGTTATAAGGAAAGACATTTATGAACTGTTAAAAGTCCTATGGAAATGTGATCTACTATCGCTAGTATTATTATTCTATTTCCTCATCTTTTTGATATAATTCAGATATAAATGTTCCCTGGACAAGTCATTATGTTGTGATTACTCTTGTATGTTTAATGTTCAGTGGACGACTACACAGACCTATAAAGGAACCAGTTATTCTAACAGAACATAATCCCTCCATTGGGAAGCAAGCTCATCTTCTGCAGCCTCATTAAAAACATACCTGAGGCAGCGGCTAGGTGGCATAGTGAGTAGAGCGCTGGCCCTGGAGTCAGAAGGACCTGAGTTCGGATCTGGCCTCAGACAACACACACAATCGAGAAAAACCTTGCCATGTGACCTTGGGCAAGTTACTTAACCCCAATTGCCCTCCAAAAAAGCCAAAAAAAAAGAAAAGTTAAGTAATTTTTGGGCCGGCTAGGTAGCGCAGTGAGTAGAGCGTCAGCCCTGGAGTCAGAAGGACCTGAGTTCAGTTTCGGCCTCAGACACTTAATGCACACACAAACAAACAAAAAAAAAAAAACAAGCCGTGTGACCTTGGGCAAGTTACTTAACCCCAATTGCCCTCCAAAAAAAAAAATATACCTGAGACTATTTCTGTAGTAGACGAGATGCCTAAGGTGAAATCATTCTGTTCCCATATGGTGTCAATTTCTTCAGCTAGGTCTCAACATTTTGAAAGTTTTTAATTTCATATGGTTTGGAAATTGTGAATATTTGCTATGGTGGTATACCAAAGTGACTTGCCTGGTCTACTTTATTTATTTATTTATTTGCTTTTTGGAGGGCAATTGGGGTTAAGTGACTTGCCCAATGTCACATGGCTAGTTTAGTGTCTGAGGCCGGATTTGAATTCAGGTCCTCCTGACTCCAGGGCTGTTGCTCTGTTCTCTGCACCACCTAGCCGCCCCTTGCTCTGTCTACTTTAAACAAGCTATTAATTTTTTATGGACCTATGTCACATCTGATTAATTGTTTGTGATAATATTATAATTCCAGCATATTCTACTTAACGAATTATCAAGGAGAGTTTGGGGTTTATATATGTAGTATAAGAATTTTTTGTCTGTTAGTTTGTGCAAGCAACGAAATCTGTGATAAGTAATTCTAGTCACCAGTTTATGTCTTGTTAGATATTTAGCAGGTGCTCAATTTTCCTAGCCTACAATGATGTGTAGGGCAGTTTCTAACATTTCTTTGCATTAACTGCAATAATCAATAAATTCAGATTCTTTAAGAATAACCCTTTTAAAATTTCTGGTGATGACCAAGGTCTGAATTCCTATTTTAAAAAATCCTTTTTTTTCCATAAACGAAAAGTTTTTACAGATTTAACTCTCTTTGGAATATATCCATGGGCAACATTTTAACTGGACAGTGGATGGGGTTTTTCACTTTTTGACATACCAGAGTCAAAGGTTGGGAAAGGTAAGAACTACATAGAAGATTCTGCAAATGGACAGTTTCAACTCATACAGTAGCCATTTAGTTGGAAGAATCCATTAGCTGTTTACCAGTAATTTTAACCTTTGTTTCCATGCATGGGGGCACAAGTCAATGAAATATACCCAGTAATATATTGAGATGTGACTACAGATTGGGTTCATCAACAGAAATATTTCTAATTACACACACTCACCTATATTGGTTGCCCTTGCAGGCAAAGGTCTTCTCCACTGGGTGACAAATTTGTAGGCATCTAGTCGGATTTCAATGATGTTGTTCATTAGGGCCAGCAGTGGGGCCAGAGGGAAAGCTGCCACAAAGATGGTGACAAAGCCAAACTGTAAAACTGTACAACAACAACAAAAAGGCATCAAATCAGGGATGGCTGAGAAAATAGATGGAGTTAAGTCCAATAAAATCCTACGGCTGGAAGAGACCTTAGAAACTGTCTCATAGCATGATTCCCAATCTGTGGGCTAAGGGCCTCTCAGAGGCTATACGCTTATCACAAGGGGTCCATGAGTCCCCAAATGCACCTGGCTTTGTCATTTTGCCTATTACCTCCAACAAAAAGGGCAGCATGCCTCAGCACTATTTTTAAACCATCCAAATGTGTGTATATGTACACACAAAGCAATGCAAGTGAATATGTATCTATTCATATATATGGATATGCACATTGATATTTATTTACAAGGCATCTACATTTAGGTATAAACATATATACATATATAGAACCATTATACATAGATATACATATATGCACATGTATAACTATGTATATACATATATACTTATGTGAACACACACATATATAGATAGATGCACTTATATGTGTTAAACCTGTAATGAGGATGCCCTTGTACTTGTTATAAAGAGTTCCATATGCATATTCATTTCTCTTTTTATAAGTCCATTTTCTAGTCATGTCTTATGGAATCATGACTTTTGGTTAATACACAGATAATATATATATATATATATGTATACATATGTATATGAATATATATGTGTATAAATGTGTGTATCTATCTACCTATTTATCTATTATTTCATTAATGGAAAGAATCCCAAATGTGAAAATTCTCTCTATCTATGAAGAACATATGGGTTGTTTCTCCCATTAGAAGGTGAGCTCCTTAAGTATAGAGATCATCCTCCTTTCCTATTTGAATCCTCATGGCTTAGCAGAGTGCTTTGTACATATTAAGCACTAAATAAATGCTTTTCATTCATTCATTTCTTTGACACTCATGTGCAATGTAGGGTCACAGTTTAGGAGGTTAAATGGGCTAAAAAGAGCCCATGGTCACAAAAGCAGTAAATGGCAGAGGAAGGATTTAAAACCAAGCCTTCCTGATGCCTCCATCTACTCTATTAGTCTTCTTCTATAATCATATCTATTTCCCCAAGGTCACACAGCTAGTAAGTGTTAAGTGTCTGAGGCCGGATTTAAACTCAGCCTCCTAACTACAGGGCCGGTGCTCTATTCACCACCCCTATATTCACTTCTATAGCCACCCCAATCATATCTATTTCTTTATGTAGGTACATATATGTATGTATATATTTTCCTACTATTTTCCAAGTGTTCATAGATGTGATTAATAAATGTAATTTATTAATAGATAGATGTAATGTATCATATACCATGATATAATTAACATATACTTAGCATAGATGTGATTAATAAATAGAAATTCATTTAATTTACTAAATTTTCAATAGTTTTAAATAATTATTATAGTAATATTAATCAACATATGCTAATAATTCAACTATCTCGTGGGGTAGGTTGCTTTAAAATTTTTTTTTAAAAGTAATTCTTATACTAAAAAATGATTAGGAATCACTAGTCTGGTTCTGGAGGTAGCTAAATGTTACAGTGGCTAGAATGTTGGGTCTGAAGACAGGAAGACTCATCTTCATGAATTCAAATCCAGCCTCAGACACTTACTAGCTGTGTGACCCTGGGCATGTCACTTGACCCTGTTTGCTTCATTTGTAAAATGAGCTGAAGAAGGAAATAGAAAATCTCTCCAGTATCTCTGCCAAGAAAACTCTGAATGGGACCTTGAACAGTTGGACATTACTGAGAGATGACTGGACAATGGCAATCTGGTTCAACTCTTTGAATTTACCAATGAGCAAATGGGATTGAAGGAAGTTAACTGATTTGTCTGTAATTAGAATTACACTGAAGAGAAGACTGAGACAAGATTATCACCCCAAGATAAAAAAAATACAACAACAAACAGTTGGGTGAGTAGGGCTTGGGGACAGATGTAACTACACAAAAGATGTAGCTACACAAAAGTCAGCCATCCTTAGAGATCATAACATCACAGATTTAGAACAGGAAACCATAGATGTTATCTAGCCCAATCCCCTCATTTTATGGACAGAAAACTAAGATGTAAAGGCTTGAAATGACTTGCTTAAGCCCACTCATCCAGCACATGTTAGGTGTGGAATCTGGGCCCAGGCCTTCTGGTTTCAAATCCCATATTCTCTCCATTATACCCCACAGTAGCACACAGGAACCAAAAGAAAACCAAATTCAATCCTAAAGATAGATTAGGTGGTAGAGGCAGGGCCTGTCATTTCAGCAGCAGGGGAGGCTCCTTCTACCAGTCCATGCTGGCATCTTCTCTCAGTTTCTGACCAAGTTGTACAAAGAACCACAGAGAGGTTCAGTTCAAGGTCAAATGTACCAAGAGTAGACCCTGACCCGAGATGTTCCTGGCTTCAAGTTCAGCTCACTACCAACTGTGCCAAGCTGCCTCTCAATGAAATCTCAGGCTGCAAAAACTGAGGACCAGAATTCCAGGCTATCTCAAATGAACAAGCAAATGTTTTTTGGCACACCCAATCCTTTTGTGGCCTAACAGAACTAGTGATCAGAATAAGTAATGGCTCCACTGTAAGCAGCTAATATACTTCCCAGATATTCTCATAGTCTGCTCCTAATCTAACACAGAATTTCTCACATTTTGACAGCCTATGCATACATTATTACCCATTTCCAAGTATTCGTCTATCAATCCATGGAGATTCATGGGCTGTAGATTCCAATCTTTTTCCCACTGTGGCAACTTCATCACCTGCTCATTCCGTTTAATCTTATGTTGAGTCCACCAGTTATGGAACAACCTAGAGAAGAACACCACAGGACTTGAGAAATCACACCTAACTGATGGTTCAGCAATGGAAGAGTGTTCCAGGCAGACATGATTCCGGGTCTGTTCATGCTCCTGATGGAAATCAGGCCCAGTGTTCTAGAGCTGAGTCCTGGTGGCTACCTAGGAGGTCACCATGCCACCCAATTCTAATTCTGGTCCTCTGGGCTCCCCTGGGACCCTGTCTTCTCCATTTGAACTAAGCCCCCCCACCCACATGCTCTGGGTCCTCCCATTGATCTTCATGCCATTTAGATAAAAAATACCTATATGATGAACTGAATATGTGGCACCCTGTGGCCTATTTCAGAGTGAATTTCCAATAAAGAGGGCCTCTAATACCTGTTCCAGAGATGGTGACACACGGTACAGTTACATGTTAACATGTTGTATCTCAATCCTGCCTCTCCCCCCAAAAGAAGCTCTTTGGAAATAGGGACTCTTTCATTTTGTGAATCTGAATGTGCATTCCCCCTTGCCTAGGGCACTTAATAAATGGTTATTTAACAGGATTGGACTAACAGAATCTCTGATATAGAGTTGGAAGAAACCTCAGAGGTCAGTCCAATCCTCTCATTTTATAAATAAGGAAACCAAGGCACAAGAATGCTAAGTGACCCGCCCAATGTCAAACTAAGTATCCAAAGTAGAATTCAAATCCAGGTCTTCTGACTCCAGAGAATGGGTTGCTTTTTTACTGCATTACAATAACAATGAAGCAGCTTGGGAACAAGAGGAAGAAACCCAAATATTGTTTGATGTGAGGTTCTTATATCAAGAACTAACAGGAGGCAGCTAGGTGGAGCACCGGCCCTGGATTCAAGAGGACCTGAGTTCAAATCCGACCTCAGACACTTAACACAGAAACTAGCTGTGTGACCTTAGGCAAGTCACTTAACCCCAAATGCCCTCCTCCAAAAATCAAAACAAACAAAAAAAAGAAGAACTAACAGGACTTTGTGCTCTTCTATTCAACTACCCCCCCAAACCTGGTCTACATGTAACTTTGCTCATTTGGTCCCTACAGCTCCTATAACATATTGTATTAAATATATTGTGTATAGAAAGAGAAATAATTTTAATGGATGGTACATGATTCAGTTCATTAAAATATCCCCATGCATGTCAGCACCCAGAAGCAATAAAAATTTAAGGGAATGGATAGAAACTGAATTCCAATGAAAACCACATTTCTCCTTTGATCTTCCTTCTGTGACAACAAATGGTACCCAAATGCATCTCCAGGTCTGATTCTCATTGCTGAGATGAAATAGCTGTTCATTTTTCCACCTGTGAAGTCCCTGTAAGGTCAGATCCATTGGGTTCTTTGAAGACTAGGAGGTCCTCTTTCCTAGAAGTGATTGCCTTCACTGAGAGTTGTCTACCCCATCCCAGAATATAAGGCAATACTTCAAGAACAGCAAACGTGCTTACGGGTATCCTAGTTCCATGAAGTTGTTCCATGTCTGCTTTAAAACCATGATGACACTCATCTGTAGGCAGAGGTCAATGAGGCAGCCACTGGGGTGACACTGAAAAAGAATGGGAAAAACACCTGAGTGGGAAAGCTGCTCCTTGGATCTGGGGGCAACATTCCTTCTGGGGAGATGGGACTGAGATTCAGACCTTCTGGACAATGTTCCCTGAAGGCCTAAAGGAGATTAAATCAAGGAACTATAGAACTGAAGAAACAAATGGGACTCATCTGGGCCAGCCTGCATTACAAGGAGGATCCCAACTATCGGGAATTTGACAGATGGTCGTTGGGTGGCTACTGGAATTCTGGAGGAAGACATAAGAGGGAACATGATGCCTGCCTTGAAAAAATGGAAGGACCATAATATGTAAGAAGACCCTTCCTACTTTGCCATAGAGATAAAAACAGGGAAGCTGACTTTGGTCTCATGGGGCAGCCAGGTAGCACAGTGGATACTAAAGAACCTCAGATACTTATTAGCTATGTGACCCCGGGCAAGTCACTTTACCCTGTTTGCCTCAGTTTCCTCATCTGTAAAATGAACTAGAGAAAGAAATGGCAAACCACTCTAGTATCTTTGCCAAGAAAACCTCAAATGGGGTCATAGAGAGTCAGATAAGATTAAAATGATTCAACATCAACAAGAAAGTTTCCTAGAAATTAAAGCTGTCTAAACAAGGAAGGGGTTAGCTCATAAAGAAACAGGTTCCCTTTGCTGGAGGCCTTTAAACAGAGACTGACTGATCCCTTTCCAAGGATATTATAGACTAGTGAATCCCTGTTTAGGTCCGAGTAGAACTAGATAATTCCTCAAGGTCATTCCAATACTGAGATTCTATGACTTTCACTGATGGAGAACTTACTATACCTCACAAAGTAATAATAATAATGATACCTTGAATTTCTCTGTTTCCAAAAACACTTTGCAGACATTATATTACCTTATGTGAGCCTCACAATAACTCCATGAAGTAATTTAATAATGTACTGCAAATACTCTTAGCCCCTCTTTTAACAGATAAGGAAACTGAGGAGTTCTGTAAAGTGAAGGGGTAGAAGATAAGGACCCTCCCAGTTCTAAATCAATGATTTTATGATTTCCACACTCTCCCTCTAATACAGTCTTTACAGGGAAGGGGCTTTGGAAATAAATACATCCTAGAAATGTGAATTATCACTAACCAGGTGTTTGGATTTTAGCTTGGGGGCATTATGATAATGAGGTGAATCTGGGCTATGATTTATAGGTCCTTCCCTTCCCCAGCTCCAGAAATAGTCCTGAGGACTGTTCTAAGAAACGATCATGGTCTTTTTGTTCTTTTCTTCAGCTTTGATCTACTCCTTCATCTTCCCTGCCAAGTCTTAGGAATCTAAAGGGAGGGAATAATTAGGACACAAGGAGCCTAACTCTTGTTCTGGTGTCATGTGGCTGGTTCCTCAAAGCCACATGGGAGTAGACCTCTCTCTGATGGTCACTCCTGTTGTACATCCCTTGGAGCTAGAGAGAATTTTGCTGATGAGGCCATTGGGTTGTAGAATACCCGATCACCTCTGCTAATAAACAGCAGGGCCCACATCTGAACCTATTTGTTCTGAGTTCAAATCCAGGCATTTTCCCTCTCTGAAACCTTTGTCAGAGCTTGTAGCCCAAGTTTCCTGACTATCAGTTGGGTCTTCTTTCTACCACAAAGTAATAGACGTGGGTTGATTTATAAGATTGAGAACAATCTTAAGAGAATTGGACTCAAGATGGGCACGTTTTTTGGAGGCCGGGAGGGAGATAGATGGGGGGATATCTGTACCATGGACCATTGTCCAGAAATGGCAGACATGCACAAGCTTTTCCTGGGAACTTTACAATGAAGGACTCAGGAATCTGGGGGCAGGTAAGAGAAAGGTGAAGAATACAAAAGCAAACATGGAGAGGAGAAGGGAGCAGGGAGGAATACAAGCCAGTCTGGGCCACAGTTTTATCTAAAAGGGGCCCTGGTCTCTCACTTTGTGGCACGATGAATAGGAAACTGGATCTGGAGTCAGGAAGCTGTAAGTCTAAATCCAGTCTCAGATATTCACTGACTGCAAGATTCTGGGCAAATCAGCCTCTCTCTGCCTCAATTTCCTCATCTTTAAAATGGGGATAATAATAGTTCCCACCTCCCAGGGTTGCTATGGAGATAAAGGAACATAATTTTATTAAGCATTTTACAAGTCTTAAAGTGTTATAGAAATGCTATCTATTATTATTATCAATGATGATGACAAAAATAAATATATCTATTATGACAATCAAACAGGCTGACTGAAGGATAGCTACATGGCAGTAATGTTTGCAGAACTTGTAATGGCATCATGAGAGTTAGAAATCATCTCCTTCCTCATCATCAATTGCTACAGTATATGGAGAGCTTTAAAACATTATCTAAATGTTTAACATCAGCATTAACATCATCATCATGGCCTAGTCTGGTTCTACAGGATGTTCAAATGACTGGATGAAAGCTTGAATAGTCAGTTAATTCAAAAGATGTTAAAAAAACAAACATAAAAAATCCAAGATAACTAGCACTTTGGCGCATAAAATAATTAAAACCCAACTCTTACTGACAATGTAAAAACTGTTTTTTGAAGCATTTCTCTTAGAGTTGTTTTTAAAAATTTTTTTTAACACTTTCAACTTCATTGATGTGTTTTGGCTTTACGTTATAAACATTTACAACACTAACTCCTGTAACAAAGTAAAACTGATGAGTAAAATTAACAACAGGACCGCTAGGTGGCACCATAGTGCACAGAGTACCAGGCCTACTTCAAATCCGACTGCAGATACTTACTAGCTGTGTGACCCTGGGCAAGTCACTTAACTCTGTTTGTCTTAGTTTCCTCATCTGTAAAATGTGCTAGAGAAGGAAATGGCAAACTATTCTAGTATCTTTGCCAAGAAAACTCCAAATGGAGTCATGAAGAGTTAGACATGATCGTAAATGACTGAATAATAACTAACAATAATACAATGACCTTGTCTCCTAGAATATTATGCTCAGAGTTTATTTCTGCTCCCATTAAACCTGATAATCTAATGTACATTTGTCTCATTAGAGTAAACCGAGCTACGGTTTCATTTCCCCTTTCAGGGAGAGCCTTCTATCATGAAGATCAGTAACTGTTTCACACCTTAGATTCTTAAGAGAGTTGCCCATGACTTGGGCTCACCCTGCTAGTATGTGTCAGAGGACTTGATGGTTTCCTTAGGGTTTCTTAACGCTGAGCCTGGCCCTTTGTCCAACATGCCAAGCTCCCCATCATATTTTTTCTTTTATCATTAAAAAAAAAAACTGATCTAATATGCTTCTTTGCGGGTATCCATTACTTTTGATTAACTTTGTGTGATGTTATAATAATTTTAAGAAAACCTTTCTATGTGCTTCTTTCCTAGAGGTGAGCCTGTTGCTGTAATTTTCAAGATATTAGCAGAATTGCCCCCTAAGCCAGATGCATTTCATAGTTAGGCATCTACCTGTCTTGGATCATATCAGTTCTCAATATGGTCTCTACTAGCTCTTAGTGAGAGAGAGAGAGAGAGAGATCATGGGCTAAGAAAGTCCCTTCAACCATAAAGTGGGTGAATGTAAGAGGGCTAATCTTGCAGGGGTCATGAGCAGGGGTTTTCTTGCTATATCTCCAGCATCAACTACAAAACATTTGTAGTCAGAGGGTCTGGGTTATAATTCCAGGTGAACCACTTTTTAGCTGTGTGGTTTGGGACAAGTCATTTCAGTAATCTGGACTTTAGTTTTCTTTTCTATATAATGAAAGGGCTATATTAGACGACCTCTTAAGTCCCCTCTCTCAGCTCTGAAACTATGATGTTGTTTGGGGGTCTTTCAGCAAAACCACAATGAAGTGTTCTTGGAGCTGGTTCTCAATATTGGGATCATCTCTGAAGAACTAGCGGGGTTTGGTTGTAGCAGGCTCTCCCTGAGGATTCTGGTCACTTTCTGGAGGACTCTGGAACACCTCTGTAAAGCCAGGCCTCACCTAAGTGGCTTTAGGTAACTGTTTTTATCTTTAGCTCTGGAGGTATGCAATAGGGTATTTGCATTAGGGAGAGGTTAGTTGTATCAGTTTAAAAGATCTAGAAAAACCTGTTGTACCATATTAGTGCCTACAGTAAAAACAGTAAAAACAGCTATTTATTTTCAGTAGGTTCATGGAATGGCATTAGAAATGCAGCTCTCCCTTAGGGGCTCCATAGTATGGCAACTGTTCCACAAATGAAAAGGACCTTTCTTGAGTCACCTTATCTTTTTATTTACCAATTCCTGGGAAGAGCACCTGAAGTTTCCCAATTGTTCTTGGTTCTAACATTAGAGAGAGTGTGGTACAGAGGAAAAAGCATGGAATTTGGAGTCAAGGACCTTACATTTAAATCCAGATTCTGATTCTTAATATCTGCATGGTCAAGGGCAAATCACTATATTCTGGGGAGCTGGCAGGGGTGGAGGGGAGTTGATGGGGGGAGAAGGCACTCAGGTTCCTCATCTCTGTAATGGAGAGGGCCAGTTTCAATGCACTTCAAGGTCCCCTAAACCTCCAATTGCTGGAGGCCAGAGATCTATTTATGAGGGGCACTTCATCTGGTCTCTATTTTTCTCCAAGAGATGCTTTGATAAACAAATCCTTTGAAAAACAAATAGTGCCTTTGATAAACAATTGCCAAAAAAGTCTAGCTGTTAGCACACATTTATATTAGAAACTCGAATTTCCATAGAGATTAAAGACTTAGGATCATAGAATCAAATATTTGGAGCTGGAAAGGACCTCAGAGGTCAATTAGTCTAACCCTCTTATTTTACAAATGAGGAAACTGAGGTTCATGGAGATTTAATATCTTGTTCAGGGTCATAGAGGTGGGATATGATGACTTTTGTCCCAATGTCCTTTGGAGATAATTAGCACAAATATTATTATCAGTTTTATCATTGAGGAAACTGAAGCTAAGAGAGATTAACTAAGTTATGTATAGCCACCTAGCTAGGAGCCATCAAAACTGAGATTCAAACCCAGATATCACTTTTTTTCTATGCACCAAACTATTCCCTTATTTATAATCCTACAGCTTTCTCTTCTCATGTCAGCCCAAATACCTCACACTCAGATACTCACTTCTTCCAATCTCCATCGGTCAAAAAGTTTGTTGTATTTTCCGGGACGTCCTGAAAACCTATAAAAAGAAAAATTCCAATTCAGTAGAATTCATTGGGAATTCAAAGACTCTACCTCAAAAGAGTAGAAATGGAGATTAAAAAAAAAGTTTATTGGCAAAAACTACTCCCCAAATATTTTATTAGGGTTTTGTTTATATCAATCAATAAGCATTCATTTGACTCTAAAGGCACTGGAGATATGAAACGCAGAGTAGGAATGATCCCTATTCTCAAGGAACAGAGTAAGACCAAGGCATTGATCACAAAAGAATGGAAGCTACTTGAAGACAGATATGATTTCATTTTTTATTTGTATCACTAGAGTTTATCACAGTGCCCATTATATATATATGTATATGTATATGTATATGCATATGCATATGTATATGTATATATCTGTGTCTATATCTAATCTATATCTATGTATATACTCACATATATACATATATTAATAAATGCTTGCTGAATTGAAATCAAATTTACTTAAAACAAAAGAGAAAGACTGGAGAATTATCAGATGTTTTTTACTGCTATGGGAGTTATCATCCAGATGTTCTCCCCCAATACATGTGTTTTGTGCTGCATAGAAAGCGCATTTGGGTGATGGCTCTCTCCAGTCTTCATGCAGATGTTTGGATGGTAGCTCTGAACCCAGCCATAACCAGAGCCTTTGTGCTCAAGTGGCAAAGAAAACGACCAGACTGTACAGAACCATGCCCAGATCCCTTCCTGAGTGCTGTGTGCTTGTCTAAAATTGTGAAAACAACAAAAACAGCAGCAGCAACAGTAACGATAATGGCAACTGTAACAGCAAGAAGACAGGCTTCCAGTGGAGATATTTCACTATATGCGCCAGGTGATGCACTAGACATTTGCTAATTGTGATCCCTGCTTTCAAGGATGGACACAGACGTACAAGAATGGAAAAGAATATATGCCTTTAAGACTGTGTGATTCCCAATCCTAAGCACTGGCTTGCTCCCAACACAAATGGGCCATTCTATAAGAAAGAAGAAAAGGGACTTTTTGGAGGGGGGATTGGTGGGGGGATGGGGAATGGAGGGAGGAAAGAGACTTACGCTCTGGCCAGAATCACTGCATATGTGGAGGTGACTTACCTGCCCAGAAAAAATGCGATGTAGAAGATGGAGCTGTTTAAGTTGACAAACTGAAATAGGAACATCTTCAGGGCATAGCTGTTCTCCCATTCCAATTCTGTTCGAGGCTGTTCTAAAAGGAAGAGCAGAGGGTGGGTTACATGGAATGATGGAGACACATGTCAGGTGTTCAAATTCTCATCACTATCACTGAATCTTGGGAAATTAGAAGTGGCCTTCGAGGTCATTTAATAGGACCCTCAAGTGTAGCCTATATGTCTTTGATGGCATCCCTAATGGGTGACTGATCATCCAGCCTTCACCTGATTACCCAGTGGCACTTGATGATCTCCTAAAATATTTTGTTGTATTGTTGGGTTATTTTAATTATTTTCTACATCTTCCTCATTTTGTTGCTTTTTACTTATTTGGTCTGTCCATGTGATTTTATTAATGTGGGGAACTCTTAGTATGGAAGCTTCTTCCATTATGTTGATTACCACCTCCTCAGTAACTTATATGATTAGAGAGTTCACTAAGAGGCTAAAAGATTTGTCTGTTGTCATAAAACCAATACGTGTCAAAAGGACAACTTGAACTCAGATCATACTGCCTTCAAGACCAGCTTCTCTATCCAGTCCATACTGCTTCCCATCTTACCCTAATAAATATAAAAATTTCATTTCTATAAGCAGAAAATATGGATTATATATGAAACCATACATCTCTACTACATATTTTTTTGAAACATGTAAATAAATGTATATAATTCATTCAATATGCTGCTTTCAAGGCTATCCTGTTTGTTTGTGCTCCCTTCCAAACTCTGGGCATTTCTATTCACGAATCCAACTGCCCAGCAGAATACAGCTAATGCTTTCCCATGTGATAATCTTTCAAGTATTTGAAGATAGTATTTGAAGGCCTCAATGTTCCTCTTCCCCAAAGTGCGTTAGCACTTGTTAGTAAACCATTTAAAAAAAAAAAAAGACCCTTCAGGAAAAAGCCAAGAGAATTTTAAAGAGTTACAGGGAAGAACAGAAAACCTCTTTGCTACATTTTCCTTATGGAAGAACATTTAAATGAATGCCCTTAGTTTGGCTCTTTCCAGAAAGAATTCTAGCATTAATAAACCCAGAAAATGAATTTTGGGTTAAATATTTACCTATCACCCTTTATAGGAGTACAGGCTACTATCCTCCTATCTCTACTCTTTTCAAACTTCAACTAAACAGGAAATTCAAGGAGTTAGAAGTTTTCCAGACTCTTAGTTTTTGGAAAATTTCAATCTTCCTCACCATGCTCTAAGTATCAGTGCTATGAGAGCAGCCAATTGTAGAAACAGAGCCTGTTAGTTATTATAAGACTGTAAACCCCTTCAGGCCAGGGCCTAAACTCTGTATCATCTTCTTTGCTCAAATAAATATTTGTTAAATTGTATGCAGAGGTAGAATGGAGCTTAGTAACTAGGTTAGGACAACCAAACTGTGTCCTAGGTTACTGTAACTTAGAGTACTTCAGAATTATCAAGGAAGCTTAACATTTAGTTAATAAAGATGATTATTTAAAAGAAGCAATCATATACCCATTTTTAATATCCAACTTTTGCTAGTCACATTTTTTTTAATATGCAATATTTGCTAGGTACCATAGCAACAAATGGGGGCAGCTGGATGGGACAGTCGATAGAATGTCAGGACTGGAGTGAGGAAGACTCATTTTCCTGAGTTCAAATCTGGCCTCAGATACTTACTAGCTGTGTGACCCTGGGAAAGTTACTTAATCTCTGACCTTCTTTGCCTCAGTTTCTCCATCTGTAAATGAACTAGAGAAGGAAATGGCAAACCACTCTAGTATCTTTTCCAAGAAAACCCCAAAGGGGTTGGGTCAAACACAACTAAATAGTGATTGAATAACAACATAATGACAAATTTCCTTTTTGGTAAACTGGATTTGTCATCAGTATTTCTTGCATTATTTCCACATCATCAACCACAGAGCTGACTTGAGTTTTATGCTCCTTGACCTAGGAATCAGTACTAGCTATGGTTCTGCAATATTTGAGGTCACTCAAATTAAATGGAAAAACAAACAAACAAACAACTTTCCTCTCCCTCTCTAGCCCACAGGTCTTGTTTTTCTGGCTTTATAGTAAACTCTCTATTTCCCACCATCTTTATTGGGAAAAAAACCCACAAAAAACCAAAAATGATAGTTTCTATTAGACTAGAGATTATGATAGACAGTAGGTCAGTATGCTTTTTGTTCAATCTTAAACAAAAACAAAAAGATTATCTCTCCTTTATAACACATCTGCATGGAAGCAAACAAATACAAAAGGATAGATTTTTTCACATTTGGTAAAAATTTGAAAGAAATACAACTTAAACAAATGTAACTGAATGACATAAAACAAACATTTGAGATATAATATGTGCTAGCTAGTACAGTTAGCCTCAGAATCAGAAGGAACTGGCTTCAGCTCCCAACTATGACAAAATATTGTCTATGTGACCCTGGACAAGTCACTTAAGTGGGCCTTAGTGTACCGGGCAACTCTCTAAGATTGTAAATTGTTGAGTACATGGCACTGTGTAATGCTAGATTTTCATTATTGGTAGTTCCATATATCAGGGCAGCTTGGTGGTTTACTGTATAGAGCACTGGGCCTGGAGTCAGAATGACCTGAGTTCACACACATACGTTTATATCCAAGTATATCATTTACTTATAAATATTTTAATGATGCTCATATATAATGCATATATGCATACACAACCATATGAACATGTATACACACATTATAGATAGGTGTGCATACACACCTATATGTACCCATGCATAAACATTTGTATATACATGCATATGTGCATACCTAACTATAATATATGCATGTTTATGTGCATTATGCATAGTGTATATATGTATTGGTAAATATATATACATACATATTATACATACAAGCATCAGTAAAATACTTAAAAGAAAATTAAGAGAAGAAATAGAATCACACTAAGAGTTAGGAGTCTTGAATTTGCCTGATGTCTAGGTCACTAATTCTTCCTGTGACCTTGGCCAAGTAAGCCATTTCCCCTCTCTGGCACACTGTGTTCTTACCTGAGGGAGGTAGATGTTATCTAAAAATATTTCAGCTCTAGACCTATGATTCTGTGATTTTTAAGAGCTGAGCCATGATTACCTTTGTTTTCTGACCCATCCCACCCCCAAATGGCTGGAACTCTCATTTTGAATGTTTTGTTTTGTTTTTAACAAAGCATAACCCCATATAATAGTTATTACAAAACAAAAAATGAACAAAAAAAAAAAAACTGAGCTAGCCTAAAGGAATAGAAGGAATAGTTGACTGCATCACTGGTACTGATTGCCATACAACTGAAGTTCATGGAAGGATAATCTGCCATTTTCACTGGGAACTGTGACTTTCATAATCCATGAGGTCACAGGAGATGCCTGTGGATTGGGAGTGACTGAACAGCTATGCTCTTGACCAGAAGATCTTTTCTTTCATACTACAGGACTCCTCAGATTACTATTGATCCACATCAGACATTACTATCAGGGTACCTAGACCCAGATCGTGTTCTTGTTTCCATTGTGGGATTAATAGTAGACCTCTCTTTAAAGAAAGGTTGAAGCTGGCTCCACAACCTTCAATCAATCAATCAAGGAGCATTTGTAGTGGGGTTACTTTGTCCTCTATGACACAATAACTATGGTTATTAAGTCTGTCTGACCTGTTAGGAAGGGCTCAGCTTCATCAGAGGCAAAAGAGTTTCTACAATCCACTATTTGGGACAAATGAATGAAACACAAGGACAAAGAGAAAGCCAATTTGCCCTTTATGCCAGAGAGCAAATATCTTTTCTTCAAATTCTAAAGAAAATGCTCTAGAAAGGTGAATCAAAGCTCTGTTTCCTTTTTGGTTTCCAGAAGAAAAAAAAATAGCTTTGGACCAAAAAAAAAAAAAAACCAACCCAAAACAATGCCCTCAACCCACCCCAAACTCTAAACTGAGGAACACCTATTGAAGGTGAAACTAACACAAAATAGCATAGGCCTGGAATGATGAAATTGTTAGTCAAAAATAGGTAGAACAGTGGTTATGGTAGGAGCTTTATCTATTCTGGGATGATTCTGGGTGGATGTGTTCTTTTGAATTCTTCTAATACAATCTTTACCCTGGGGCATGAATCCCATAAAACCAAGAAATCTGGTAGGGATGATTTTTTTCCTCCCTGAGGGCTAAAGGTGGGGAAACCTCTGTTTGAGGAGGTTCCCAGTTTTAGATGATTCATTTGATCATTCTAAGCCCAAGCTAATTTCACTTCTGGCATATGAATGAGTATTTTTTTTTTTTTTTGGTGTCTACCAAGTGCTAGGTACTTCTTTCTTAAGCAAATATTTACAAATTTTATCTCATTTGATCCTTCAGATAATCCTGTGACATAAGCCCTATTAACTTCCCAGTAGCTCAGATAGGTTCTTTAAGATTTTAAGTTTTTTATCTGTATTCCAGAGGGGGAGGAGGAAAAGGAGTGTTGATAAATTGAGCCTACTAAGTTCCAGGCACAGTGCTCAGCTACATTTGTTTGTTTTTAGTAGATGTCTCATTTGAGCCTCATAACAACTGATGCAAGGTTGATGAAACAAAAGTTAAGTCCAGGGTCACACAGTTAGCCAGTCTGAGACCAGACTGAACTTGGGTCTTCCTGATCCAAGGCCCAATGCCCCACCCACTGAGCCAACCGCTCTCTCCTACCTCACAGAGTTGTTGTGAGGGTCAAATGAAATAATATTTGTAAAGCACCAATAAGCATTGCCTTTTACACAGCAGGTACTATATAAATGGTTATTCTTTTCCCCCTTCCCCCTCTTCAATGCAGATATGCTCTGGCTTTGTAATTTAGACTCTTAGAGTTTATCAGAGGTACTAACTCAGAAGTATGTGACTGCCCAATATCAAATAACCAGTCAGTGCAGGTGTCAGAGGGGGCCTGTGAACCTGTCTCATTGACTTGGAGGTCTGTTTTCTTTCTCATTTCCTTGCATCTATTTCCATGCCCTCAAAATAAGGTAAGGATCCCAAGAGGCTGTGAGATATCCATGGTTAATACTATGTTAGTCATGTCTAGATCATGGGGCCTAGAACTACGAAAGATCTTAGTGGTCATCTAATCCTATCCCTCACCTCTTTCAATCAATGACATGTAACAACACTTAAGCACCTACTGTTTGCAGGGCAATGCACTTACTTCAGAGATGGGGAAATCTATTAGAGATGAGGAAAATAAGGCCTAAAATGATCAAGGTGGTAACAGCACCAGAAGGTGAGAACCTTCACCCACCATGATGCTTCCAAAGAGATCATGGGACATGGAAAGGGACCTAGGCTGTGCCTCCATTATGAATGTTTGCTCCCACTTCCCTTCCCTCTAACAATGACTCCCTGCTTGGGTCCTTTTGCAGCTAGGAAGAGGGACTATAATTCCCAAATCATTCCTGGAACATCCTTGCCAATGGAAACAAAGTGTGCTGATACTGAATATCTCTGACCCATGCCTAGAGGGGTGCTTCAAATGCATTTCTTCAGAGCTAAACAATCAATCAAAATGTCCTTATAATAGAAAAAAAAAGATGGTATGGTTATACCATCCATTCTGATAAATTGTTTATCATGAATGCAATGATAACCAAGTGCTTACCTAAATTGGTGAGGAAATAAGCCACTTTTTCATATACCTGCAATTAAAAGAGGGAACCATTATTAACCCAGGGTAATAACCAGTATTCTATTCATTGGGGGAAAGGCCAGATTTAAAGCTGAAAAAAAGAAAAGCCTTCAGAACAACAAGTATTGTTGACATAGTATTTTACAAAATGTATACAGTGTGATCCCTGGAAGACTTGAGGTAACACTGAATTTCTAAGCCAGAATAGTTTTTAATAGGTAATTTGAAGAGTTGTAAAGAAATAAACCAAGGAAACATCTTCCCACCTTGGCACTTTTGGTGTCACTGTTTCCTAGCTCATACTATGTATGAGGCACCATGCTAAACATTTTACAAACATTTCATAATTCAATGGAGACTCAGGGAGGGAGTACTTTCTAGGCTTAGAAGGCCCTTTCTTCTCCTCCTCATTTCTACCTGCTGACATCTTATTCCTCCTTCAAGATTCAACCAAATTCTCCCTCCTCTAGGAAACCTGACTTCAATCCCTAGAAGTCATCTCTCCTTTCACCAATCTTAATATTCTGTAATTTATATTTTTTAAAAACAAATCCAAAGGCTTCCAACATGCTGTGCTATGGGAAGATATTAACAAGAGTCACATAGGCAGAGAAGACATGGATGGATTGTAATCTGAACCCCTGAAAGGCATATCAATAGTTTTGCATCTTTGGGACCTAGGTCTAAAGCTAGAAGGGCCCTTCCCTTATTTAACAGATGAAGAAACTGAGGCCCAATCAAGATAAATTATTTTCCTGGGTCATATAAATAGTAAGCAGTAGAGATAGCACTGGAACTTGCGTTCTCTGACTCCAAGACCAGTTATTTCATCTACCACACTGGCTCCATCTGATTTTCTAGGTCCTTGGTGTGGCCTTTTGACTGAGTCCAAGTTTTATGGAATAAATCCTTTTATTAAGGAGATTTGAAGCTTGGATTTAGTCAACAGGCCACACTTCAGGATGGAAAGGGCCACATGGGGACTTGAAGCTGCAAGATCCCCTCTCCCCCCCTCACTAGAGCTATAATTTTAGTAGTAGAGCAAACTTTTTAGGACAGCTAGGTGGTACAATGGAAAGAGGGCCAAGTCTGGAGTAAGGAACACCTGAGTTCAAATTCAACATCAAACACTCACTGTGTGACCCTGGGCAAGTCACCTAACTCGTTTATCTTAGTTTCCTCATCTGTAAAATGAGCTAGAGAAGGAAATGGCAAACGACTCCAGTATCTTTGCAAAGAAAACCCTAAATAGAATTGTGAACAGTTGAATATGACTGAAACAATTCAACAACAACAGGGAACTTTTGGGTTATGCAACCCCTCCCTCTACCAATGTCTGTCTGTCTTTTTGATTGTATTTATACCTGAGTGCTTAACACAGTACTTGGTATATAGTAAATACTTAGTAAATACACATTTCCATCTTTCACAATATCTTTCTTAGAGAGTTGCCTAGGAGACTGAGATATTAATTGAATTGCCCATAGTCACAAAGCCAGTATGTGTCAGACAGAGCCTGAACCCAGGTTTTACTGGTTCTATAAGCTGCCCCTTTTCAAATGTAAACAAACAAAAAAAGAATGAGCACATAAGTCTTCGCCAACCAGGGCTCTTCTCACTGATCACTTGCACAAGTGTGTATCCAATAAAGTCATGATTATTATCTTTTACATGCACATTACATACCTCCCAAAGTGATTTCTAAGGCCCCTACAACCTTAGGTGTGTGCAGGGTGTGACTTGTAGTTTCCCTCAAACGAAAGGTCAAGAGTAATGCTCATTCTGTGATGTATCTACCCATCTGGGCCACCCTCACTGCCCTCCTATGCCTCTCAGTGCTAACATTCAAGGTTCTAAGATACATTCTAGCTCTATTTTTGCATTCTATAGGTCTTTATGTCCTTTCCAGCTATGATCTATGTCCTAAGGATGCTCAAAGCTCTAATATTCTACATTTTTTGTTGCAATGGTCTTCCAACTCTGCCATTCAGTATCTTAAAGTATTTCTCAGTTCTAACATTTTATGTTCTAAGAGCCTTTCCAATCCAAGCATTTTTTTTATCACTTCTTTTAGCTCTATGTTCCTTCCAGCTGATATTCCACATTCTCAGGTACCTCCCCACTCTGATATTTAATGTTCTAAGGCCCCTTATAGCTCTGATGTTCAATGTTCCAGGGATTCTTTTAGGTTCATTCTAAGTTCTATGTGCTCTGACTCCTTAAAGATCAAGCATTCTTATAATTAAGTCAACACAATGGCTAAAAACCTAGTGAATCCCAGGACTTTAAAGATAGGATTTCATTTTATTTGACTGCTTTTCATTTCCTTTGGGATGGTATGGCATCCCTTACATTGATGCAGCTGGGCAGAAACTCCTACTTGCACTGCATTTTTACATCATTAGTGAGCTTTAATGTTCAGTTAATTAACAAAGAGACATGTCAGGGCTGGCAGGAAAGCCACCACCACCAGCCTTAAAGAGCATTGGGTGCTTTTTATGAAACTTTAAAAGACATTTTGAAAGCCATTGTCTGATAGTCTCCACTTTAGAGAACAGGAATGAGGAACCCCAGGTATGACTACCCTTTTGATAAAGGTATTTAGGAGGATATAATATGGCTTAATTACTAATGTGCCCAAAATTTGTTAAGCAAACCTAAGTGGGCACCAGTCTTAAATGTCAATATAGGTTACAGGGGTGGGGAACCTGTGACTTGAGGCCACATGTGGTCTTCAAGTGTGGGGCCACATTTGAGGACCTAGAGGACCACATATGGCCTCAAAGCCACAGGTTCTCCCTGCACCTCTTATAGGACTTAGAACTGGCCTCCATCTTAGATTGGCACTGAGTCCAACACATTCATTTCAGAGAGGAAGAAACTGAGGCACAAAGCATTCTCTTGACAAATGACTTGCTAAAGATTTTTATCTGAAAAATGGGTATAAAGTCAAATTTTCATCATTTACATAAGAGAACATCTAGATAAAAAAATCCCAAATCACAGAGTAAGTGATTCAGAATCAATAGATCTAAGCTGAAATCTTGGCACTATACTTACATACCTGAGTGACCTTGTTTAAGTCCCTTAACTTCTCTTAGACTTTATTTTCTGTAAAATGAGGGTTTTGGATTACATGACCATGAAGATTCCTTATGATTTTTAATGCTATGATCCCTAGACTATGCCAACTTTAAGAGCCATTGTTTTTCTTCTCCTCCTCCTCTCATTATATCCTTTTACTGTAAAAGACAATGGATAGGGGCGTCTAGGTGTCGCAGTGAGTAGAGTGTTGGCCCTGGAGTCAGAAGGACCTGAGTTCGGATCCAGCCTCAGACACCTAACACACACAAACAAAAACTTAGCCGTGTGACCTCGGGCAAGTTACTTAACCCAATTGCCCTCCAAAAAGCAAAAAAAAAAAAAAAGACAATGGATAAGTCAAGAGATATTTATTAAGTTTCCTACTATGTATCAGGTACTAGAGAAACAGGAAACAGAGAAAGTCAAAAAACCATCCCAACTTTCAAGGATCTCACAGTGTAATGGGGGAAAGGCATGCTAATACCTATGCATAAACAAACTAAATACAGGATAAATTGGAAATAATTAACAGTGGGGAAGCACTAGGATTAAGGGGAATCAGGAAAAGTTTCTTGTAGAAGGTGGGATTTTGACTAGGACTTGAAGGAGGTCAGGGGAGCAAAGATGAAGAGAGAGAAGATCCCAGGGGTGAGGAATGGTCAGTGAAAATGCCCAGAGCTGGGAAATGGAATGACTCATTTGATAAAGAGCTCAAGGTGTAAGAAGACTGTGAAGGAAGGAAGATGTCTGATTATGAAGGGCTTTAAAAGTGAAAGAGGATTTTGGATCCTAGATTTGATAGGGAGCCACTAAAGCAGAGAGGGCAACATGGTCTGACCTGTATTTAAAAAAAAAATATATAGCCCTCCAGGCTCTCCCTCACCCACTTAGAAACCCTTAAAAACATTCTACCTTAAAAAGAGTAATAGGCTTCACCACACTATGATAGGGGTCCATGATAGAAAAAGAAGTTAAGAACCTCTGCAAGCCTTAGATTTGCCCATTTTACAGATGAAGAGACTGAGGTCTAGAGAAGTTAAAGGCTTTGTCCAACACTACCCCAATGTTAAGCATTAAAGACAGGACTTTGAAACCAGGTCCTCTGAATCCAGAAACATTCATCTCTCTATCAGACTGAGCTTTAGTATTCTTATCTGCATAATGGGAACAGCAGTGATAATATTAAGTACATGACAGTAAACCAGATCTCAAGCCACTTTAGGCTCATCTCCCTTTATCCTTGGTCTACAAGGCATATTAAGTCTTGTGTTCTGGTGAAACACAGGATCATATATTTAGAGCTGGAAGGGCCTTTGAGAACATCTAGTTTAATCCTCTCATTTGATAGATGAAATCACTGAGGTCTAGAGCCGTTAAGAGTTATACTTAACGTCATGATTTTATATGTAGTAGATGGTGAATTTAAACCCAGGTCCTCCCATTCTGACCCTGGTCTTGTTTCTACTGCCCCAGCCTCAGATACTTAGGAGCTGTCTAACCCTGAGCAAGTCACTGAATTTCTCTCTGCATCAGTCTCCTCATCTGTGAAGTGGGAATAATGATAACAGCTACCTCCCAGGGTTGTTAGGAGCAGAAAATATTTGTGAAGTACTTTGTAAACCTTAAAAGTCTTTATTTCCAATACAAGCATATATACATACTTGTATATACTCACATCTATACTAGCTAGTATATTAGCTAGTGTATATATGTGTCTTTGTGTGTGTGTGTGTGTGTGTGTGTGTGTATATATATATATATATATATAATTTATATATGTAGCTAGTGTATACATGTGTAACACTAGAAGTTTACACACACACACACTATTATGATGATGAAAGCAGGTCTGTTTATACTGTAGGCATTTCCTTGAACTTGCTTATTAATTATGCTAAAATCCCGCCTCTTCGCCAATTAACTACTTGGCCACTCTGCCTAGTAAGCCTCCTTCCCTAGGCCTGTCTGTTCTTCGATTGATCTTTCTTTAAGACTCAGTTCAAGTGTCACAAGACCTGCAAAACTGTTCCTAGTCCTGACTCTAAGTGCTTTTTCCCCAAATTACATTGACTTAGAGGATGCAATGTAATTCCCCTTCTCCTTTTGACCTATCACTTAGTCAAATGTAAGTTCTTTGAGGACAGGGATTATATGGGTCTAGTTTCCTGCATCTTCAATCATGAGCATAGTGAGTGGCACATAGTGATTAATTAAAATGAAGTGATTAATTAAAATGCATTATTGATAAGTATTAAGTACTTATTATTAAGGCTTAGTGAATGGTCAAAGAATATGGAAATTAATGTTCCTTACTTTTCTCTTCCTCCCCCCTCCCAATCTTCCCACTCCTATTCTGATCTAACACTTAGTATGCCATAATACGATAATAGCCACCATCATAATGGCTAAAATTTATAGAGTATTTTAAAATTTTGCAAAGTGTTTTATCCACATTATCTCATTTGATATACTTAATTGTATGCATCATTTATATGCTCATCAATTACTCAATTCTCTATGTGACTCATTTGTGATTTGTCAGATTCTAATCCTCTTAAAGAAAGAAAGGATATCTATTTAAATCTGCTGTTAACTCCAGCAACTTCCATTTATAGGGCTCTTCGTGGTTTATACATACATTATCTTTGCTCCTCAAAGTAAGTGTAGAGTTGGCATAATAAACCCAAACTTTACAAATGAGAAACCTGAAAGTCATAGGGGTAAATGACTAATCCAAGGTCATATAGGGAGTAAGCAGATGAACATGCAAGGTTATTCATTCAGCAAGTCCGTAGAATACAAGAATTCAGTGTCTTACGAGCATGGTGCCAAAGTCTGAAGGACCTAATGGCTACTATGTCAAAGTCTCTCATGTTTAACACGTGAGAAGGTCTGAGAGAAGCACAGAGAGGTCTGAAATGTGAATGGCAGAAATGCAAATACTAACAGTAATACAAACAACTAGCATTTATATGGTTCCTTAAGGTTTGCAAAGCACTTTACAAACATGTTATTATTTTATCCTCACATCTCTGGGAAGTAGGTGTTATTCTTCATCTCATTTTACAGATGAGGAAATGGAAGCAGGCACAGGTTAAGTGACATGGCCCAAGATCACAGAGCTAGTAAATATCTGAGGCTGGATTTGAACTCAGAGCTTCCTGACTTCAGATCCAGCATGAAGTTTTATCTGGTTGACAGTGTGTTGGCTCTATTCTGACTTCTCTGTGAATAAAATAAAAGTGAAGAGATGTTAAAGCAATTCTTGTCTTTTCCAAACAGGTGAGGAAAAACTCAATACACTTACAACATTTAGAAACATGATGATCACAAAATTGATGCAGACTCCAGTCCCTGATGTGGCAAACTGCCAGTATTTTTTGACGAAATACCACTTGAAAGATGCGAAGTGCTCCATGGCCACCAGACGATAAACCACGACTGCAAAGACAGTGGTGAGCACCAAAGAAATCTGGATTGAGAGAGATGAGAATGGGAAATCACTACTAAGCTTCTGCCTCACACACCAAGCCCCCTGTCCCAGGGAGAGGAGCAGGCTCCCAAGGGAGGAAGGAGACACAATAAATATCTCAAGTAATAGACGATACTGTTGAACACATTATAGTTAAACTGAACCATATGGAATCCATGCAATGTTTTAGAAAAAGATTCCATTATCATAATTTAATTTAAACTGATAACCATCTAATGTTGTAACTATTGCTCAACTGTACTCCAATAGAAATGCTTCCCATTTATATTTAATTTTATGCAGTTAAAAACATTAATCTGAGAATCCACAGTCTTCATCAGACTGACAAAGGGTCCATGACTCAAAGAAGGCTCAATACCCCTGTTCTAGTAGAAGAAAGCATTCAGTAAGTGCCTACTATGAGTCAGGCACTTAATTAGGCTCTGGGGATTCCACCACAAAGAATGAAACAAAATCTATTCTGGAAGAATGTACATTATAGCAAATCAAAGTGTTTGCATTCTTGTCTTATTCTCAGCACCTAGTGCGCTGCCTTGAACACAGTAGGTGCTTAATAAATATTTTTAAAATGAGTCATAGTGAGGGATGTTCTCTGTTCAAATTACTATAGATTCTAGGGTAACACCAGATGCATATTATTAGCAGAGATATTGTATTTACCTTATTCACACAGTGGATATCCCCAAAGAGGTCTTGATTCCAAGCAGTATAACTACTGTCCTCAGAAGAGTTCTATGATTTTTACAAGTCTCTATTCTACCCACACCCTTGCTAATCTCCCAATAACCCAATGCCTATTTAATGAATATGTTTATTCAATAAAATATTCAAGGTGCCACAATCATTTGCTCCCATAGAAATATTGCAATTCTTACTGGATCTAGAATTCTATCTCCCTTGGAATATCTTGCTTGGGAAAAGTCATGAATGTTAGTGTTCTGACATTACCATTAAGAATATTCCTAATATGGAGATCATAAGCCGAAGGAGTTTATCCATGAAGGGCTGGTAAGGCTCAGGTTTTCCTGTGATGGGATTCACTCTTTCCACCTGGGCATACTTTCTTTCAAACTGGGGACGAACATTTTCCTAGGAGAGAGATGACAAGTTAATATATGAGAATAAGCCATAAACTCTGTAAATATTTTCATAAAAGCTACTATTAAGAGCAAGCCAAGAGTTTTGTCTAATTAAAAATGAAACACCTATAACTTGACAAGAGAAGTCACTGTTTTTCTCAACATCAATGATAATAATAATAAGTACTAACATTTATATAACTCTGTAAGGTTAGGAAAGTGCTTTATACATATTGGATGTTATGTATCATTTGATACATCAAACATCTGAAATAATACAATTATCATCACCATTTTATGTATGAATAAACTAAGAATGAGAGTAGTGAAATGACTTGACCAGGGTCATGCAGCCAATTAATGTGAAATTAAGGATTTGAACTCAGGTGTTATTGACTCCAAGCTCCAGTATTCTATCAACCATATCACCTATCTCTGAAAAGAGATTCCAAGTAATCAAGACACTTTTTATTTGTATACATTTTTCATAAGTAAAGGTAAAACTGGAAAAATACATAGAATATATAATGTTATTCCATCAACAAAAACAATTGACTTCTATGCCATTCTTAATAATGAGCACCTGTGATTTCATTTAATGTAGCTCACCCACTTACTAATTGGAAGAGATGGTTATTGAATGACCATCAATGGCAACTCTGCATGCATTACTACCTCCTTGAGAAATGCCTGTGTTCATGAAAATTCTACCCATCAGGGATCATAAACTTGAACAATCCCCATGATACCAGTCCAATTCCATTGCCATACTTTCTCTGTGATGTCTTATCACCAAAACACAGAACTATGTGGGATAACTGGTGTTTAGCCCCAGTGTACCAAGATGGAAAGGGTATATTTCCTCTTCAAAGTGACCATCCTCCCTGGGATGTTATAGTTTTCTCAGAGTCTTGTCGATCTGGACCCCCTCTCCGGTGCTTGCTTTCCCTCTCAACTCCTGTGGATGCACTGGCCAGGCCAGGCCTGGTGAAACTTCACCTAGGTTCCTACTATCTTCTGCATTATTATTGTGACTCTCTCCAAAGTTGATATGTCCCAAGAACAAAAATTCCTAATTCCATCACTGATTACCTCTTCCTCTTCCCAGTCAATAAGGTCCCAGTCATAGGTCAACACAGCTCTCCTCCTCTTCCAGAACTCCAAGAAAACTGTAGCTGTAAAAAACAATTTATCCTTTAGCAATATCATGTATTTGTCAGGAGAAAATTAGGAATGCCAAACCAGGAGGACATCAACAAGAGTCCTCAAGATGGGTTAGCATGGAAGAGTAGCATTGAGGTAACTCCCTTATCAATAAAATCACCAATCCATTTGAACTTTGAAGTTTTTAAGAATAATATCATGAATTTTCCTATTAAATTTCTGCATTTTAAAATGTCTATGTATTCTTTTTGTTATCTATCCTTCTCCTCATCACATAGGAAATTAAGTAATAGTAACTACTGAATAATAATCCCACCTGCTCTGTTTCCCCTATTTATTTCTCTATTTTGATCCCCTCCAATAGAACACCAGAAGAAAGGTAGCCTTGAGGGTAGCAGCAACATTTAAGTCAGTTTTGAGATGTGATTCAGAAATCACATCTCTTGCCAGAAATGGCAAGGTCTTCACAAAGGCTAGCTGCCTTTGAAATAGGTGGTGCACAGTGGACAGAGGGCTGGGCCTGGAGCCATGAAGACTGGAATTCAAATACTTCCTCAGACACTTGCTGTGTGACCCAGAATAAATCATTTGACCTGTTTGCCTCAGTTTCTTTATCTATAAAATTGGAGGTAATTATAACACCCAACTTGAAGGGTTGTTGTAAGCATCAAATCAGATAATAGTTTTAAAGTGCTTAGCATAGTACTGGAACATAGTGAGTGCTATAAAAATGTTAGCTATTTTTATTATCTTTTATGAACATGAAAATCCTTTTTCTTTAGTGATATGGTAAATCCCATTGCACAGACAAATTAGAAATGCTGCTTGAAAAGCACTGGAACAGTAAAGAAGAAGAAAAAGAAAGAAGATGTCTTGGCATTGTAAGAGTAATAAAGGGATCCATATTCTTTGAATGTAAAAGATAACTAATAAATGGTTGTTGAGTGGTTATTGGTTATTGTGCTTCACTCTTGGAGAGGACCAAAATGACATCACTATGTTGGAGTCAAGGTACAGTGTGTCTGACTGTATGCTTAGATGCATAAAATAAAATACATGAGATTATAAAGAGGAACCTGTCTCATTGAATTATTCTTCCTACCCTCTTCTCTCTCTCTAGTACACACATGTTTATAGACCCTGCTTTGATGCTTATAAGCTATTGTCACCATGGGTCAATCATTTAACCTCTATTATCTTCAGTTTCCTCATTTGTAACACAGAAATGGAAAACAACCAAAGAGTATGTATCAGGTACTTACTATGGCTACAGAGATAAACAAAACAAAACAAACTCAAAAAGTCCCTGGCCACAAATAGCTTACATTCTATCAAGCATAAACAACCCTTATAGAACTTATCTCATTCATTCTGTGAAGAGCCTAAAATGAGATTGCATATGAAGTGCTTTGCAAATCTCAAAGGTCTATGTCATCTATTTAAAGACTCCAATTAAGCCAACAACCCTAGGTTCAGAATAATCCCAGTTTCAACCTGTAGTTTCCATCAAAAGTGATTTCATGGTACCCTTGAGGGTTTTATAACTTCAGAAAAGTTTCCATTCTGAATTTCAGTCCTAACCTAGTTTATATTAAACTTTGTATTTAGTATTTATACTCAGAAATTTATTTCTTCTTTCCAGAATGGAAATTAGAGAGAAAACAAGATGTACATTCTAATAGAATAGTGCCCAAGGATGTCTCAGGTAACAGAATAATTTTTTAAAAAAAAAATTTGAAAGCATCTTAAGCATCTGCACTATAGATTAGATATTTTTAAAAGGCAACACTGCAAAATTAACAATTCCTTTATATTTCTTAATATTGGAGATCTTTCCTCGGTTTCCATCCTTAAGATATTTCAAATATTCTTGTTTAATTATACTACTAGAGTTATGACACATGCCATTCCACATATTGAGGCTTCCTTACAATTTAGAATGAGCTTTTAATTGAATATGCCAAAGTTCTGTTATTTCATCAATGTTAGAACTACTTGGAGCCAACAAAGATAACAATTCTTTTCTTTGATTTAGCAGATAAATCTTAAAGTCACAGAGATCTTAAATGACTAACCGAGAGTCTTGTGGCTGGCAGGTATTAGAAGTGGAATTTAAACCCACATATGCCTGAGTCAAAGCCCAGTGCTACCCCATTTCCCTGCCCCAAGGAATCACTTTTAGGTCAAAATAAATATACTGATATCTTTCTAATTGGGAGGCTGCCTGGTATATGGGAAAAGTTGCTATCTTTGGAATTGGAGAACCTGGTTTAAAATCTGTATGCCCTCCTGTCTACCTGTGTGACCCCTTATCCTTTCTGGGTCTCATTTCCTTGTGTATAAAATGAGGGAGTTGAACTCTAGGTGACCTCAAAGGTCCTTTCCAACCCCAAAGTGATGATTGGACTCAAACATTTCTAGGATCATAGAACACGAAGCCTGGAAGAGTCTTCATTTTGCAGATACAGAAACTGGGACAGCAGAGGTGGGAGTGGCCAGTCTTGTCCCAAGCTGTGCAACAGTGTTGGTGGGGCTGGGATAAGGATGTTAATCTTTCAATTCCCAGTCCCCGGTTCTTTCCACTATACAACCCCAAATCTAAAAAACAAAATATAACATCAAACATAGATGGATAGAACAAGTAAAGAAAAGACTTCTGAACCTGGGGCCTGGGAGAGAACCAAGAGGACTTGTTTTATTATCATAGACGAGAACTTGAAATTTCTTAAAATAAGCTGGGACTGGAGTCACTGTTTATCAGGAACAGCAATGCTGAGGCTGCCAATTTGGATGGGGTCCAAGTGCTACTAAGTCTTTCACATGGCTCCTTAGATTTATTTTTAATAACATCCTCAAGCACGACGTGCTTCCCCCACATGATGTTGGAGTCTTCCCTTTCCCAAAACAGAAGTGGGATCATTGTCAAATGGGTTCTACCCAGGATTTGGGGAGCTCTTTGTTCATTCTAGGAGAATGTTCATAGTACAATTTTAGTCTTTCCCCCACTTTTGTAGGTGTGTTTATTTTTTTTTAAATTTTAATGATAACTTGTGTTTTTACATTACCTTCTTTTTCTAATCTGTTCCTTATTACTCCTCCACACAGTTACATTGTAACAAAGAATTTAAAAAAGCCATTCTGCCAAACAAATATACCAAATAATCAATCAGTAAATATTGATTAAGCACCTGCGATAGTAAGGCACCATGCTAAATACTGGAAATACAAAAAGAGGCAAAAGACAGACTCTGGCTTTAAGAAGCTCACAACCTACTGGTGGAGACAATATACAAACAAATATATATAAAGCAAGGATATACCGGCTAAATAGGAAATGAACAAGCACTAGATTTAAGAGGGTTTGGGGAAGTTCCTACAGAAGGTAAGATTTAGTGGGCATGAGAAGGAACCCAGGGAGGTCAGTAGTCAGAGTAGAAAAGGAAGAGCATCCCAGGCATGAAGGACAGCCTTAACTAAATCCCTGGAACCAAGAGAAGGAGTGTGTTGCATGTGGAACAGTCAGGAGCCAAGCATCACTACAGCATTACTACATGGAGTACCTGTCAGGGACTAAGGTGTATGGAGCCTGGAAAGATAGGAGGGGGGTAGGCCAGGAAGGGCTTTGAATGCCAAATAGAGTATTTTGCATTTTATCCTGCAGGCAAAAGGGAGCCACTGGAGTTG
Source organism: Gymnobelideus leadbeateri (assembly GCA_011680675.1). Taxonomy (NCBI): domain Eukaryota; kingdom Metazoa; phylum Chordata; class Mammalia; order Diprotodontia; family Petauridae; genus Gymnobelideus; species Gymnobelideus leadbeateri. The sequence goes on along the minus strand of WOXC01003666.1, from coordinate 52,061 downwards.
AGTGTGGGGGTGACATGACTAGACCTGCACTTTAGGAAAACATCAACTGAGTCTGAAAACATGCCATGTTCTATGCTCTCTGCAGAGAAGACACAGAAGTGCATTTTCCCATCTCTTTCTCATGAGCAAGCTTAATCAATTAAATTGTACAGCGTTTGCCTTCATTTTTGTTATTGTTATACTTTCCATTTCCATGGTTGTAGTCATCATGAACAATGTTTTCTTACCTCTGCCTACTTTATTCTCCATTAGTTCAAATGAGGGTTAACTCCCTAGTGAGTAAAAAATAGTGCCTTGTATGTAGAATAGAGCAGTTTACTAGTTGGGATGAGTATTAAGGTTAATGGTTAGATTAAGGGTTCATGGAGAGATGAATATATCCTTGACATTGGAAACCACATTTGAGAATCCTTAGCAGATATATGTTTGTCTTATTAAGTCCAAGAGCACTGAATTTCCTCCAACCCTACACCCGCCCTCAAATAGCACTTAATTATAATAATGGCTTACAATCAGTGCTTAAAGGTTTGTAAAATTATGTATGTGCACTAGCCTACTTGGTTGTCTTAACAGCCATATGTGAACAGTGCTATTATCAACTTCACTTTATAGATGTGGAAACAGACTCCGAGAAGCAGGTCAAGTTAAATCAATAAGCCTTTGTTAGGTACCTACTATGTGCTAAGTAATAGGAATAGGAAGAGGTGAAAAGTCTGCCCTCAAGGAGTTTGCAGTCTAAGGAGAGAGAAGATATCCAAGAGAGAAGATATCCAGACAACTGTGCACAAATAAGATGTATACCGGGAAAACTGGAAATAATCTTAGAGAAAAGGTAGGTAACATAACTTGATCAAAATCTCGTCAACTAGTGTGTGTGTGGGGGGTAGAATTTGAATCTACGTGTAGAGTTCAGAAGACTCTCTATTATGACATACTACTACTGATGTATATATATGTATATACATACATATACACACACACATAATATATATAAATTTATATTTTATATATTTATATTTTTGTGTTTCCATAAAAGACAGAGATTTGAGAGGAAGCATGGCACAATTAATAGAGAAACTGTTCTCAAGGTCAGGGAGACTTGGCTTCATGTTCTTTTGCTGACTGACATACACCAGTTATATGGCCCTAGATGATCATTTAACCTTTCAATGATATCAGCTGCCGATTCTCATTGGTACAAGGAATTTCTGAAATGAGAGTTACCCTACACAAAAGGCATCATGGTCTAGTACCAAAATTAAAATAGAGACTGAGAGAGAGCAAGTGAGTATGTGTTTGTGTGTGTGTGTGTGTGTGTGTGTGTGTGTGTGTGTGTGTATGAGAGAGAGAGAGAGAGAGAGAGAGAGAGAGAGAGAGAGAATGAATGAGAATATATAGGAGAATATGAAGGGAGGAATCAGGATGAAAAGACATAGATAGGATGAGACCTATACCATTGGAGGGAGTACCTGGTAGAAAAGAGCCCTGACTTTGGTGTCAAAGGACCTAGGATCAGATCCCAGCTCAGATACTTACTACCCATTTAGTCACTTGACCTCCTTGAGTCCTAGTTTCCTTATCCTTAAAACAAGTGGGTTGAACTAGAAGACTTCTAAGCTTCACTCCAGCTCTAAACCTATGACTCTGTGAGCTCAAAGATCCATTGAAGTTCATTTCTATAACACTTCAGTGTTTATCTTCATACCCCACAGAAATTATTAGACTGAACTGCTCTTGATACTGAGATTTGACAGGTGCAACTGTCAGAGAAAGCAAATCCATTTGCTTTCTCTAAGATTGTAAAAGGACAAGGGGAACCCACACCCCCAAATGTATTAAATAACACCAAGTCTTTACCTTTACCTTGAGCTTGTGGGGTTTACAAAGTGCTCCAAATGGAGAGCTCAATCCCACAGCCAAATTGTTTCTATTTTCTTTCACCCATACTATCTCTTTCCAAAGTGCAGAGGCATATAACTAGCTTTCACCTTTCTTCTTTCCTTATGAGTCATGCATAGTCAGGCTAATTTAGTAACTTCATCCCACCAAGAGCTTTAACAAATACCAAAGGCAATTCAGAAACTAGCTCAGTTCTGACACTGGACTATCAAAGTATCATCACAATGGCGCTTGCTAAAGGTGAGAGATAAGCATATGGAATAGGTAACAATAGACCTTCGAATTACTATAACTTTTCATATTTAGAAAATACTCAATATAGTTTACCTCATTTGATCTTCTCAATAACCTAGAAAGTTAGCAGCAAGTATTAATACCCTCATTTTAAAGATGAAGGAATTTGCTGAAGGTCAGTCAACTACTAAGTGTGTGGTTGCCTGGTCTCCCTCAATGGCTCAATCAGGGCAGTCTTGGTCAGATTATACAGTGAATGAAACCAATCTCTGACTTCTATGGTTTGAGTAAGGATTACTGAATTGCTAGTAGCCTGGGGAGGGCTGTGTCAGAAATTCTGGCCAAGATAAACACCTGAACCCCTTTCTTTTTCTTTCTTTCTTTTTTTCTTCTTTCTTTCTTTCTTTCTTTCTTTCTTTCTTTCTTTCTTTCTTTCTTTCTTTCTTTCTTTCTTTCTTTCCTTCTTTCTTTCTTTCCTCTTTCTTCCTTCCTTTCTTTCTTTCTTTTTCTTTCTTTCTTTCTTTCTTTCTTTCTTTCTTTCTTTCTTTCTTTCTTTCTTTCTTTCTTTCTCTCTCTCTGTCTCTCTCTCTCTTTGTCTCTCTCTCTCTGTCTCTCTCTCTTCGTCTCTCTCTCTCTCTCTCTCTCTCTCTCTCACACACACACACACACACCACATGAAGAGACTCAAGGAAAATGTAGCCTCTCACTTTAAATGCTCTTGTAAAATTCATAACCACTCACTGACTTCTCATAGTCCCCTGCTCTACATCATGGCTAACTCCACCTTCATCCCTTCTCACCAAACCCAAAGAAGCTGCATGCTTAAAAGGATCTCCATATTCAATGACCTCATGAAATGGTAACAATCACTTCCTTTCCCACCTGGAGGGGTGACAGCAAGGGACAGAATGTTCCCGGAGAAATAGCAACACCTGCATGCCACTCCTAGAAGGTGCCAGCCACCTGGCAGTGTCTTCTCCCCAAGGCCTTTCCCTTCCTCCAGGAGAAGGCGAACCCTTCCTGACTTCACAAATCTGACTTAGGGGCATCTGCTGAGACATAGCTGGCTAGGGTGGCCAGGCTGGGTAGGAGCATGTTGTTATGGTTAATCGCAGTGTTACCTTAGCCAACGATCTCTCTGTTTTCTATAGATCCTTGTCATATAATTCTACAGACTGAGAAGCACTGAGGGCTACCTTGCTTGCTTTCTCTATTGCCTTTTCTTCTCTAGTTCTACCAGCTGTGATGAGAGAGTGCATTTACTATATCTATGCCCCAAGGGTTCTCCTTAACCCCTATCATAAAAACTTTCAGTGGAGGAGAGATATTGGCCAGCTCTTTGACATCCTGGTTTATTTTGCCTCCCATAAGGGATTTAGGTTTAGAGGTGAAAGGCACTCCAGAGGCCACTCAGTCTAGTTCCCTCATTTTACATAGAACTAGACAGCTCAGGTGCAATTGGAGGATGTTAAATAAAAATAATGGGGTGGTAGAAGCCTAAGGAAAGAAGAGAGGAGGGCAATTGGGGTTAAGTAACTTGCCCAAGGTCACACGGCTAGGTTTTTCTTTGTGTGTGTGTTAAGTGTCTGAGGCCAGATCTGAACTCAGGTCCTTCTGACTCCAGGGCCAGCCCTCTACTCACTGCGCTACCTAGCTGCCCCTAAGAGAAGAAAATTTTGAAAAAAATGTTTGAACAAATTTCATCTGTTGTGTAACTGAGTGAAAGTCGTAGTGATTACACTATTTTCCAAATAAACACACAAAATGCAAGTTATAATGGATCAATGGTCAAGTCCACTGACAGTCACATGACAATATTGTGTCATCAACATTTCAATGCAGGGAAATCCCCACAAATTTACAATAAATTATTACATTAAGATGCATTATTAAAATATTTTATATAGTTTTGAAATGATGCAAAAAAAAAACTGTGAAAGAAAGTAGATTACCACAGAGGCGCTGAGTAATTTCTTTCTTGAAAAGGGAGTGGTAGGCCAAATAAATTTGGGAACCTCTGACAAGATGGTCCTTTTGGGAAGACACAGGTGGTATCTTAAAGTTCCCAGAGGTAACCCTCCATGTGGGCAAAACAGTAATAGCCTTCCTCAATACGTTCCTCAAACCCAAAGTCTCATATTTGCAAAGAAGACCAAGAAGGGGCAAAATTAACATCACTAAACCATAAAGATAGAGAACCTGATCCCTTTCTACACTTGTCATAGATGAAGGCCAATTTAACATGTAGATTACAATTGTCTGAATTAATCCACTGGACTAAAAGGAGTCCCAAGCAGATAGTGTAAAAATCTCTTGGATGGTGGAACTGTATTTAAAAACAATCTTAAAGAGTTCTTCCTTAGGGAGTTTCCTCAATTACTCTTATCTAACAGTTCAGAAATATTTTTTATTCTCTTATCTCCAAAGTCATATACCCTTAGTTAATAAAACTTGTTTTCACAGCTGTCCAGAAAGTGTAGGAAGGACCTATGAACCTCTCCACAATAAGATGCAGTGACTGAGAAAGTCACATAATCCTCTTGACTTTACCGTTCAGAAAATGAAGGGTCTTCCCAGGTATTGGCCCAAAGAACTCATTCATCTTCCTATTCTTAGAGATAGAGAGACTTGCAAAGAAAAGACCCTAGTGTTGTAAAGAAAGGAATCCACGAAGAAAGGAAGCCAATTCTGGAAGCCGAGCTCCACGTTCATTAGTTTTCCTTTGCATATAAGCCTATATCCAAGCAGTGCCAGAGGGCCCTCTCCTTTTTTCCTCAATCTGTTTGATGGTGAGTAGCTTTAGGATCATAACCCCTTCAGCAAGGATGTACCCTTTCTTCCCCAGTTAGTTTTTGCTGTTGCCATTTTTTTTTAGTTGTATCCTACTCTTCATGACCCCATTTGGGGTTTTCTTGGCATTTTCTTCTCTAGCTCATTTTACAGATGAGGAAACTGAGGCAAACAGGGTCAAGTGACTTTCCCAGGGTCACACAACTGGTAAGTGTCTGAGGCCAGATTTGAACTCTAGAAGATAAGACTTCCTGACTGCAGGCCTGGTTCTCTGCCCACTGTGCCACCACCCAGCTACCCCAACCTGTTAAATGGGGAGTAACAGTATCTACCTGAAAAGGTTGTTCTGAGGTTCATTTGAGATATATGGAAATCTCGTATAAATGTTACTGTAATTTTAATTGCTGTCATTATTTATTTATTTATTGATACAAGTGAAAGAATTGAGAACTGGGAAAGTTTAGTGACGAGTCCAATACGCTCCTTTGACGTCTGGGTGTCCAAAAATCATCCAAGGGATTCATTATAAAGGAAGCTACTTCCTTTTGGAAAAGAATTCCTCATGGGAACAGAAAAGTTGGCATGGGATGGGACCAAGGGAGGGAACTGCAAATTAGAGGCTCTTGATTAGGAAATCTGATGATGTATTCAGAGAACTAGCTATGCAGGTAATTGATCTTGATGACAGTCTCCCACAACGAAACCAATTTTGAAGCTTCAGCTGACTGACCACAGGAATGCTTATATACCAGAATGGGGACCTAGATTCTGAAGCTACTGTCTTTGATTACTAATATGGAATGAATGTGACAGCCTAGTCAGAGCATGGACTTCCAGGCAGCACAATCTTAACCTACCATCATTTAACTTCTACATAAAATGAAGAATTGCTGTTGGTATCTTATGAGAAATGAAGTCCGGGAGGAAAGAAGAATTTTTTTTAAAGTGCCTACTATGTACCAGGCAGGAACACTTCAAATGTTGTTACATTTGATGCTCATAACAACCTTTGGAGGTAGGATTTGTTATTACCCCCTTTTAAAAATTAAGGAAATGGAGGCAGACAGAAAGTAAGTGATTTGCCTAGGTCACACAGCAAGCAAGCATGAAAGGCTTGATTTGAAGCTAGGTCTTCTTGACTCCATGACCAACACTCTGTGGACTGTGGTGTCCCCCAGCTGCTTCCAGTACACTGCTAGAAAGTGGTGATTGCTCATAAGGACCACCCAGAAGGCTATCAAGAGATCCTGTGCAAGATGGAATCATTCCATAATGTTTGCTAACAGGAAAAAACAAAAACAATAACAACCACAAATGAATATGAAAACTTGCCTGATGCTACGCACTGGACAAAGGAAAACCAAAAACAAAATTAACCCAACATGGAAATCAACCACATGGAAAAGAGAAATTAACCCAACTAATTGACACCAGCATTTCTTTGTCAGTTTGTGAAACTATGCTGAGAAAATTCACCCTTTTAAAAGAAAGTTCTTTCTTACTCAAAGTAAAAGCTACTTATACTGAAGATTCACCAACTACCAAAAAACATTAATTAAGGGCAATTACATATGTGTGTATATTCACATATACATGTAAAGTTTGAATCTAGGTCTTGATGAACACAAGGCTGCTCAGTTCACTGTGCTACACTGCTATTCTTATAATGATATGCATAAGTATGGCATTTTGTACATTTTAAGCATATTTTGTAATCTGTCAAATACTATGTATATGGTTACTTATATATCATATGAACAAATAATATCAAATATCAATGTATAATTGTTTGCATGTAATATATACATATATACACACATATATGCACACACATACATATACACACATGAACTTATTTTGTGTGTGCGTGTGTGTGTGTGTGTGTGTGTGTGTGTGTACCTGAATTATATACCTGAAGACTAAAGCTCAAGTGACCTGTTGGTGTTCACACAGTGTGTTTCAGAAGGAATTAAAGCCAGATCTTTCTGCATTCAAAGCTTTCTATGTCATATGCTACACTGGATCTCCTATGTATGTCTATCAACTGTATAAAGTCTCCCAATTAACCACTTCATAAAAGGTTCTATTATCTCAAGGTAGGTTATTTAGTTTCATAAAAGCTAAACTACACAAGGTCCCCTGGGTCTTGACACCCATGCCACTGTGGTGCCCTTCACATCTCCATGCCCCTCCATCTGCCCAAAGCTGAAAATATTTTTATGTTATCTCCCCCAATTAAATAGTGAGTTCCTTGATTGTAGGGGCATTCTTTCTTTTCCTATTTATATCCCTAGCACACAGCAGCATTTGTCACACAGTAAACACTGAATAAATGTTTTAAAATTTCATTTATTCACTCATTTGTTCATTATATCTGGATATACATACACTGCTGCTTGCCCTTTGTTCTCAAAGAGGACCATGACATCAAGAAGGTGATGCCATGACTTGCAGGTGGATTGGATTTAAGTGAGGCAGGACTGTGTAAAGTCACAAGCCTCACTTTCTCCTCCAGAGCCATCTGGGTCCAGTGGCCAGATATAGATCAGGATGACTGGAGATGGCCCAAGATGCAGTGGGGGGAATCCATATATGTATTTATGTATGTATGTATGTATTTATGTATGTGTGTCATTATGGTTTATATTGTCATTCTCTATGTCCCAGAAAGTCCCCTAAAGCATTCATTTAGGTGCACCCTGTAAGAACCTCACAAAAGTCTGTCACCTGAGGATGAGACTAGACAACATGGTGAGACTGAATGCAACACTGGCCTCAGCAGGCATCAACTCACAAAGATCATCTGCCAGTATGTGTAAGCGCTATAATCTGCAACAGCAAAATGAAGAGTCATGTTTATACAGTCCTGAATTCTTGAGGTACAGTGTCATGGAAAGGACACTGAACTGGGAGTCAGGACCTGAGTTTGAATCCTAAGTCTCCATTGCTTGCATGTCCCTGATCAAATCACTAAAGTTTCTTAGGCCTCTCTTTCCTTATCTGTAAAATGAAGAGGCCTCTAGGGTCCCTTCCAATTTGAAATCTATGACCCTATCAGAAAAAAAAAAAAAACAAAAAACCAAAAAACAAACAAACAAACCCCAACAACTCTGCTTAAATCTTTCTCTGATATTTCACTGTATTATGGATAAGACTGCATATTTCTGAAGGTTATATAAAAAAAAAAGATAAGTCCTGACAAGTCCTCTTAAGCCAGAAAGGCTTTGAATATGGGCCCACCAACAGACAGCCTGTCACCATGGGTCCAACCTAAGTCTAAAGACATTTATAACCAGAAGCTTGCTGATTTTTGTTAGTTTGTTTTGTTTTTTGGTCACAACAATTTAGGAAGATCATAGACTAAGGCATGAAGATGTAGTCAATGCTAATGGGAGGAACATGTATACAAATAACATCATAGATTCTATAAATGGATCAGTGGGAGACATTTCCATCAATTTTCTTCCAAGGTTACTATATGGTTGCAGGTCCTGAAAAAGTATAATCTCAGAAACATACCTTCTTCTTTCTCTCCCCATTTTCCTATTCTGGTATAGTCTACTTTTCTTTCCTTCAGAGATTCGATCCAAGAGTTAACTGGTTCATTTATATATTGTGTCCATTTCTTGAATCCACTTCTTCATCATCCTTCCATGATTTGCATCTGCCCATTTCTCTAGAGCCTTCTAAATTTCTCATTCTCCTTTCCTTTATTTGTTCCAGTCTCTTAGACACAGTCCTTCTCATGCTGTGGAATCTATTTTCTTATTTCTTCTCCCTCCTGCCTACCTTCTTACTTTTCTAGACCATCTACTATACCACTACCAAATTTATCATCCTAAGGTATAAATCTGAATATGACACTCCCCCTGCTCAAAAACATTCTGTGACTCCTTATTCCTCCCAAGATAAAATGCAAACTACAGAATGTGACTTTAAGGTCCTCTATAATTTTGTTCTGACCAACTTTTCAAACCTTATTTTGTATCACTCCCGTCTATGCACTCAAAAGTCTGCCTAAAGGCACTGGTAGCTGCTCCCCATGCTTAAAATTCCACCTCCCATCTCCTACATTTGCACTGGTAGCCCCAATGTCAGGAATGCATTATCCTACTCATCTTGAATTTCAGAATCACTTATCTTTCTAGAAAACTGCTTAAGCTCAGGCACACCCTTCCCCTTTCAGTCATGAGTCCTCTCTTCTTCCTTAAATTGCCTTGCATGGAAAAAACTAACACTAATAATTAGGGTATAGATAGTGGCTGCACACTCCAATAGACATTTCTTGACATCAGAGATAGCTGATGTTTTTATCTTTGTCTCCCTAGTACCTAGCACCATGTCCTGTCCATGGTGGGTGTTTAATAAATGGCTTTTGAATGAAACCAAAATTATAAAGAATGGAAAGAACAACGGAAAAAACTTGTGGTCAGATTAAATAGATGAAAATATTTTAACAATGGTGACTTTCACAGGAGAAATAGCATAAAAGGTAACTAGGTCTGGAGTTAGGGAGACTTGTGTTCAAATCCAGCCTGAGACACTTACTGTGTGACTCTTGGAATGTCACATTAGATCTACTTGTCTCAGTTTCTTCATGTGGGGAAAAAAATGGCATCTACCTTCTTGGCTGTTAGGAGGATAAAATAAGATAATGTTTGTAAAGCATGTTGCAGATCTCAATTCATGATATGAATGATATTATTATTATTATACCGAGAAAAAAAGGTAGAGTAGATGTATACCTCTTCCTCTTATAATGCATGATTATCTCAATATATGAAGTGTGAGGAGAAAATCTTCAACACTGGGTTTGGGTCCTCTCTAGAAGATTTATGAGAAGGCACAAGAATCGTACAGATAAGAAGGGACTTCAGTCTAACAAAGGGGAAAGGAATTAAGGACACTGATGGAATAATGGATTGTCAAGCTATCAGTTAGGATCAACAGAAAGAAAATAGAAAAATGTGGTAGAGCAAAAAAGGAAGAAATATCATTCCTTTTTTAAAAACAAAATGAAAAACAAAACAAAACAAAAAACCCCCAAAAGACTGGGAAGTGGCAACCCAGGTGGCCTAGTCCATCAAGTACTAGCCCAAGACTTAGGAGGATCTGAACTCAGGTTAGGGTCCTTCCACATGCTCCCTAAGTGACTCTAGGTGAGTCACCTTATATCTAAAAGCCCCAGTTACAGAGCACATGACCTCTATTGTTCATAGAATTCCCTTGTTAGGAAGTCCCCATATAGATAAAACACAAATCCAATCTTTCAAAAGGAAGATAGCTAGGGAAAGAAGGAAAAAAAAAGAAAGAGCTGAGGACTTTTGGTGGATTGAGTATACTTTTTAAGGAGATACAATAACAAAAACAGCTTCTTAACCTGTGTGTCATGGGCCCTTTATGAATAAAGTCCAGTGAAACCTACAGATGCCTTCTCAAATACTGTTTCTAAATGCACCAAATGAAATGCTTTGGATTATAAAGGAAACCAATAATATTGAAATACAGTTATAAATATATACATATTTTAAAAGTTTACAAACTCTATTAAGAATCCCTACACTGAAGTAATATTCATTGAGAGGCTGCTTCTTATACCTACTCTACTTTCCCCCTATCATTAATGTTTTTAGCATCTGGGGCTCAAATGGGAAGAGTTAGAGGAAGAAAAAAAATCCTTTAAAATATCACATATACAGAGGAGGTAAGGAGCTCAGAGGTCATTTTGTCCAACTCCCTCAATTTAGAGGTGAGCCCAGGGGCAGTTCAGTGTGTGGCCAAAAGGCATGCTATTTTCTGGGAGAATTTGGTTTTCTCAATTATCTGATGGGAGACAGAGGGAAAGGTGATTCTCATGGCAGCATGTTGGCCTTTGGCATATGTGCTATCAGGAGATCCAGGTTTTCATCTTAGTCTAGGCTTTTACTCTCTGCTTGGGTATGAAAAAGTCCTTTCACCTTTTCAAGCCTAGGTTTTCTTCTCTACAGAAGAAAGTCATTGGATTAGATGGACTTCCATCCTTAACTTTCTATGACTCATCATGTCAGGGCTTCAGTATCCCATACACAGTTTGCTCGGTTACCTACAGTTTTATCGAGGAGAAAGCCCAGAAGTTGGATTGACAAATTCTAATGCTAATGTAGTATTTTCTTTGCAAACTACAACTCTAGAATCAGGTGTATGATATTTTGTAGGCACTGAGATAAAGGTCATCAATGATAAATTAGTAACATTTTTATAGTGCTTACTATGGGGCAGCCACTGTGCTAAGAACCATACAATTCCTATTTCATCTGGCCCTCATGACAACTCTGATTGGTAGGCACAGATGAGGAAACTGACACAAACAGAATTAAAGTGACTTGCCAAGGGTCACACAACTAGCATGTGAAACCAAATTGGAACTATAGTCTTCCCAATTCCAGGGCTCCTTGGCATGGACTCTATTTCCACATCAATCAGTGATATATTCATTGGAAGACCTTGCAAGTCTTAATTTTTAAGTCCCTCATAGGTTCCAGAAAAAAAAAAAGTGTCATTAGTTCTTCATGTTTCCTAGGGCTATGATGAAAGTTAACAAGTGGGTGTAATACAACAGGAGATCACAAGATAGAAAGCCCAGAATGTATCACCACAGGGAACTTGCCACCTCAAGTTGGCTTACCCAGTAATCCCCTTGTGAGTTATCTTATTTGGCTTAAGCTTTTCTTAAGATTCCAGAAATGGGATTTGCTGTAGCTGGTACCTGACTGACTGAATCTTCACTCTTTTCTTTCTGAGTCAGCTTAGAGAATTTGGTATACACAAATGGCTACTGTAGTCACCATAATCAAGCAGTTTTACAGAAAATGCATTAAATTCTAGCAAAGGTCAAATTTCATAAATTGATTCAAATGCCCAGGGGGCCATAAAAACAATTGTCAAGGCAGAAAGAAATGAAATTTAGATTCATCAGATTTTGGAAATCAAAGGTCATCTGGTTCAAACCTGTCATTTTGAAGGGAGATTAGATAATTTCTCCAGGGTTGCTTATGAATTCTGTGTTCAAATTCAGTATCGCTTCCATTATGCCAGGCTGTCTGCCTGTTCTTCCCTGTTTCTGTCTATCAGCAGACAGGTAAGTGATGGTTCAGGAGTTCTCTGAATACCACCCCCTGATGACTTGTATATGGTATTACCCACTTCGTGCTAAACTTATATCTTCCACTTTAAGAGAGCAAAGGCATGGGAATTCACTGAAGGATAAATGATGAACTTCTGACTTGTCCATAAAGTTGTAAGTAAGTGACATAAAGTTTTTCTGGCATACTAGATGAGTTGGCAGGGGGTCTTAAAATTTTTATATTATGGCCATCTTCAGCAATATGATGAAATCTATGGGCTTCTTGGCATTTTGATTTTACATGTAAAAAATGAAATATACATAATGTAAATATAATAAATAATGTAAATAATGAAAGACAGAGGATTACAAAATCAAATCAAGTGTATTGAATACAGATATCAAAATACTATTAATGGAGTTCTTGTCTTAAAGGTTCAGGGACCTCAGGTTAAGAAGGCTTGATTTAAAGCAATTCCACATCTGATGCTTGCTTAGTATCTTCATGACCTTAGATCAGTTATCTAAACTCCTCAGGCCTCACTTTTCTTATAAGTAAAATGAGAGAGCTTAACCTGAAATTCCTAAGATCCATTTTAACTCTGAATCTACATTCCCATAATAATAATAGTCTGCCCACAGACAAAGAGTACAAACATAGACAGATAGGAAATTTGGTGTACTAGACATTGGTGAATTTGGTCGTAGAGATTTTGTGATTTTGGGTAAGTGGCTTAAATTCTTTGCAAGAAGATGGATTTATAAGATGACCCCTGAACTGTAAAGTCCTCTGATTCTATGTTACCAAAAGAGAAAAAAGTGCTATGTAAACCTTAAAGTACTTTATGAATGCTATTTTTGTTATTATTATCATCAGCTAGGTGGCATAATGGATAGATGAAGGGCCTGGAGTCAGGAAGACCTGAATTCCAATCTGGCTTCAGACACTCACTACCTGTGTGACCCTGGGCAAGTCATTTAACCTGGTTTGACTCAGTTTTCTCTTCTATAAAATGAGCTGGAGAAGGAACTGGCAAACCACTCCAGTATCATTGCCAAGAAGAGTTGGACATGAGTAAAAAGACTGAACAGGAACTACAATTATTATTAAAACCATTCCCTTTTGATCTATTATGTTAATCACCAGAAAAACTGGTTAGGCATTATCAACAAAAAACCATCCTGCCAAAGGCAACATCAATTTTTTTTTTTACAGAGTACTATGTCAATGTCACTGACATTCCTCAGATCAGACTGAAACAAATAATCGAGTTAATCTTAAATTGGCAAACAACTCTGTAAACTTTCTATCCAAGCTTTAGCACATGTACTTTCTGGAACACTTTTTTCTTTATTCTTTTTCTTAGTAACCCTGCACACTGAACAGGAGGGCATGATGCATGTGCACTAGTTAATAGAGTCAGGAAACTTTTTTTTTTATTTTTCAGTTGTGTCTAATTCTTCATGACCCCATTTGGGGTTTTCTTGGCAGAGATACTGGAATGATTAGTCATTTCCTTCTCCAGTTCATTTTACAGATGAGGAAACTGAGGCAAACAGGGTTAAGTGCCCAGAGTCACATGGCTAGTAAATGTCTAAGGCCAGATTTGAATTCAAGAAGGTGAGTCTTTCTAATGTTGGGCCCAATGCTCTGCCCACTTCACAATCTCAGGAAAACCTGAGTTCAAATCCCATCTTAGGCAGCTGCTAGTCATATGACCCAGGGCAAGTAGTCTCTCTGAACCTTAGCTCACTCACCTGTCAAATAGGGATAATAATAGCATCTGTCTCAAAGGATTGTTATGAGGATCAAATGAAATACGTGTAAAGAGGTCTACCAACCTTAAAATAATATATATAGAATAATAAATCACAATAGCTAACATATCATCATATGTATCTTATATTTATACCATATTCTTATGAGATGACATATATGGTAATATATACCATATATATTATGAGATGACATAATGTTACATCCAATAGTCATTTCTTAAGTTCATGTTGCATCCTATATTTATATGATAACATATTATGTGATAGTATTATATGATTGTAACATAGGAATATTAGCTATTAATGGGGTATCTAGGTGGTACAGTGGATAGAGCACTGGCCCTAGAGTCAGGAGGACCTGAGTTCAAATCTAGCCTCAGGCATTTACTAACTGTGTGATACTGGGCAAGGCTCTTAACCTTGTTGGCCTCAGTTTCCTCATCTGCAAAATGATCTGGAGAAGGAAATGGCTACATGAAGAGTCAAGGGTAATGAAGAGTCAGACATGACTGAAATGAATGAACAAATTAGCTATTCTGATTGCTGTTATTGTTGATGATGGGTCATTCTTTCCTGACCACCTGTCTGGACTGTGCGCTGCCCTTCTCACTTCTGAGACCTGTCCAGCTCGTCTGGCTTTATTTTACTGCTACTCTATGTATCCTCTTGCACATACTCAAAGTAGTAATTGGTGATTCACGCTTAACTTTATTTATTTATTTATTTATTTAAAGCAATTGGGGTTAAGTAACTTGCTCAAGGTTACACGGCTAGTCATTATTTATGCGTGGGTGCTCATTTTCTGAGGCCGGATCTGATCTCGGGTCATCCAAACTCCGAGGCCGGCGCTCTTACTCACTGCGCCACCTAGCCGCCCCTTTAGGGCAATTGGGGTTAAGTAACTTGCCCAAGGTTACACGGCTAGGTTTTTGTTTGTGCGGATTAAGTGTCGGAGGCCGGCTCCGAACTCAGGTCCTTCTGATTCCAGGGCCGGCGCTCTATTCTCTGCGCCACCTAGCCGCCCCCACGCTTAACTTTTTTATGCAAAGTCCTGTATAGATTTTTATTTCATTTTATGCATATCTTCTCTTTTTAACTTTTATGCTTACATATCTTTATGTAAGCATAATATCTATATATATATATATCTTTAAGCTTATCATACTTAATATTGGATGGAATTATTATTAGCTTTTTTAAATAAGGGTATTCATGCCAATGACACTAAGAACCGATGTGACTCAACCAACCATATTAGAGAATGCTCATGGTAAAAAAAAATTAATTCAACAGATTTTAATTGAACATCTACAATGTGGAAGGCATTGTGTTTTACTATATACCATATCCTAGATATACATACAAAGACCATTTTGAAAATAACAACACTAAGTTGGACTGCATTAATCAAATAATTGTCTATTCTGATGACAAACTTTTTTCCCTCCTCAGATCATAGATTTGGGACTGGAAAGGGGCTTAGTTTAATCATTTCCATTTTATAGATGAGGGCACTGAAGCCCACAGAAGTAAAGAGATTTGGCCAAATTAACACAGGTAGTCAGTTATAGAATCAGAATGTGAACTTGCATCCTCTGATTCCAATGAGAAAGACTAAAGAGAGAGAGACAGAGAGAGAGAGAGAAAATGGGGAGAACCTTCCCCCTTTTCTCCCCACCCCCCCACTTAGAATGTGTCCAGAATTCCCAAGACACTTAATAAACTGGGCCAGATTCCCAAACTTCTAGTCCTGCATTCATGAGCTATCTTATCTCAGAACATTAGACAATAATTGGATGCCCCTTGTTAAAGTGTGTGTGTGTGTGTGTGTGTGTGTGTGTGTGTGTGTGAAAGAGACAGACAGACAGAGACAGAGAGGGAGACAGACAGAGAAACAGAGACAGAGAGAGAAAGAGGGGGAGGGAGAGATAATCATCTGCCTTCCCAGAATTCTAAGGTACAGGTTTTTTATTTGAGTGCTACTGGTTTGGTGTGTCTGAGTTTAAGAGCTCACTGAAGTGAGTTCTCAAACCTGACAGCCAAGAAGCAGGTCAGTCGGGTTCCTTGGGTGCTTCCACCACATGGGCTAGAGACAGCTGCACCTCATTTGGTTTCTCTGGCACATTCCTTCAAGGGAACGGGAGTCTCTCATTCAGTACCTGGTGGCAGACACCCCATAGAACTGAAAGGTAAGTTCTTGCTTGAAAACTAAAAAATAAAGCTTACTTGCTTCCCTTATTTTAAAATCTTTTTTAGACTCATGAACTGACCAGAATCACAGCTCAGAATTCAACTTGGTATACCCAAAACATGAGCAAATATCTGCCCTCATACACTAATTAAGTCACTTGATGTTTTATATTCCATAAGGCAGTTGTAATTAGCCTTGAAAAAAAAAGAAATTGAATGGAGTCTGTGCTTGAACCTGAGTTTGTAGGGTAATGGTAGAAACCTATCCTGAGTGACCAGTCATAAATCTGTAGAAAGGACAGTTTGTTTGAATTGAAAAACTGGGTTAAATAGAGAACTGGAAAATTAGAATAGTAGGGAAGGTAGCTTTTGAGGACACATGGATTTCAATGTAAGGTTCAAAATAATTAAAGAGAGGAATCAGAAGAAAAAAATTTCTTTTTCTCAGTTTAAACAATTTCTAATTCCATTTTCTTAGTAGTGAATTTCAGCTAGAAAATGCTTACTTCTATTTTCTGGAAACAGACATTTGGTCACTTTTATAATTACAAAGCTACTCATTTAAAGTATTTGTATACTCCATATTCTAAAAAAAATCTTATTCATTTATTTTTTTTTTTTTGCTTTTTGGAGGGCAATTGGGGTTAAGTAACTTGCCCAAGATCACAGGGCTAGGTTTTTGTTTGTGTGTGTAAAGTGTCTGAGGCTGGATCTGAACTCAGGTCCTTCTGACTCCAGGGCTGGCACTCTACTCACTGCACCACCTAGCCGCCCCCTCTTATTCATATATTAAAAGAACATTAAAGAATTAAAAGAAAACTCCAAAATTTTAGTTATTACTCCAAATCAGTGAAAATTTTGTAAAAAATAACCAAAGATAAATATCTCCTTGGACAAGATCTATGAAAAATGGAAGTAAATTTACAGTTCATTTAAAACAAACAAAAAAAGGCACAACTGTGTATAAGAGATGTGTTAAGAATGACAAACTAAACCTATGCTCAAGAATATTTAGACCATGCTTTTAGATGATATTAATTCCCTTTTAGAATATCCAATATTTGAGATAGGCTTTTTCATCATAGGAAAAAAAAAGAAGAAAGGTCAGAATTATAGTTCTCACCAACACTCATCCCAGAATTTCTTGTTTTGACCATCTTGCCCCCTTTAGAGATACTCATACTCCTAGTTCTTTCCTCTAACTGCATGCTTACTCCTTTGTAGCACTGTATTTTACACATTTGTTTTGCTCGGGAATCAGAAGTGTTGTATCATTTAGAGATCACCTGCTATAGAAATTCTCTCACTCCATGAAAATCAGAAATTCCTTTTTTTATGTATAGTCTTAGTTGCCCATGGATGGAGAGGTTAAGGCAATTTTTTTTTTTTTTTGCCTTTTGGAGGGCAATTGGGGTTAAGTAACTTGCCCAAGGTCACATGGCTAGGTTTTTGTTTGTGTGTGCATTAAGTGTCTGAGGCAGGATCCGAACTCAGGTCCTTCTTACTCCAGGGCTGATGCTCTACTGACTGTGCCACCTAGCCACCCCTGGTTAAGGCAATTATTGACCATCATAATATAGCTAGTCAGAGCTTGACTGATCAAACCGGAATCCAGGTTTCTTTTATGCTAAAGCTTCTTCTTACCTGGAAATACTTAACATTGATTAAACTCAGCCGTTAAAATATTCATCGATTATATACCCTTTTCTATGACTTAGGCCTGTCCTCTTTATGTAAAGGGATTGTCAGGGTTGCTCCTTGTCCTGCCATGCAAAATTCCATAAAGGCGCTATTTTTTGGAAATCATTATTTCTTGTCTGATCTAGAAACCTGCCATGGATTAGACATTTTGGAAAGTGAATACTAAATGCCTGAGAATGATGAAAGAAAAAAAAATCACCTTCCTAACAGTGAGATGGGTGTGTGTGTGTGTGTGTGTGTGTGTGTGTGTGTGTGTGTGTGTGTGTGTTTTCTTCCCCTAATAAGCAAAAGCTGGGTGACCACTGGGTGACGACTTTTGCAAAGAATTCTTATTTAAAGTTGCAGATAGGACCCCATGGTTTCTGAGCTCTCCTGAGATAACTTGAACATGCCATCCCAAGAATTACTGATGAATGTTCCATTGTGGACTTTAGAGATGAGTGCCATGTTCCCTACTTGGACAGTCAGGCTCAGGTATAACAAAACAAAAAATTAAACAAACCCCAAACTTTTTCAGCACTTTAAGGGTTTAGGCAAAATTATTTTTCCCTAAGAAGGAATGCCAAGTATATTCATTAATTATTACATTGTAGGAGTTTATTATTATTATTATTTTTTAAAGCAACTGGTGTTAAGTAACTTGCTCAAGGTTACACGGCCAGTCATTATTTATGTATGGGTGCTCATTTTCTGAGGCCTGATCCAATCCTGGGTCATCCCGACTCCAGGGCCGCACTCTTACTCAATGAGCCACCTAGCTGCCCCTTTTTGTTATGTTCTTTATTCATTTATAGGCCCTTTCAGATGCACTTAAAATATCAACTTGATCAACCAGTATTTTATTAAGTACCCATTATGTGCCACACACTGAGCTAGGCATGGGGATATAGAGTTGAAAATGAAATTGACCCTGACCTTAAAAAACTCATATTGTCTAAAGAGCACATATAACACATATATAAAATTAATGCAAAGTTGGAGGAAACCCTAATGGTCCTCTAGTCCTACCCCTTCATTTCATAAGTGAGAATCCAGATATAATCAAGACACTTTCACAAAGTCACATGACTAATAAGACTTGGAGGCAGGTCCAGTACTTAAGTTTTCTTCCCCTTCCCTCCATTTATCTTTCATTATATCAGTGTAATTAAGGTGGTGTGTGCATGTGTATAAACCTCTGATTCCAAGTGGGTTT
Source organism: Gymnobelideus leadbeateri (assembly GCA_011680675.1). NCBI lineage: Eukaryota > Metazoa > Chordata > Mammalia > Diprotodontia > Petauridae > Gymnobelideus > Gymnobelideus leadbeateri. The sequence goes on along the minus strand of WOXC01003666.1, from coordinate 33,171 downwards.
AGGGTTAAATCTCTACTCCCTGTAATTGCTAATAATTACCTGGAATTTGGAGAGTATTTCCCCCAGTTTCTCAGTTATGTAATCTAGGGTTTGGTGCTTCCTAAGAGCACTATTAGAATAAAGCTGCTCAAAATAAAGATTTCTAACAATGAAATGGGAAGAAAAGCCCTTGCCATTCAAACTGGGCAGAGATTTTCTGGCTGTCCCATTCTAGCTACTCTTCATTATAGTCTAACCTCCTTTAGAAAATAAGTAACATGAAACTTTCCCTAAAAGACTAATGAGGTGCCAACCTCTTTGTGCTTCTTTAGAATCAGGGAAAATCAATGAAAAGGTTCCTCTGTACTGAAAAGTTCAGGACCCAGAAACCTCACTCTCCCTCTGTGTTCCTCCTCTGACTTATCTTCCCTTCTCTGTAAATTGTGGGAAGTTTCTAACATTTTCTGTGATTCTATTCTGCCACCCAGGAATTCCATTCCCTTTTCTCTCCTAGGTATACACATATGGACCTCCCAGCAGGCAGTCACAGGAAGAAGTAGAGACCAGAAAGGAAAAAGACTGTTCTTTCTATTTTCACATCCCTTCTTCTGTACCTCCACCACTTTCTTCTAGTTACACGGACAAATTTGAATAGTGTTTTCCCTTAGGGAGATGAATGTGGACTTTGATCAGTTTAAACTCTGTGAGGGTTGAAATAGCTCCCCTGGGCCTGAAGATATGGTCTCCAAAATTGGGCCTGGAGACAACTGGGGGTCGGTGGCTTGATCATAAGGGATATAGGATCCGTCAGTCAGAGAGGGAGGAGATGGGTTTCACCCTGATCTCTCTCTAATACTAACCAATCTCAGGATATGTCTCCAACACAACTTTGTGTATCTTTAGTCCCCCAACACTCTCTCTGCTCTGCCCTCTCCTTCCCACTTGGTTGACAATACTAGGTATGGGCATTCAGGACAGTCCTAGGCTAAGCACCACCCATAGGAGTGGTTGTGTGGGCACCATTTGGAAAATTCTTCTCCCCTTTTCACCCTTCAGCATATTCACTTTTCTGGCAGATCATTTCATGTCTCAGGCATCATTTGAAGGGTAAGACAGGGAATGATGAGGAAACGTTAAGCCTTCTCATTTTGTTTGGTCAAAGTGAGGCCAAAAGGATAAGTACACATAGATGGGTTTTCATAGGTACCACAGATCTCTCTACATTTTTCTTTTCCCCCAGCTTTCCCCTCTCTATTCTAGGTACCATCACCCTTCCACTTAACACAAGCCCTCTTTGGACTTCTCATTCTCACTGCCAAATAGCCAAGCAGCTGTTAAATCTTATTTCTGTCCCACAACATTTCTGCTATATGTCCCCTTCTTTCTACTCACAGGGTCATTATCCTAGGTCAGATCCTTATCTCCTCATATCTGTAATTTGGCAATAAACTTTTAGCTGATCTTCCCTATATCAAGAATATCACCACTCTAATCCATGAGCAAAATCATTTTCTTGAAGTCAAGATTTGACCATGTCAGTCCCTTCATAAAGTAGGCGGAGCCCTAGTCTCCAAGGTTTCCCTCTATTAACAATAGGATTAAGGGTGGCTAGGTGGCACATGCAGTCAGTAGAGTGCCAGCCCTGGAGTCAGAAGGACCTGAGTTCAGATCTGGCCTCAGACACTTAACAAACACAAACAAAAACTTAGCCGTATGATCTTGGGCAAGTTACTTAACTCCAATTGCCCTCCAAAAAGCAAAAAAACAAACCAAAAAAAACCAATAGGATTAAATATTTCATTTTTATCTTATATGTTTTAATTATTTTTTGTAAATTATGCAAGATACATAATTGTTAGCATAGAAGCATATATAAGGCAGCCAGGTTGTGGAGTGGATAGAGCACCAGGCCTAGAAGCAGGATAATCTAAGTTCAAATCTAGATTCAGACACTTACTAGCAGTGGGACCCTGAGCAAGTCACATAACCTCTATTTGCCTCAGTTCCTTATCTGTAAATGGTGACGCAGGAGAAAAGGAAATGGCAGACTACTCCATTATCTTTGCCAAGAAAACCCCATGGACAAAGTAAAGTCCATGGGATCATGTAGATACAGTTGAATGACTGAATAACAGTATGTCTCTAGTAAGTAAATAGAGAGGTAGTTAAGTGGTTCAGTGGATAGATTATTAGACCTAAAGTCAGAAAAAAACCTGAGTAAGAATTTTGCTTCAGATGCTTACTAACTTTGGGATCCAGGCAAAGACCTTCATCTCTGTTTGCCTTAGTTTCCTCATCTATAAAATCTGAATAACAATAGCACCTGAGAGTAAACTTAGATAATAATGTGTTTTGCAAACATTTAATTATTATGTAAATGTTAGTTATTATTACATATACACAGTGGTGCTCTGTGCCCAAAAATTTACACATAAGTATGTGATATATTTACCTATCTCTCTCTGTCCATCTATCATCTATCTATCTATCTATCTATCTATCTATCTGTCTATATCTATCTATCTATCTATCTATCTATCTATCTATCTATCTATCTATCTATCTATCTATCTATCTATCCATCTATCTATCTTTGGAAACCACTGGTCTATAGAAGCACTGTCAGTCCTCTGAGGTGAAAATACTCTTCCCAAAGTGCTCAAAGTAACCCTCACCCCTTATATGATATAATGAGATTTCACAGGTAGTCAAACACATAATCCATAGAGAATTTCAGGGGAAAATCTCACATCTCAGGAGGGTACAGAGAGGTAATGTGTTATAGCAAATAAAATGCTAGATTTAGGGGCCAGAAGACCTACCTGCAGCATATACTGACTATGTGCCTAGGTGAGTCCCTTCACTTTTCAGTGGCACAGGTAACCATTCATTACAATCCATTGCAGAACAGTCAATGCTCTGCATTAATTTAGGGAATATCCCCATTGAGAGTTCCTGATATCAAGGAAGTTAGAGGGATAACCCCCCACCCAGAGAATCAAGCAGGAATAAAACCAAATGAATAGTGAATTCTAACTTGCTCAGAAAAGCATGACTTGCTTTTAAAGACTACACTTCAGCTTTCCAAGGATCTGAGATTTCATTGGCCTATGTGCAGGTTTCACAGAAGCTAACTGCCACTACAGAGTAGGGTGAAATTGCTTGGGAATCCTACTACAGGAGATCTGCCTGCAGAGATTGGGTGGTCACTTCTCAGGCATGTTTCTGGTGGGATTCTGACCCTAGAAATAAATTAGGCCAGATGACCTCTGAAGGCCAACCCAATTCTCCAATTTCATAATTATATGAAATACAGAAAAGGTACTGCTATAACACAAAATTGTAATGAACTTGATGGTCCCTTTCTTCACAGATGTTATAATAACTATCACTATGGCTGAAATTGAATTACCAGAATATAGCATAGTTCAGATAGCTGAGCTTTAACATGCTATACCCCACTCAAAGGGTCATGGTGGTGGGGATACAGTGAAAGAGCACTGATGATGGACCCAGAGGCCAGAGGACTTGGTTTCAAATACCTTTCCCTACTCTTTAACACCACACTTCTAAATATTTTGACCCATGTGACCCTGGACAAGGCACTTAACATCTCCAGGCTTCATTTTCCTCTCAAAAATGAGGGAAGAGGGGCTAAATGTCTTTGGAGATATCTTCCATCTCTGTATCTCTATGATGCTATCATCTCTAAAATGCCCCCTGTGGGTGGGATTCTTTATTCTCTTTCAGTGATCTTATCAACTGACATGCCTTGAATTATCTCTAGGGGATGACTCCCTAGAGCTATATTTCTAGTCTTTTTCCAGAGCTCTACTCCTGAATCTTGAATTATCTACTCAGCATATGTGTTGCCTATTGGACATTTTGAACTGGGTGTGATATAGGCATCTCAAACTCAAAAATGGCCTATGTGGAACTCATTATTTCTAATACCCACTCAACCCAAATTCACTCCTCTCTGTACTCAGCCAGATTTATGACCTTGGTACCATCACTTACGTAACCTATCTAATCAGTGTCCAGATGCTTTAGTCCCTCCACTCCCCAAGTCCTAAACACATTTTCCTAAAGCACATATTTAAATCACATCACTTCTCTAATAAATCCACCCCAGGTTCAAGGACCAAATATAAACTCTTTCATTTGACACTAAAAGTCCTTTACAATCTAGCCCTAACCTACCTTTCCATTTGGGGTTTTACATTAACCACCCCCCAGCACCACCCCAGATCCCAGACACTTCAGTACAGTGTCCAACCACCTTTACATTCCTCGTGCAAAATATTTCCATCTCCTTCCTGTATTCCTTTGCAATTGTCCCTCATGCCTGGAATGCTCTCCTTCCTTACTTTCATCACAAAATCCTTAGTTTCCTTCAAAATTCAAAGTAAGCACTAGGTGCTACAAATAACCTCGATTCCTCCAAGCTGATACTGACACTCATTCCTCTATCATACATGATTTTGTAGGTATACTTTGTATGTTGTCTCTCTTGGATGAACTACAAGCCTATGAGGACAGGGACTGTTTTAACTTTTATTTGTGCATTACCAGAGCCTAGAACATAATAGAATCAATTAATAGTTGTTGATTAATAGTAGAGAATGACTAATTTTCTCAGCTTTTATAGCATAAACAAGAACAGGATATTTTGGGGGGAAGAAAATTCTTTGCTCCTGTCTTATTATAATATTTTCAAATGCAATTCATCCTTAAAGCCTTCTCCTTTAATGGAGATACCTCTATGAACTTCACAGTCATGGTTGGAAAGATTTATGTGGTAACTGATACTCCTTTTTCATCCTTTTTTATAGGTGCTACATTAAAAAACAAACAAACACAAAGTATCCCTCAGGGAGTCCAAAATGTTCACCTCTGCCAAAATCTTGCTGATGTTAATTCTGGCTAGTTTCCTGGTAGCCAATAGCCAGGGTAGACAGAAGCCAGAGGTAAGCACTTTCAAGTTAATGGAAGTCTCATCAGAATCCTCAACATTAACTTCGAAAGAAATCCATAAAGATTCAAGTGAAACTTCAGATTCTACTAAGGTATCCACTCAGCTTGACATTTTCTCTGGGGCAGAAGAGACTGAAGTGGCAAAGTCAAATGGAATGCTGTCAGATGACTTGAGCTCAGAAGTCTACATTGTACCATCATCTCGAGTAAATCCAACTTCCAAGTCTAATCTTTTTCTTGATGTCCCTAGGGATGAAATCTCTGCTTCTTCAGAGCACAGGAGAACCACAGCACTTCCAAGGCTGAATGAAACTTCTATAGGAATCTCCACTGGAGATCCTACTGACATATCCACTGAATTTGACATTTCCTCTGGAACAGAAGACTTTGACGTGCCAAAGTCTAATGAAATACTGTCAAGTGACATGAGTTCAGAAATGGACATTGTACCATCATTTTCAGCAATCCCCACCACTGAATCTGCTCTTTTCCCTGATGTTGCCATGGATGAAATCACTGCTTCTCCAGACCACAAGGGAACCACAGAACTTTCAAGACTAACTGAAACCCCTGTAGAAATTTCCATTGAAGATTCTAGTGAAACATTCACTGAAGGTGATATTCACTCTGAGACAAAAGAGTTTGAAGTGTCAGAGTCTAGTGAAATACCATCAGGTGACATGAGTTCAGAAATAGACATTGTACCATCAATTTCAGTAATCCCCACCACTGAGTCTGCTTTTTTCCCTGATGACCTCATGGATGAAATCACTGCTTCTCCAGACCACAAGGGAACCACAGAATCTGTGAAACCCAAAGAATCTTCTGACATTAGTACAACCCCAGCCTCCATCCAGAATCCAACAACAGTCATGCCTATGGACAATGAGACTTTCATTTTGCCTTCTACTACCAGCACAGAATTTGTTAACTCAAGTGATTCTGTAAAACTACCAAAAGAACAAGTCTTAGATGGTTCCAATACTTCAAAACTTGTGTCAAACACTGCACCCAATGACAGTAAGTATACTACTACTACTACTACTACTACTACTACTACTACTACTACTATTACTACTGTTACTAATGATGATAATAATGATATCACGACCTCCAAAGAAAAATAGCAAAACTTACCTAGTACTTAAATGTTTACAAAGTTCTTCACGTAGATTATCTTTCTTTTGTCTTCACAAAAATCCTGAGAGATAGATGCTATTGTTTCCCTTATATTACAGATGAAGAAAATGAAGCAGAAGTTAAGTGACTTGCCTAATATCCCGAAGTTAATGTAGTTTGTTCCTCATTCTTGAAGAGAACCCTGACATCTAGAAGATGATGTCATGACTTGCAAGTGAATTGGTTTTAAGTAAGAGCAGGTTGTGCAGTCCTCAGCCTCACTTTCTCCTTCCAAACCATCTGGGTCCAGTGACCAGATACTGATCAAGACAACTGGAGATGGTCCAGAATGCAGGGGGAGACCTTGGCCTTTTTAAACTAAGGTCTTCCTGAATTCTCATTTTGACTGAGACAATGCCCATTCAGTGATTAGGCCTTTTTAAAAAGTGAGTCAAGGGATGGTCCCTTTAGAAAAAAAAATTAAACTGGGAGGGGAAGACCCTCAGGGTTTCTGGCCAAAAGAGAAACAATTGCTATTTATATTCATTTTCCTCCATCATGACCTAAAGAATAACCATTAAGTGGTGCTTGGGTAAGGAATGCCAACAACAGGTTCCAAAGTTAATAAGTATATGAGGAAAGACTCGAATTCAGAGCTCACGGATTACAAAACCAGCATTCTAGTCACTATGTAAATTGCCTCAATTAAGTAGGAAACCCTGTTACTTTTGTCAGTGTTTCCTCACATTTGGTGAACTGGTAACATCATACATACAAAGCACTTTCTAAATCATAGCACTGTGATGTACAAACACCAGTTGCTGTTGTTAATATTATTCCCTTCTGTATTGTGGGTGGGGCTTTTTTGAGAGATCCAAACCTCTAATTTCACTGACACAGGCAACTCCTTGGGGTAGAAATTCCCTGTCCTCATGGAATTGGACAATATCTCAGTAGTTTCTCTTGGAGCATTCACTATCCGGGGGCTGATATATTAAGTGACTTGCCCCATGGCCATAGACATTGTACATGTTGGTCATGGAGCTTCTTGATTCCAAAGTCAGTTCTTGATCCATTAGCGCATACTGCTTCTCATTACCTTTTTATAGTTGAGGAAAGCATTGTAGAATAGGAAAAAATGAAAATAAAACTGGCTTCATTTGAAGTCAAGACCACATTCAAATAAAGAAAACAGTATTGTACAATGGATACAACATTGGCTCTGGAATTTAAGACCTTTGATATTCCTTCCACTTTTAGTTCTATGATCTTAGGACACTATGATGTGGAAACATGAGAGAATTTGGGTTCAAATCTTGCCCCTGACACTACCTCTATGATCTTAGATGTCAAGTAACTTCTTTGGACCTCTGTTTGCTCATCTGTAAGGCTAGAGGTTTGTATCAAATGACCTTTGAGATCTCTGCCAGCTCTAAATCTACGAGCCTATGTAGTCTATGATTTAGTAGCAAAAGTATTATTTGGCGTAACTTTTCTTTTTCTTTATGTTCCCAGTTCTTAGAACAATACCTACACTTAAATCCTTTTGGAAAAATCCTTGTTCTCTTCTTAGTTGGTACTATATATAAAAATATATATTCTGCTAAAGGTAGCTAGATAGCACCACGGACAGAGCATTGGTCTTGAAGTCAGGAAGTTTTTCTTGTTCAGTCATTTTTCTGTTGTGTGTGACTCTGTGTGATACCATTTGGAGTCTTCTTGGCAAAGATACTGAACTGGTTTGCCATTTCCTTTGCTAGTTTGTTTTACAGATGAGGAACTGAGGCAAACAGGCTTAAGTCAGTTGCCCAGATCTATGCTCAAATCCAGCCTCAGACATTTGTTGTGTTATCCTGTGCTTAACCTCTGACTCCTTCAGTCTCCACAACTGTAAAAATCATTTTCATAGTAGCACCAACTTTCCAGGGTCATGAGTACCTACTTCCCAAAGCTGAGAGCATCAAATGAGATAACATCTGTAAAGATCTTTACAAACAAACCTTAAAGAACATTATATAAATGTTATTTATTAGCTAGTAGAGTGCTGCAGTCACAGAGACCCAAAATTCAAATTCTTAACTACAGGATATGGACTTAGATACAGGAAGACCTGGGTTCATTTGGAAAAAGTTGGTAGAGTGTATATATAGTATAGCAAAGGAATATCATCTGACAGTAATGTGGATGTGGATGGTACTCTACCAGAATCTAATTTGGCATTTTTTTCTCAAGGCTCTTAAAGTAAAAAGAGAAAGATTAGGGACATTAGGAAGGTTCTTAGAACAATAAGAAACTTTAGAGAGCCTAATATCCAGTCTTTAGTTTTATGGACAAGGTTCACCTAGGTCAAATGTCAAACCACAGTCAATCAGGTTTCATTTTGTCCTTGTCTCTGTTTTATTGGGACCCAACGCATTCTAATAATTAATCTTCCAGGGGCAGCTAAGTGGAACAATGGATAGAATGCCAGGTTTGAATTCAAATATAACCTCAGCCCCTTACTAGCTATGTGAACCTGGACAAGTCACTTCACTCTATTTTGCCTCAGTTTCCTCATCTGTAAAATGAACTGGAGAAAATGGCAAAACACTCCAGTATCTTCATCAAAAAAACACTGAGAAGTGTCAGCCTTGGACCACTCCCATCATCATTTATCTGCCTATGTTTTTATAGGATATGCCTCTGGCATATATCATATGACCCTAATGCCTCAGTGCCTTTACTCTTAGTTAAGGTGATGGCTTGTGTAGATAGGAGTTTCCACACCCAAAGAGTTCCCTTCTCCAATGAAATCACAGATCCATGCCCTATCCTTTTTTTGTGTAACAGAGTTCATAGCAGAATTGTAAATCTAGGTTTAAAAGAGACCTCAGAGATCATATAGTTTAACTTAACACATGAGGAAACCAAAGCTCAGAGGAGTAGGTGATTTGCTTAATTTGACATGGGTAGTAAGCATCAGAGTATGGATCTGAACTCTGATCCTCTACTCGAAAGCTAGTAATCATACAATAGAACATGTTATGGTAAAGAGCATTTTGTTAACCTTAAAGTGATGTATAGTAAAAATATTAAAAGTCTAAAAACAGGCATTTCCCCTCCTGATCAGACCTATGATTTTATCAAAATGTGGAGCTCTCCTAGGAATTTCTTCAATGAATTAATAAATAATCAAGCATTTATTAAACTTTTATGTGCCAGTCTCTGTGCTAAGCCTTTGGGATATAAAGAGAGGCAAAAAACAGTCCTTGCCCTTAAGGAGCTTACAATCTAAAGGAGAAGACAGAATGAAAATAGCTACATACATACAAACAAGTTAGATTGAGGACAAATTAGAGATAATCAATCAATAGAAGCTGAGGAGGGAGAACACTCCAGGCATGGGGACAGCCAGTGAAAATGCCCAGAGCTGAGCGTTTTGTTTGAGGAGCAGTAAGGAGGCTAGTATCACTGGACAGTAAGTGACAGAAAGTTTTGGGGGCATAGGAAGTCTGGAAAAGTTGGTTTAACATTGTTCTTCAATTTGTAACTTTACAGCAATGGCTCTCAAATGTTCTGGTTTTAAGACTCCTTTATGCTCTTAAAAACAACTTTGGATTCCAAAGGTCTTTTATTTATATGGATTATAGTTACTGATATTTAGCATTAGTTATTAAAACTGAAATTAAAAATTAATTCACTTGTGATAATAAATCAATTGCATATTAATATAAGAGTTCTATTAAAAAGCTATTATTTTCTAAAACAAAAAAGTTTAGTGAGAAGAGTATTTTATATATTTAAAACATTTTACATATTTTTACAAATCTCTTTCATTCCTGGCTTAAGAAAAAGCTGTTAGATACTCCTATATGTTTCTGCACACTCAATCTATGCAATATATTATTTTGGCTGAAGTATATGAAGAAAATCTGACCCTGTAAAAAATATCATTGGGAAAAATGAACTATTTCAACAGGCAAATAATGTTTTATTATTTCTATGAAAATCACTTTGAAATTGTGGACCCCCTAAAAGTGTCTTGGGGATTCTGGGACCACACCTTGAAAACCCTTGGTTTGGAACATTGCCTGGGGGCACAGAGAGCCTAATGTGGCTTGCCTTCAGGTTTGCAGTCAGAATGTCTGAGGCAGGATTTGATGTTCTAGAACTTTCAGACTCTGAGGCCAGCTTTCTGTGGATCAGGCCTGCACAACATATGGCCTGCACAACATATGGCTGTTTGTGGTGGTATGTTGTGCAGGCCTGCCCTAAGGGAACTTTACAGAGTCAGTTTATGCTGAGGGATTTGCATAAAGCAGGCCTGCACAACATATGGTCAGTGAAACCTGCCAAAGCAGTCCACACGCAGTACAGTCTTGCTATGTATTATGATTTATTGTTGTATCTGAATTGGCGATTTAGAAGACATACCTTGAAACGTAGCATTGCTATCAGGATTACTGTTGTCCACTTTACTCTGTTCATGTGCCTTCTGTTATTTCTTTATTTTATTTTTTTTGCTTTTTTGGAGGGGGTAATGCAGGGCAACTGGGGTTAAGTGACTTGTTCAAGGTCACATGGCTAGTTTTGTGTTGAGTATCTGAGGAAGGATTTGAACTCAGGTCCTCCTGACTCCAGAGCCAGTACTCTATTCACTGCACCACCTAGCTGCACCCCCTTCTGTTATTTCAATGGCTTTATGTATATGCATCTATATGTACTGAAAATAAAAGTAATAATAATAGCTAACACACAGATAGCACTTTAAAGTTCAAAAAGTACTTTATAAACATTAACTAATTTAATCCCCATATCAAGCCTGGGAGGCAAGTGCTATTATTATTCACATTCTAGAGATGAGAAATGGAGGCAGACAGAGGTGAACCTAATTTGCCCAGGATTGCAACCAAGTCCTAAAACTGGAATTTTTAATGAGGATTTTCCTGACACTAAACATATGTGTGTGTGCATGAATATGTATATGCATGTATATATATACACATACATGTGTGTCTGTGTGTATATATGTGTATATGTATGTGTACACAATACACAAACACATATACACAGACACACATATGCACAATACATATATGTGCATATGTATGTATATGTGCATGCACATATAACTCACAGACAGGTATACACATATGTATGTACATATACATACATATACAATATGCATATGTGTATATACACATATACATACACACATACATATATATGTGTGCACATATATATATATATATATACACACACACATATATATATATATATATATATATTTTTTTTTTTTTTTTTTAAGACAAAGTCCCTAACGATTGTCAATGAAATGAATCAACAACCATTTGCTAGGTGCTGGGATAAAATATAAGAAATGAAACGATCCCTGCTCTTAAAAAGTTTATGTTTTACTTTAGAGGAGGATGAAAAAAAGATCAACATGCAAACCCGCCCCACTTATCTGTGACACATCTTCTGGCCCCAGTAGTTAGGACCTGGATTCAAATTTGTTATTATCTGTGTGATTTTTAAGTTATTGTCACTTCATCATTCATGACCTCAGTCTTCCCACCTATAAATTGGGAGGAATGAGCCATATGTATGACCTCTGAGAACTTTTCCAGCTCTGAACCTATGATTTAATGGTCCACAGTTTTTGATGAATCTAGAATTTAATTTTTGTTACTTCTCCCCCTACAGAGAAAACAAGTGTTGGAATAGTATTTGGAGTTGTTCTTGGATCTGTAGTAGGAGCTGCCTTACTTACAACTGTTGCCTTCCTGTTGTATAGGAAGAGGAAACACAATTTGTTTGCTCACCAGCGTTTTTTTGATGAGAGGAATGTGCCAGGTAAGAAATAGGTCTATGTCCTTACTTCACAAGCACACAGTAGTCTTTTTATTAAAGGACTCTTAGAATGGTCCATAATCTCATGATGAGGGTTAGGTGGGAGAGTAGTTTATTATTTTACCTTCTATCTCAAAGGAGGCAGTATATATAACACTGAAAAAAAGCATTGGTTATGGCACCAGAAGATGTAGGTTTGGGTCCTGCCTCTGATCCTTAATGACCTGTGTGATCACAGACAAATCATTTAGTGCTCCTTGGGCTTAGTTCACTCATCTATAAACTGAAGTTGATGGGTGGGGGCAATAAGACTGGACTAGATGGTCTCCTAGGTCCCCCCGACTGCTAAATCTATTAGCTTACAGTCCCATGAAAGATGATACCTGAAACAATCCAGGCCAGTGGGAGAAGGTTTGAGTGGGGTGGGGTATCTGACTTTATATTTCCTTTCCAGCAAAAATGATTTGAGGCAGCCATTCCAGAATCCCAAAACTAAGTGTTTCAAGTTGGACTTTAAGGAAGGATTGGGGGAGAGGTAAATAATGCATCATTTTGTTTAATTGCTTTAGAATCTAGCAACTCGAATGCCGTATTGCCAACCTACTGCCCTTAGTGACTCCCTCCTCAGGACCACCATTTTGGGAAGGACCCCAGCCATGCTTCATCTCACTCTGGCCTGGACTCTACCTCCTTCTCTTCGCCTGCTTCATTGTTCTTCCCCTTTCCCCTGCCCTCCCACCAGCTTTCCAGCACCCCTATTGTGAGTGGTCTTCCTGGGCTTAGAATGGAAGCTCCTTGAGGGTAATGATTGTCTTGCTTGCTTATGTTTGTGTCTCCAGTGCTTAGCATATTAGTGGCCACAGAGCAATTGCTTAATAAATGCTTTATCTTGCCATCTTAATCCATCATTAAATATCCCCAGAGAGTATGGAAATATTGTTGTTTATTGGCAACAATGATAAGACAAAGCTTCATACTCATCCCATGAATTTCTAAAGATTGGACCACCATGGCCTTGCTCTCTATGCCACTGAAGGAGAGGGGCTTAAAGTGGACACTGTCAATGCCCTCTTATCTATATAGACTCCCCTGCCACCCCCTCTCCAGTCATTCTTGGAATTATTTTCTAGACTCAAGTGTAAATAGCTATCATCTGCAATATTCATAGAATGGAATGGTAAACCACTTAAAGCAATAAAGCAATGAAGGCTCTTTTAAACAAAATAAAATAAGCTGAACCAGATGTGATGTTGTCAATTTTGATGTCTGACCTACTCCTCATCAGACAAATCTCCATTTTCAAATTTACGCATGACACAAGTGTCTCATAATCCATACTCCATACTCCTTGGGGTTAGTTACTGCCTTGCTAAGTGTTTAAAAAAGTGTTTAAACAAGCTCTGAATACAGTCTAGTCAAGGTCAACAAAACTAGCTGATTCTGATAAGTTCAGATGGCCACCTAAATTCTGTTCTTTCTTAGGATTTAAGTCTATTAAACATGCTTTTTATTTTTTCCTGGTTTTGACTATCAATGCAATGCTAAAGGACAAGCTTTTGCTCCCAAAGTAGCTCCTGAGGCAAATTTTGCAAAACAGCAGGGCCAGAGATGTTGTTATAATTCACTTTAAGGTGTACAGCTGACACCTCTGCCCCACTGTAGAATATTTTGTTGTCTTTCAAGTGCCTATGCCACTAGTCTATTGATGAAGTGGAGTGTAATTCATTATCACAGAGAAATATGTTGATTATTAAATTGTCTTTTTACATGTATTTTTTTTTTAAAGTCAGAATTCAAAACACCAGCTGAAGTTTTTAATCACATCAATACATGTGAATACAAGTAGGAGTTCCAATCAACAGGAGGGATTCCTAGTATGGGAACTCCTCCTAGAAGAAAAAAGCAATTGGAATTTGTCAATCAAGGCCTGGGGAGGAACTTACAGGCACCCAGAGATTGACTTGCCTAAGGACCAATGACTGGAAAGAATCTGAGCTGGGTTGTGGACAAAAGACTTTTGGACTCAAAAGCCAGAACTATCTCATGGCATGTGCTGGGTCTCTTCTGGTTTCTTTTGCTGGATTCCTTCTTCCTCTCCCATCTTTCTCCAAGCCCTTCCTCCTTTATCTCTCCCTCCTTTCTTTCTTTTTCATGGACTCTAGAGCACTTTATGTCTGCAGAGAACTTTGATCTTCAGAATAATGCATGGAAATAGGTTCTATGACTATTTTACAGATAAAGAGACTGAGGGACTTCTTCAGGGTTACACAGGTAGTAATATGCAGGATTTCACCTCAGGATTTCCTGATTTTAAGACCAGAGCTCTAACCCCATGCAACAATACAAAGTATATTGTTGACCTGAAAGTTGGGTTAAAGGAGGCAAACGGGCTAGGTGATATGTAAATTCATATTGTTTATTCCCTTAAAGCTAGACAAAGCTAGCAAGCTTGTATATACAAGGAGCCAAAAACCTTAAGTTCTGACTGAATGATACAAGACTGACAAAGGTTTTATATGTTTTAGGACAATCCCAGGATGTCTGTGTCCTTCAGATTTCGGGTCTTTTTTTTTTTTTTAAAGATAGAACAAATAGGTAGGGGAGAGTAAAAAATCTAACCCCCAAACCCCAAGATATCTTATGAGGTTTCAGTAATCAAAATTTATATTTCTTTGGGCAGAGCACCCACATATAAAGGTATGATCCCCCATGTAGACAGAGAAAGGGAAGAAGCAAGGCAGGGAGGAAGGGAAGAAGGAGCATTGCTCCAGCAAAACTGATCAGTTAAGTCCCCAGTGGGGCAGCTACTACTACTCACAGATTGTTGTTTGTCCTTCATTCTCAAATTGATGTCTTGATTTGTAAGCAAATTGGATTTAAGGGGGGGCAGAGCTGTGCAAAGTCATCAGCCTCACTCTTTCCTCCAGAGTCCTTAGAGTCCAGTGGCCAGATATAGACCAGGACAACTGATGCAGTGGGAGACCTTTGCCTGTTTAAGCTAAGGTCCTTCCAAGGTGTCAGTTTGTCTTAGGCAATGCCCATCCAATAAATAAAGGCTAGGTAAGAATCGAGACAAAAGATGGCCCAGTTTGCCTTTATAAAGGAATCAGTTTGGGAGGGGAAGATCATCAGAGTTTCTGGTCAGAGCAGAAAAAATAGCTGTTTATACTCACTCTAAGTCATCAAAACCCAAATCGTGAGCAAGTGGTACTTGGGCTGGGACCCATTATTGGCCACTCATTCCAACGGATATATACAAACATATATACTTATATAGAAATATATGCATATATACAGATATGGGGCACACATAAAATACACACATACATAGAACAAGCTGACACACAAATATATACAGAACACGTAATATAACCACAAATCACACATGCACATATACACATATAAGTACTGAGTACTAGCCTCATCCCCAAATGCATGTGTGTATATGTATGTAAATGTACATGCATATATCCCAGTATGTATGCACACATGTGAATATTTAGATATAAATATAAGCACATGCATGGAGTATGTCTATATGTGGCATAGTCTATATATGTGTGCACATATATGTATCTGTGTATACACAATACACAGAAAAGTCCAGAGTACTATGTCTATGACACAATTATGTGTAAATGTGTACACTTAGATATACATATACATGTATGTCTATGTTAGCATATATATGTACACAATACACATGAAGTAGACATGGGCATATAATACACATCACATTCGTGAGAATGTACTTGCAATATACATGTGAAGTGCACACAACACTCATGCATGTCCATACAACCCATATATGTATAATCATGTCCATACATGTATACACACATCTATACAATATAATATCACATACAGACATATTTGGATAGGTTACAGTTTATATTATTGGGGGAAATAACCCCTGGGGAGATAGATGAGCTCACAGACCTCCTGGAGACCTGAATGGTTTCTTACCTCAAGCAATACCCAAGTAGTTCTGAGCAGGGTTAAGCCTGCCACTGCTAGCTTTGTAAGACCATTTCGCATTGTTTCTGTTATTATTTCAGTTCACCGATTAGACAATATACCTGACACTTACAATCTGAGTTTTGGAGGCACCAGCTTCTTCAACTCCGCTGTCCCCGATGACCCAGTCATGGAGAAGAACACGGAGAGGGCAGGAGAAAACATTCAAATGAAGACTATCCCTACAGCCTTACTTTAAATAAACCATGGGGAATAGGGTTTCAGAACACAGAATCTTTTTTTATGCCCAGGACAGTGTCAAATCCTTGAGATGTCCAGGAGATGACAGTCACATAGATATGAGGCAGATTTTAAAATTGTCAGACCAATGGAGATATCTTGATGAAGAATATAAAATCACACAGTAAGTTACATGTCCCCCACCAGTCTTGTTTGTATTTGATTATTTTCTCTCAAAGGAATTCTCTATTTTAAGATGTATATCACACTGAGTCTAGTCTTCCTTTAAAAGTACCATATTTATTGAAGTGAAGCTAAAAGTCTCCATATTGACATCCTATCAAGCCAGATGATTACCTAGGACCCTGTTCAATGAGGATGGCCCAAATTTAAGGCTCATAGGATTGGAAGAAGTTTCTCTCAGCTAGAAATTATTTGAGAGTTCTTACCAATCTCTCTTCTCTTCCACACTCCCATTTTGACACAGTTCTCTGCCTTTTTTAAAAAGGAGATATGTGATATTTGTTTTTTGTTGAATTTATGATCTGTCACTATCCTGGTCATCTTACATGACTCTTTAGTCTGATGAGAGTTTGGTACAATATGTGAGCTAATAGAAAATGAAGATCCTGAGAGAAAATATGTTTTTATGCCCCATTGCCTTTTCTGCATATACTATTCCACTGTCTCTCCAAAGCTTTACTGCCCCTGGAAATGAATCTGCAGTTTTCTGGGGAGAGTGTGCTGGTTGGAGGAGGCAGTGACATGGCTGAAATGACCTCATCAAGGAAAGAAATATTACATTTCTGGAAAACGAAATGCCAATGACCTGAGAAATTCTAATTTGCTGCAGACCCCACAGGTTTATAACAAGGCTTCTTTCTAGATGAATTACAAGATGTAGGAATCTGGAGAAGGGAACAGCAAACACTTCTCACATGAGTATAAGAGAACATAAGCAAAAACAGAAATAGTTTGAACACCCTCAGATAACAGAAAATGGAACTCGAGAGTAGAATAGTATTGCTTGTTAGATTATTATTGTTAGCCTGGGTATGGAACGAAATGTTGGTATGGGGTCCAAATATTTTGTGATCTTTTTTTGTGGGGGCTGACCCAGGATACAGACCTTTATTTCAAACACTGGTGAGGTGGGTGATGGGGCAGGGGGCAGGACAGGTGGGCAGAGGACATGCCCTCCCAACCCAAGGCCAGGGCCTGCCCCTCCAAGGGACTCCAGAAGGGGCAGATCGCAGTGAGGGCCAGGGGGATACAGTATGGACACCATGGGGGAGCGGCTCCACTGTCTGGGGCAGCCAGGCCCCCCAGGAAAACCAATAAATTAAGAGTAGGGCAGGGCCCTCCCACTGCTTCAGGCCTAGTCTCCCATTTTTACTTTGGAAGTCTGAAGGATGGCCACAATGACTCCAAAGAGGCCAATGGCACTGCCAAAGATCTCTACAACGAGGATCTTGATGAAGAGTCTGGCATTCTGGGCATCAGCCAGGGCAGCTCCACTGCCCACAATGCCCACGCTTTGTGATCTTTTTAAATAGACCTGGCCTAGGCAAAGAAGGAATGAAAAGATCACTCCCATATATGCACAAACAAGACCGACCAAAGGCACTTTCTACGTTTTAGAGTTGATTACTGATAAGGAGCAATAAATCCAGAAAGAAGTCTAACATCTTTCCATCTGCACAGATGCCACAGTGTAACTTTTTGAAGGTTTGGGGGAATGGCCAAGGGGAAAACAAAACATTAACCCACAGCAATAGGCACATTGGGGTTAGATAAAAAACAAAAAAACATTAATTTATGGAGGCCACATTTAAGACAGATGGGACAAAGAAGCCAACCACAGCCCTAGATTCAAATTCACTGTTGAGCTCATTCACGAATATTGACAAAGGGACACATTTTCACTGGAGTTTCTGTGACCCCATGAATTGCCCCCAGAAAGAAGAGAAGGAATGAAAGAATACTCACCCCATATTGCCATAAAAATAGCAAAGAAGACTGTCCCTCCATTGTCAAACAAATGTGTAACCTAAAAGAAAAATTAAACAGAAATGCTCTCTTGATTTAAACAATCCTTCAATACTGACCCCATAGAGGTGATAGGATGGGGTTCAGTTTTTTTCTCTTGAGAAACACTCATTATTTCTTATGATTTATTAGATGTTTCATGTTAAGTTTTGTACAGGAAAGTATACACCCATTTCTCTCTTATTTTCTCCTAGAATTTTTCTCTCTTGCTTTCCCACCTTTCAAACAAGACCCCTTTTTACTCAGAAATTGTACTAAATATTTCTGTAGTACCAGGGTGGGTCACTTTCAGTATGAGACCTGACATATTTGATCTCTCCAGGGAACATCCAGAAGAATTTGTGTTGGCCAAACAAACATGTCCAGTACTGCAGGTTTTCTTTCGAACACTTCCCAAATCTAAGGTATCTACATAACCTTTACTGGGCTCCCCACATGGTCCACATTCTGAACAACATAGTTATTTCCCTTCATCTTTTGTTAGGTACCAAAGAACTTTCACTATCCAAAAAAGGTAAAAAGGCTGAGTTTTCCATTTCTTTTAATTCTATGCTGTCAGTATACAGTTTAAAGACTGTTGAAGAAGGTAATGTTGAATGAAGTTTGAGCAGTGACAAAAAGCACATTTGTATCACTTGGCCAAATATTTATTAGTAACTGTGAGGCTTGTGACAGAATTAACTGTCTGATTTGAATAAAGATGTTAGTTCAGTCTTTGAACTGTTTTCCTGTTTTGTTCTTATTTTGTTGTTGTTGTTTTGTGTGTGTATGTGATGCCTCCTTTATTGCTCTGACTGTTGCCCAATTACCAAACTTAGTTGCACATTAGGAAGTAAAGTACATTTCAGATACCAAAAGAGAGGCATATGACAAAAGTAGGGAGATAGATGAAATGGATGGCCAGGAAGGTGTCCTGCAAACAATATGCCATCACTTGAAACACAATAGTAAAATGTTCTGTTTGAGAACCGACTTTGGCATTTGTGGTATGGCTACTATAGGACTAGGGTAGCATCTCTCTCAAGAGAGCTTTCCAGTTCTGAAATTCTCTCATGTGATGCCTCTCATTTTAGATGACTGGTATTTCCGAAATCTCTTTCACAATTCTGTTCATATCATGGGTAGAGGAGAAAGTATTATTAAGCAGAGGAATGAAAAGTAATGAATGCCACAGGACTGGGCCCAAAATAATAGTTAAAGTTGCCAAACAAGATAGAATCTATTTTTTTTTCTTTAGTCAACAGCTAAGGAAATCTATGCAGGGGCTAAATAACTCCCCAGGCATAATGGTCCTAAACTCTCCCTGGATACAGCTGTATATAGATTTAAGTAAAATTCATACCTCTCTCTCTTTCATTTCCATGATCCCTACTCTACCCCTCTCTCACCTCTCTCTCTCTGCTACCAATAAGTATCCAAAGCCAGACTTAAAGACTAAACTACTGCCTTGAAAATAGGTTTACTATACAGACAAATGGGGAAAAAACAACAACTAAATTTGTGGTTTCATTCAGATAGGGCTCTCCTATGACAGAAATTTCCTCCATTAATGCAGATTAGAAAGTTTTATTCAATTTATAATCTTGGAGATTTTTTAGGGGCACAGAAAGATGATGTGATTTATCCATAGTCCCAGTGAAGTGGGATTACAGGCAGACTTGAAACCCATCTTCTAGAATTCAAGGATAGCCCTCTACATACCTCATGCTTCCCCCCTTTGCATCAAATCATCAAGTTAAAATAACAAATGTTTTAAAGATCCATTGGTGAGATACAAGACAATTTTATATTTGTTATACTAAAAAGTACTGATGTCTATTAGAGGCATCATTTATTTATTTATTTTTTTAAAGCAATTGGGGTTAAGTAACTTGCCCAAGGTTACACGGCTAGTCATTATTTACTCGTGGGTGCTCATTTTCTGAGGCCGGATCTGATCTCGGGTCATCCAAACTCCGAGGCCGGCGCTCTTACTCACCGCGCCACCCAGCCGCCCCCTTAGGGCAATTGGGGTCAAGTAACTTGCCCAAGGTTACACGGCTAGGGTTTTTTTTTTTTTTTTGTATGGATTAAGTGTCAGAGGCCGGCTCCGAACTCAGGTCCTTCTGATTCCAGGGCCGGCGCTCTACTCACTGCACCACCCATTTTGGAGAGTTAGGAAGTTCTGGATGTGAATCCTATCTCATACAGGCCCTAGCTGTGTGACCCTAGGCAAATTTCTCTTCATCTCTCTCAGCCTCACTTTCCCCTTAAATTATTGTTCAGTCTTCTTTCTGGAAGAGAACCAATAACATTAGGAAGGTGATGTCTTGCATTGCAAATGAATTGGATTTAAGTGAGGCAGAGCTATCCAAAGTCATCAGCTTCACTCCCTCCTCCACAGTCATTAGAGTCCAGTGGAAAGACACAGGTCAAAATAACTGGAAATGGCTCAGAATGCTGTGGGATACCTTAGCTAAAAAAACTAAGATCTTGCCCGGGTCTCAGTTTGTCTGAGGCAACACCCATTCAATAGGCCCCAGTTCAAGGCTCACTTTGGGTCTTGATGGCTCCCCACAAAGTAAAATAGAATTAATTAGAACACCTACTTTACAGGGTTGCTGTGATATATATGTAAAGCACCTAGCCATTGTTAAAAAGTGATAGAAATGCTAGCTATCAATTGAAAAATTTAGAGTAACTCAGAAGAAAGTTAAATATGCAGAGATACTGTGTTACTTTCTCCAAAGAAAAGGCAAAAGGAGAGATTTTGTAGGGATTTTAACTGTCACCCCAATCATACAGACTTATGTTAATAAAATACTCCTCTATAAAACTCTGCATGTAAATTTGAATTCACCAGTGCCCAATATATTTCTGCCTTTGATTATTTAGGGAGCTGGATTTGCACTTAAGGAGAAAGACTGTATAAATACAGTTAGTTCCCAGATATGGGTAGCAGCCTACCTCTGCAGGAGAATTAAGAGTAATTGAAATCAGCAAGATGTTAGTTGGTTGAGCATATAATTCCCAATTGGAACAGGAGTAGGGAGGTGATTTGTCCTTTATTGTAACTTTTCTTTTTCCTTTGCCCCCAGCGTTCAAACTCCTTCTTCACTCATATCCCCCAAACCACACCCCCCAAACAAAATAAATCTTGGCATAATATCTAGACGAGTAAAATGCAGTGTATTTTGTGATAATACATTAAAAAAAAACCACTTGGGAAACCTTAAAGTGCTTCACAAAGATTATGAGGAAGAGGAGAGGGAGGGGGGAAAAAGAGGACAGAAAACAGAAGCCAGGTAGAAGAGGGAAGTGAAGGAGTCAAGCAGGATTCACTGGGGCATTTACTGGGATTTCATTTCTTTCTTTTTTTTTTTCCTGGACATCTTCTGAAACATTTAATTTTAAAACTTAGATTTTCAGATCCATTCCCTTCCTCCCTTGTCACCCACTACCTCTGAGAAGATAAGCAATTCAGTATGTGTTGTACATGTATAGCTATGCAAAATATTACCATAGTAGATATATTGCAAAAGACTGCTTATATTTCCCTCTCACCCATCTCACCTCATTAGAAGGTGCACTTAAGTGGCCCATTCCCTACTTTGATCCTGTCCCTCTTTGAAAGTGGGTACTTCCAACCTCCCCTCCCCCTAGAATGACCTCCCCTGCATCATCCCTCCTCTCATCCCCCTTTCCCCTACTCTCCTGCAGGGTGAGATATCCCATTTAGTATGAATGTGATTCTTTCCTTGAGCCAACTTCAGTGAGAATATGGTTTTGCCTTTTTGTCTTCCTGTTCTTCCCCTCCCCTGCAACTACTTCCCCTTGCATCTTCTACATGAGATAGTTTACCCTACCCTGTCTCTCCCCATCTCCTCTTGCCACCTTCCTCTCTCACCTCTTAACTTCACCCCTTAAGTATCATTCCTTCCCATCAAATTCAACCTGTGCCCTCTATCCATGTATAACTGTAAACATATATACACACATTCACATATGTATTCATATGACCATATGCCCTTCTTCAATTATTTTCATAATGAGAAAGGTTTCATCAGACAAAGTTATTGTTTTTCCATGTAGGAATGTAAATAGTTCAACTTTGATAAGTTCCTTTTGATTTCTTTTCCTTGATTACCTTCTCAAGCATCTCTTGCTTCTTGTGTCTGAATGTCAAATTTTCTATTCAACTCTGATTTTTTCCTCAAGAATGCTTGAAAGTCCTCTATTCCACTGAATGACCCTATTTTCCCCTCAAACAAGATACTCAGTTTTGCTGGGTAGGTGACCCTTGGCTTCAATCCCAGCTCTTTTGCCCTCTGGAATATCATATTCCATGCCCTTCGATCCCATACTGTAGAAGCTGCCAGGTCCTGTGCTATTCTGATTGTGTTTCCACGATATTGAAATTGTTTCTTCCTGGCTGCTTGTAGTATTTTCTCCTTGATCTGGGAGTTCTGGAACCTGGCTATAATATTCCTAGGAATTTTCTTTTTGGGATCCTTTTCAGGAGGCAATTGGTGGATTCTTTCAACCTCTATTTCCCCCACTGGGTCTAAAGCATCAGGGCAATTTTCCTTGAGAATTTCTTTAAGGATGATTTCTAGGTTCTTTCTTTGATCATGGCTTTCAGGTAGTCCAATAATTTTTAAATTATCTCTCCTGGATCTATTTTCCAGGTCAGTGGTTTTTCCCATGAGATATTTCACATTGCCTTCTATTGTTTCATTTGTTTGGATCTGTTTAACAGCATCATGATTTCTCATAAAGTCACTAGCTTCCATTTGCTCCAGTCTAACTCTGAAGGAATGAATCTCCTCATTGAGCTTTTGAGATTCTTTTTCCATCTGGCAAATTTGGCTTTTTAAGGCATTCTTCTCCTCATTGCCTTTCTGAGCCTCTTTTGCCATTTGAGTTAGTCTATTTTTTAAGGTGTCATTTTCCTCAGTCAGGCTGTTGACTGTCATTTCATACTTTTCCTGCATCTTTTTCATTTCTCTTCCCAAATTTTCCCCCACTTCTCTTATCTGCTTCTTAAGGTCCTCTATGGCCTGTAGCCAGCTTGTATTTTCATTTGGGGCTTTTGGTGCAGGAGTTCTGACCTCACAGTCCTCCTCCATGCTTTGATCCTCTTTGCCCCTAAAATAGGAGTCCAATGTTGAATTTTTCTGTTTATTTTGTTTCTTTTACCTAGGCATGTTGCCACTTAATTACTTGATTTTGGAGCTTGTTGCCACAGTAGGACTCTGCCACCAGAAAGGAGAGCTTCCGTCCCAAAAGTGGGGTCTTCACAACTTCCGCAGGTTGAGTGGCCTCTGTAAAGCCTCTACCCACTCTGGCAAATTGGATACCCACCCCAAACTTCCCCCCCAGACCACAATTCACATCCAGTCAGTTTAAAGCAAGAGTGATTAACCCTCAGACTGATTGCTGGATCTCCCTACAGTTCGCAGACCAGGAGCTAGAGCCGCCACTAATGCTGCAAAATGGCTTCTGTGCTGAGTTTCTTCAGCAGCTTTTTGCCCCCAGGGGAGGAAGCCAACGAGTTCTCCAAATATTGGTCCCAAAGTCCATAGGGCACTAACCTTTCACTTTGTCCTAGGCATATCTGTGCTGATAATTCTGGAATCACCACAGCTGCTGGTTTTCTGGGATCCCTTCCATCCGGCTGCTGGCCCAGTCGCCCTAGGGCTAAAACTGAGGCTCACTCGGGCCTGGGCTTGGCTCCCAGAGCTCCACGCTGTCGGTTCCCAGCGTGCTGTGCTGCCTACTCTTGGAGCACTGCACTAGCCGCTCCCTGCAGGGCTGCTGGGCTGTCCTCAGCGGGAGGTTAGCTTCTCTGTGTAGTTCGGTGGGTGCTGGGGCTCCAGAAGTTGTTCAGAATCCCCTTTTACATTATTTGGAAGTTGTTGGGATTTCATTTCTGATAATGAGCATTTGGTAATGAACTCCTGAAATTTATTTTATTTTATTTCGCTTTTTGAAGGGCAATTGGGGTTTAGTAAATTGCCCAAGGTCACAGGGCTAGGTTTTTGTTTGTGTGTGTTAAGTGTCTGAGGCCTGAATTGAACTCAGGTCCTTCTGACTCCAGGGCAGGTGCTCTACTCACTGCAACACCTAGCTGCCCCTTCCTGAGATGTCTTTGATGAAGCAGAATACTCTGTCCTCTCTTAATGACTCAGGTCAGGTACTCTGACACCAAAGGATTGCCAGTAAGCTTTCCCTTCTTCGAATGACTCTATCACTTAAAATCCTGAATCAGACAAGATGTATATAGCCTTGTATAATTGTTTTATATTTGGAGTAACTGAGGTTCTTTTCTATTTGTTTTTATTTAGTGGTATTCTTTTAAAACAATCATTTGAAGAAACATTTATTTCTCCCTCACTACCCCACTGGAAAAAGAGAATCCCAAAATAAACATGCTTCCTATTGTTAAAGTTAATGAAAAAGAAAATGGAAAACATTGGAGGGACTTTGGGAAACCAGGTACAGTAATGCATTATTGGTAGAGTAGTGAATTGGTACAATTTTTCTGGGGCAGCTAGGTGACATAGGATAGCTTTCCAAGCCTACAATCAAGAAGACCTGGGTTTGAATGCAGCTTCAGGCAACTTACTAGCTGTGTGACCTTGGCCAAGTCACTTCACCCTGTTTGTCTCTGTTTCCTCATCTGTAAAATGAGCTAGAGAAAGAAATGGCAAACAACTCTAGTAGCTTTGCCAAGAAAACCCCTGAATAGGGTCACAAAGAGTCAGGTGCATCTGAAATGACTGAACAATAGCAATAATCATTCTGGAAAGCAATTTGATCTATCCCCTCAAAATTACTAAACTCGACATATTCCATTAATCAAGTCAGGTCAACAACCTACTGGGTGAAAGACATTGTACTTGAATCTAAGTTTGTTGAAATTAGTGGTATTTTTTAAAATTTCTTTCATAGCTCCCTCCAAATACCTAATGGGTATTTAATAATTGATTGAAGAGTAGATGTATGATTGGGGGACAGCTAGGAGGCTCAGTATATAGAATGCCAGGCATGAAGTCAGGAAGATTCCTTTCCTGGGTTCAAATTTAGTTTCAGACACTGACTAGCTATGTGATCCTGGGCAAGTCACTTAACCCTGTTTGCCTCAGTTTCCTCATCAACCAAAAAAAAAAATCAACCAAAGAAGGAAATGGCAAATCTTCCCAGTATCTCTACCAAGAAAACCACAAACAGGGTCACAAAGAGTCAGACATGACTGAAACAAATCAGCAACAAAAAATGTATGATAGAGGCCAACGTTTTCAGTAAGGAAGTGTTTCCTCCCAACTCAGAAAGGTTTGGGACTCATTTACTGTTAGGGAAAACTGGGGACTACTTGAATTGCTAAAGAAACAATCTTTTGTGACTGTTCTAGCTAATAGATTTCATGAAATAGTTTGATCACTGCATACATACACAGATATGTGCATATAGTGTACTGTGAGAAATCCTACTGAAATGTAAATCAACTGTCTGGCATGGGTTGTTCTGAAATGAGCCTGCCATGATTACAGGGTTTTTTAGAGCAATGGAGAGAATGAAGTATTTGGAGTCTAATTTCCAGAACTAGAAAAATTACTGAACTTCTTTGACCTTACTCTCACAGAATCATAGATAGAAAAATCTCTGACAGAGGCAGGATTGGCAGAGATACTGGAATGGTTTGCCATTTCCTTCTCTGGCTCATTTTTCAGATGAGGAAACTGAGGCAAATAGGGTAAGTGACTTGCCCTGGATCACACTGCTAGTAAGTGTCTGAGGCCAAATTTGAATTCAATTCTTCCTGACTCCAGACTCAGTTCTCTATTCCCTGTGTCACCTGACTGCCCAACCTGAACCCAGGTTACTTGACTTCTAATCCAATACTCTCTGAAGCAACAGAGGGCTTTTACCAATAAAATCAGAAGATTGGACTAGATGACCTCTGTGGACCTGATGGCTTTAAATCCATGATTCTATATGATTCACTCCAAGAGAGGTATGGGGAAATTCAGTGTATATAAAATAAATATAGATAAAGGTAAATCTTTTCCAGGGAAAACACTATGATTTTTAGCTATTTTTTTTACTTTATCCTAAGCCTTTTTTTTTAAAGTGTGAACACAGCTTTCAAGTTATAATGGAAGTCAATTTGTGATTCAATATACAAAGCCTGGTTTTTCAAATTTTCTTTACAAAAATTCACTCAATGCATAAAGTGAGACAAACTCCCTATATCTCCCAATCATTCCTGGTGTTATGATAGTATCACATGCTGCAAAATGATTTGAGAAAAATAGAACAATAAATTTGAGTCACCTCAGAATGTAAGCTGCTTGAGGGAAGAAACTTTTTTTTTTGGTCTTTGTATGCTTGGTACCTATGCACAGTACCTGGAACATATTAAGTGCTTGATGAATATCTATGGAATTAAGAAGTAAAGCTTTCTGCATGTGAATGCTCCCTCAGTCCCAAATCTAAACCTTATATTGAAGAATTTCTATATATTGTATAAACTTATGTTCAGCCTTTGGCTGTTAGATCATACAGCTAAAAGGGAAAGGACTTCAGAGACTACTTCATCTAATCTTCTCATTTTATATATGAGGGACTGAGACCTAGGGGGTGACCAAGGCTATAAAGATGGTAAGTATTAGAGATAGGATTTGAGTCCAGGCCTGCCTATTACATAGTAGGTGGTACAGTAGATAAAGAACAGGGCCTAGAGTCAGGAAGACCTGAGTTCAAATGTGGTCTTAGACCCGTACTAGCTGTGTGACCTTGGGCAAGTCACTTAATCCTATTTGCCTCAGTTTTCTCATCTAT
The DNA here is from genome assembly GCA_011680675.1 of Gymnobelideus leadbeateri. NCBI lineage: Eukaryota > Metazoa > Chordata > Mammalia > Diprotodontia > Petauridae > Gymnobelideus > Gymnobelideus leadbeateri. The sequence continues at coordinate 6,195 of WOXC01003666.1, read as the reverse complement.
AAAATGAGCTGGAAAAGGAAACGGCCATCCTTTCTAGCATCTTTGCCAAGAAAACCCCAAATGGGGTCATAAAGAGTCCGACGTGACTGAAATGATTCAACAACAACAAAACAAATCTCCTATTTGTTGTGTAACCCTGAGAAAGTTATATATCCTCAGGATCTGGAAGAGCCTAACCCTCTAAGATAAAGTTGCCGAGAAGGTACAGCCCTCATTCCCATTATCTAACTTACATTAGCAAAGTGTTTTTTTACTTGTCTGATGAATGGTAAGAAGGCAGTGTGGGGGTGAGGATCTCAATCTTTTTGCCTTTTTTTTTAGTAATGTATCCATTTTTCAAAAAGCAAGAAAATAACTTACATAAGGATTTAAAATCACAGAAATGTCACAGAAACAAATACAGCAAAACTAAGAAATTTCATCCCTCCAGTTCACCCCCAAGGTCCAAAACTACTTTGCTCCTTAAGGAAACAATTATTTTGGGAAAGCTTTCTAACCTGGCACTTAGATTCCCAAATAATTAATCTCCTTAAAGTTATGGGGCTCTCTACTCTTTTCCTCCAGGAAAAGCGGTCCTATTGAAGAGGAAGGAATGCTATCTGGAATTTATCATGTTTTAGCTCTTGTAAAGGAGTTTTAAGGAAGTTTTAGGAACAAGTAAACATATTTGATTAGAACTGTCCTATTGGAAACTAGAAGATAAAGGGCAACTGACCAGATGTGGCCCTCTGACAGTCATATGGATTTGAATTACTTGGAGAGGAGCTTGATAACTATGTCTTTAAGGCCAGCAATCTACATATAAGAATGATCAGTTTTGCTTAACTTAGGGTGCTTGTTAAGATACCCACAGAAAGGTTTCTGACTTCCTAGTCGCATTCTATTTTTTTTTAAACAAATACTTTATTAACTTCTGTTTTACATCATTCATTTCCGCCAGATTTTGAGTTACAATCATTTTCCCCCCATTATTCCCCTACCCAACCTCCCAGAATAGCAGTCCCACAAGATATCGCTTCCTCCAATCTGCACTCTCCCATACCTTCTCCCATGCCCCCATCGACTTTTCCATTAGAGGAAGATGAATCTTTGTGTCCCAATGCCTGCACATCTTATCTCCCAATTATAGGCAAAAGAGTATTAATAATAGTATTTATATATATATTTGAAACATTTAATGTTACGACCTCGAATTTCAGATCCATTTCCTTCCTCCCTTGTCACCCATTCCTTCTTGGGATATAAGTAATTCCGTATATGTTGTACATGTCTAGCTATGCAAAACATTATCATGGTAGATATATTGTACAAGGCTGCTTATAATTCCCTCCCACTCATCCCACCCCCTACCTGGTCCATTCCCTACATGATCCTGTCCCTCTTCTATAGTGGGTACTTCCAACCCCCCCTCACCCCAAGGATGCCCTCCCATCCATCATCCCTCCTCTCATCCCCCTTCCCCCTATCCTGCTGCAGGTTGAGATATCCCATTTAGTATGTATGTCATTTTTCTCCCTGAACCAAATTCAATGTGAATGTGGTTTTGCCTTTTTAGCCTTCCTTATTCTCCCCCTCCTTTGCAACCACTTCCCCTACATGAGATAGTTTACCCTACCATGTCTCTCCCCATCTCCTCTTGCCACTTTCCTCTCTCACCTCATAATTTCATCCCTTGAGTACTCTCCCTTCCCAACAAATTCAACCTATGCCCTCTATCCATATATAACTGTAACCATATACACACACATTCACATATGTATTCATATGACCACACACCCTTCTTCCATTATTTTCATAGTGAGAAAGATATCATCAGTCACAGTTATTGTTTTTCCATATAGGAATGTAAATAGTTCAACTTTGATAAGTTCCTTTTGATTTCTTTTCCATGATTACCTTCTCAGGCATCTCTTGCTTCTTGTGTCTGGATGTCAAATTTTCTATTCAATTCTGGTTTTTTCCTCAAGAATGCTTGAAAGTCCTCTATTCCACTGAATGACCATATTTTCCCCTGAAACAAAATACTCAGTTTTGCTGGGTAGGTGACCCTTGGGTTCATTCCCAGTTCTTTTGCCCTCTGGAATATCATATTCCATGCCCTTCGATCCCTCAGTGTAGAAGCTGCCAGGTCCTGGGCTATTCTGATTGTGTTTCCACAATATTGAAATTGTTTCTTCCTGGCTGCTTGTAGTATTTTCTCCTTGATCTGGGGATTCTGGAACCTGGCTATAATATTCCTGGGAGTTTTCTTTTGGGATCTTTTTCAGGAGGTGATCGGTGGATTCTTTCAACCTCTATTTTGCCCTCTGGATCTAAAACATCAGGGCAGTTTTCCTTGAGAATTTCTTGAAGGGTGATTTCTAGGTTCTTTCTTTGATCATGGCTTTCAGGTAGTCCAATAATTTTTAAATTGTCTCTCCTGGATCTATTTTCCAGGTCAGTGGTTTTTCCCATGAGATATTTCACATTGCCTTCTAATCTTTCATTTGTTTGGATCTGCTTAACAGCATCTTGATTTCTCATAAAGTCACTAGCTTCCATTTGCTCCAGTCTAACTCTGAAGGAATGAATCTCCTCAGTGAACTTTTGAGATTCTTTTTCCATCTGGCAAATTCGACTTTTTAAGGCATTCTTCTCCTCATTGCCCTTTTGGGCCTCCTTTGCCATTTGAGCTAGTCTATTTTTTAAGGTGTTGTTTTCCTCAGTCAGGCTGTTGACCCTCATTTCATACTTTTCCTGCATCCTTCTCATTTCTCTTTCTAATTTTTCCTCCACTTCTCTTATTTGATTTTTAAAGTCCTTCTTAAGGTCCTCTATGGCCTGCAACCCACTCATGTTTTCCCCTGGGGCTTTTGGAGCAGGACTTCTGACCTCACAGTCCTTTTCCCGCTCTATGCCCCCAAAATAGGAGTCTAGGGTTGCATTTTTCTGTTTCCTTTGCCTTGGCATGTTGCCACTTAATTACTTGACTTTTGGGCTTGTTGCCACACTATGGCTTTAAGGCCAGATAGAGGAATTTTCGTCCCGAACGTGTGGGGGGCAACTTCCGTTTCTGGCAAGCTGTAAACCCACCCACAACTTCCACCCTAGATCACAATCCAGATCCAGGGAGGTTAAAGCAAGAGCGATTACCCCCCAAGACTGATCGCTGGATCTCCCCACGATTTGTAGGCTGGGAGCCGGAAATGCCTCTGAAAACTACACAATGGCGTGTCTCCTCAGCAGCTTCTAGCCCCCAGGGGAGGGAGCTGACGCATTCCCCAAATACAGGTCCCAAAGTCCATAGGACACTAACCTCTTACTTTGTCCTAGGCAAGTCTATGTTGATAACTCTGGCGTCTCCACAGTTCCTGGTGTTCTGGGATTCCTCCAGCCCGCTGCTGGCCCTGCCGCCCTGGGGCTAAAACCTCGGCTCACGTGGACCTGGGCTCAGCTCGGCTCCTGCGCTCTGCGCACTGCCGGCTCCCAGACCACTGCGCTGGTCCTTCCTGCAGGGTGCTGGGCTGTCCTTAGCGGGAGGTTAGCTTCTCTGTGTCGTTCTGTGGGTGCTGGGGCTCCAGAAGATTTTCAGAGTCCTTTTTTACATAGTTTGTGGAGAATCTGGGGGCAGAGAGGCTTGGACGAGCTGTTTCTACTCCGCCATCTTGGCTCCGCCTCGCATTCTATTTTTGAAGAGTGAAGAGGCAGCTAGGAGGCACCATAATGCACAGAGTGTTGGAGTCAGGAAGATGAGTTCAAATTTAGCCTTAGATGTTTACTACCTGTGTGACCCTGGGCAAGTCACTTAATCTGCTCCCCCCTACCCCTGCCTCCCCCCAGTCATGCTGGATAGACACTCTTAGAAGTCAACTATTTGCAGTGCTCAAGCCAGCACTCAGGAGCTATTACAATGGGTTAGAATCAAAACTCATTTGTCCTCTATCCCTGTTTAGCCTCGTTACTGGTTTGCACTGTTCCTTTTCTGTAAAAAGAAAGGATGAGAGTAAGTGACCCATGAGAACATTTCCAGGATCCTTTCCAGCTCTCAGCTAGGATGTTAGGCTAATCCTACAAATGACTTTTTCCTACAGTCCACACCAAACCATAAAAATAAAAACAAAAATCCAACTTGCTATAATCAAAGGAAACAAGGAAAGGAATAAAGATGAGAAATACCCTAACAAAAAGGATCCTTTATGGGGGGATATAATTCTAATTTCAGTTTACCCCTGGGTCATCAGAAATAGAAATTTATTATTGCTGTTAGAGCTGTTTAAAATAAATAATTTCATTCAAAAATAATGATAAAAGCAAGAGAAAAATAGCCCCAGATAAATGTTTGCTGCTTTTGGACTTAGAAATGCCTCAGTTGAAATATAATTATTTTATTATATTTCAGTTTCTAAGAATTCACCCAAACAGTTGTTTTGTCCTTGACCATCCAACACTACTCCAACTGACTCTTCTGAAGGCTAAGGCTGACCAAAACAAGTCATCCTTCAAAAAACACCAATCACTCCATACTGCCTGGGGATAAAGCCTTGTAATGGTAATGGGAATTTAAAGATCTTCCCAGCCTCTTAATAAACCTAAGGGAATTAGAAGCCCTTCCTTGCTTTGAAGATATACTCTGCCACCTTGTTGGCTGACTCTAATCACATGGAGTCTGTGGGGGAGTGAGTTTGAGATATTTAAGACCCATTAGAATTTTTTCTCCCCCTATTTTCTCATTTTCTCCCTTTCCTCCATTCTTTCTTTCCTTCCTTCATCTCTCTTGCCCCTTGTATAATCTACAGTCTTATCAGAATATGTCCCCCTGCTCTCCCAAATATCCCCATTGCCTCACATTGATTGGTACACCTCTGGTGATCTCCCTCTACCCCAGTCACCTCCTCTGCCTCTGCATCTCCCCCTTTTCATATTCCATTTCATCTTTCAAGATGAATTCCATTCATCTTTCACCCAACTTGGTGCTCCCTTCTCTACAATGCCTCCCTGACTGACTCAATCTTTTCCCTCACTTTATTCCATTTTGGGGGTTTTATATTGTTCTTTTGCTCTTGATCACACTCTAAATTCACACTTTGTTTCTTTGTGGACTCAAGTAGACAGTAAATCACTCAGGCAGAGAGTACTTGGGGACAAGATACATTCACATAAAAAAGCCTTGCTCACCTTGGCATAGATGCAGCTCTCATTCAATTTCTGGAGCATACAGCTTCTCTCACACATTGGGCACATAAGGATCTCTGTGGCTTGGCAGATTTCTTTGCTGAAAAATTTAAACAAGAGGGATTTTTAAAGAAAATACTAATACTATTCCAAGCAGAATCTTTATGATCCTAATCATATGAGATGCAGAAAAAGAAATATTTAAAAGGAAAAAAAGGAATGTAGTGGTAATCAAGTTCAATGCATACATTTTGTGGCCTAAGGAATTTTGAAAACTCCACCATAATGGCTGACATTCCTATAGTACTTCTGAGTTACAAAGAGCTCTCATCACAACAGTCCTTTGAGATAGATGGGGCCCGAGCTTTTTATTTCTGTTTAGTAAATGGGGAGATTGTGATTTGTATCAGGACTGGAACTTGAACCAGATCACAACCTGAAGTCAAAGACATTATTTTTTCCAACACACTACAGAATGATTACTCAGGTTAATATATACTTGTAAAAGTGATGCTCCTCATAGGAAAAACTGTAAAACATAATAGGGAAATACAAAAAGGAAAATGAGGCCATGTACATGAATGATAATTAATGATAATTAACAGTCAGACTGACTACTGGAATTGCTACCCAGTGGAATGTTCAGATAGTCAATAATCAATCAATAAACATTCATTAAGCATCTGTTATGTGGCAGGCACTGTGTCAAGTATTGAAGATACAAAAAAAGCAAAAAACATTACTTGTTAACAATGAGTTTGCAATCTAATAGGGAGATAAGTAAGCAAATATATACAAGAAAGCTATATGCAGGAAAAATAGAAAATGACTTTAAAAGGAATGGCACTAGAATTAAGAGGCACTGGAAAAAATTTCCTGCATAAGATGGGATTTTAGTTGGGACTTAAAGGAAGGTATTAATGCCAGTAGGAAGAGATAAGTGGGGAGAGCATTCCAGGCATGGAGGACAGCAAGAGAGAATGCCCTAATGGAGTGTCTTACTGGTGGAACAACCAGGAGGTCAATGTCACTCTATTAAAGAAT